>VFFE01006637.1:458114-529374 GCA_008921705.1 Burhinus oedicnemus | reverse complement strand
AAAAAAAAAAAAAAAAAAAAAGAAGAAAAAAAAGGCAAAAAGCAAAGCGAGTCCTGTCAGCCCTGGCACCCTTCACAGGTTCTTAGTGCAAGTCTTCTTGCACAGTCAATCCCTTACTTCTCCTCCGTCTCCCATCCTGTTGGATTTCAGTCCTATTACTCTTCCCTCCCAAGCTTCCCTGAAGTGTTCAGTCTCCTTATCCATGCCTATATCCCAGATTCCCCCCAAATTATCCTCGCCCCTCTAGTCCCCAGTGGCTCACCACTCAGATCTAGCACCTGAGGCTGCAGCAAGCTGTCACACCGAGGAGCAGTGATTGATGGAAGAGCCCTCATCAGCATTTGCGGGCTGGGACAAGTCATACCCTCTATGAAGAATTTAGCCACCAAGGTCTAGGGCTTTTCCCAGTTTGTGTGGCCTGAATTCTTCAAAGATTTGTCATTTTCCCAGAGGTTTTATCACACAAAAAGCAAAAGGCACATTTCAAACAACAGAGTGACTTCACATTCTCACGGAGTTTTAAATTCTTCATCCCTTGCGAGAGATCAGTGTAACACTCCAAGATTATTTTTTTTTTCCCATCAAGGGCACAACACAACCTAAGTAATTTTCCTAAAGGGTATTCCTAGAAACGGCATAACCATTTTAGTTCTTAGAAACAGTCAGCAAAATTAGAAGTAATCAGAGCCAGAGGTTCATAAAGAAAGCATTTAAGAAACCTAATTGCAGCTGGCACTATCAACTCTACATCCTGTAAAAGAAACTACCTAAGCCAAATGCCCTAAACTGTTTGTAAGCTCCTCCACGTTGAAGACGAGGTGCTCTAAGATCCAGTCACACTTGCAGAACTCACCTCAAACACAGGCGTTAAACAAGGCAAAACTCAAGTAACCGCGTGAAACCCCACATTCCCTGACTCTCACCCATGCCTGCCCTCTCAGGTACAGCAGAGACTACACTGAATCTTTCTGTGCCTTCAGTGCAAGTAAAGTGCCTAGCAGACTCAATATGGTTCAGAATAATATATTACAAAGAAAGCCCTCAACTACATGTTAAAGTTTCAGGTGGCTAATGAAATTATTGCTCCCAGTCTGGAGTGTTAGGTTGCTGCACACCTCTGATCATTTGTGTGTCAGGGCAAAATTAAAATAATGCATCAAATTAAGCTTCTGACAGTATTTGGTGTAACCTGTGTTAGCTGCAAGCACTGGCAGCCTACGGGCTGAGTTCACTCTGCATGACTGAACCCAGAGGTTACAATTGTCTTTTAAAGGTATCTGCTGATAATAAAGCCGTTAATATTTTATTCCTGCTCTATCTCCTACAGGAACTTTTCACCTTCTCTAAACATGTTACAAATATCTTCAGTACTCCCAGCCTTATGAGAAAAGTTTTGTTTATAGTGCAGTCATCAATAAAGCTTGTGTGGTATGTTGTCCCTCCAGCGATATCTTCTTCACATCTGACGATGACAGTTCCCCTCTGCAGAAGTGCTCATTATTCTCCCCTTCAGGGATGGAGAAGAAGAGGTGGACTGAGGCTTCGTGATTCTTTTTCAGGAGGTGGTAACTGCTGAGTGGGATCAGCAGAGCCTGCAGCGGCGATGCCCGGTAGAGGTCTTCCTGAGCAATGACACCTCATGAACATCTGTGCACCATGCCACACTGACAGTCAAGTCAGTCTGGCCAGTTAGGGATGGGATATCTGGATTTGGAGCAGAAGTTTAATTTCAGTGTGCTGCCCAACCTCTCCCTTGGATTAAGAAGGAGGAGGGGCCAGGGACCCCAAAAACTTTAAATGAAGAAGTTACTCCATGCTACTTTTTACCTTCCCTCTTATTTCCTACCAAGTCACTTCTATTTGTGTCAGACATCTAACTCAAACATGGACAGGGAGAAGCACTGTAAGCTTTCCACTAAAGAAACAAAGTCAGGGAATTAACTCTGCACTCTGGGCTCCTTACAAAATTTGACATTTCTTCCATCATCTCCAAATACAATTAATGTGCGCTGAAGAAGATAAGGAAGCAGGAGATGGCAACCGCTCCCCAGCTATAGCCCATTGTAAAAGGAATAAGTTTTTGAGTGATTCAAGTAACTTAGGCCTCGTTAGACTTTTAATATATTTTGAGAATAATTATAGAATGGTTAAAGAATAGATGAAATTGTATAAGGTTGATTAATACAATGCAGGTGCTTAAAACAATATTTTGAGACTTACGGAAGTGCTGCTTATTTATCCTCTCTACACTCCTGACCAAGGCTGGCCTAAAACCCAGTCAAGCTGAATCAACAGAAGAGTGAATGTAGAATGTGATTAATCCACAGTAAGCAATTTATAAAAGGTTAGATATTAAGAAGAGACATAGAGTAAGCGTAAGTTAATGTGACATCTTGAGTTTTCCGAGAAGTCTATAGGAGGACTTTGATGGACATTGTTTATACATGAGCTGCAACTTCAGAAGAGGAACTGAAACGGAACCATGAGAACCAGCTGGGACTCGGGAAAATTAATGAACTTTTGGAGCTACTGAAGAATGAAGAACTGGGAGATTTTAAAGAAGCATTAAGAACTTTTCAAACAGCAATATCTATTATGTAATGTTGTGCGTAATCATATATATAGGAGATGTATTTTGTTAGTCACTTGCCACTCACTGAGGTGATGGTCCAACTCTGAGTTGATTAATAAAGCAAACCTAGAGGTACCCACGGTCTGGTGAAAATCTTCAACACCCATCTCTCAGCATGCAAGACTGG
The DNA here is from genome assembly GCA_008921705.1 of Burhinus oedicnemus. Classification (NCBI taxonomy): domain Eukaryota; kingdom Metazoa; phylum Chordata; class Aves; order Charadriiformes; family Burhinidae; genus Burhinus; species Burhinus oedicnemus. The sequence continues at coordinate 526,615 of VFFE01006637.1, read as the reverse complement.
GCTGGATACACATGGCCACGTGAGATTGGCCTCACCTGCCTCTGCTGATCCTTCTCCCAGTCAGATCACCCAGCGCTCACACACCAGCCCTGCTCCACTGTGCTTACAGCCACGGCTCGCTTGTCTGCAAGAAGAGACAGGACCTGAAGGAGCCACTGGGACATGAAGTCAAGGCCTCTACTCCTTTAACAGACAGTGCATAGCAATATAGTATTATTTTGCTTCCTTTGTATACACCAAAATGACGATGCAGAGCCCCAAGGTAGGAAACCTCCCAGTTTCCAGCCTCAGCTCGCTCCTGGCCAACCCAGACTGGATAGTCTTTGTGACTGCATTGTCTTCTGGCTCCCCTCTTTCTCTGGATGTGAGCTTCTCCCACTCCTTCATTTTCCCAGTACAGTTTCAGATAGCAATTACATCCCCTCTCCTTTCTTACGGCTAAACAAGTTCTGCTCGCCGCCTGGGAGGTAGGCTCTTTGGTCTACTCAAACACCAGCAGCCCCTCTCTGCATCTCTGCTAGATCCCCCCCAGTCACAGCTGATGAGAACTGGAAACGGGGTCAAGGCGAGGCCTCTCCACAGCCTTAGTCACCATATTCGTATTTATTGGCCATTACTGGAAATATTTAGCTGGATGCATGCAGAATCAGGTGGTAGCTTTCTCACAGCCATGTTACGCTGCTAGCTTATAATTCTTCATGAAAGCCTTCACATTGTCCTTCTGGTCTACCTACAGTCCAATTACATACTTTCCAATGCAAAGTGTTTAAACCTGAAACAGTTCCAACTAGAAGCTGCAGAAAAGAGCCCTCAAAATAACAGAGGTATGAAATCTCTGCCAATACTACTTCAGAACAGGAGAGGAGTGCACAAAGCAAACCTACCATTCTGTATTTTAAGCCCCAAATCCATCAGTAAGAGGATTACAATAAAAAAGTATCACTATCTAATGAAGTGATTTTTCTATGACTGGCAAGCAATCATATGATAGACCCTTACATGGAGATAGGAGCAATGCACATAAGTTGTTTTCCATCAGAATGGCATTTCCAATAACCTATTAAGTCAACCCTAAACTCATGAAAAGCAATTACAATTTACTGCAGTACCTTGCTCTCATGCAGAGATGTATTTAAATGGTGTGCTGAGATTAAAACCTGATTAAAACACTGTTGTTATCACTGGTTGGCTTCCAGAAAAGTGAAATTATGTTTATACTGTCCAGTAGTCAAGAGGAGTAAAGCAACATGCTGCCACTGCTTAAAAAGCAAGGAAATAACACCTTTGCTCCAACTTTGCTATGCTGTCCTGTAATGCTTGATGGGACAGAGATCTAGCCTCTGAGAACCTATCATGATTACACCAGAGAACAGGAAGCCCACGCATACATGCAACCGAGACACCAACAGGAAACCCACCTACACTACACACTATGCTTGACCTTAGCCAAAAGACTGGGAATCTAGGTCCTAAAAGCAGCGTAGCAAGACTACACAAAATGAAGCAAATGGTGGGAACTGTGAAAGGGGCTGTGGAAGACCCTTCCTCATGCTGCTTCTTTCTTTCTTGCTGCAACTCTGTCCCCAATCCCTTTCCTCTCACATGTTTCTAAATCCATAATTTTAATCATAAATACATATCCTGATGGGTTTTACAGCAAACAGCTAGACTGAAAAGATAATGAAAGGAAAACAGATGCTGGCAGATGAAAGAAGCTTATGAAGTGGACAGAAGCATACGAATAAAGGTCCAGTTTGCAGTCCTGTTCTCTCCAGAGTGTTTGCTGAGTCTTCTTGCTCGTTGCCCTTTCACAAGGACAAATGGCACAGCATTGCAAAGAACAGTCAGGAACCAAGAAACTGAGGAAGTGCAAAGAGCAGACTCTTAAGTCTACAAAACGTTTAAAGTAGAATGAGAGTAAAATAGGTGGATCCAAAGTGAAGCTTTGCGGTATGGCAGATTTCAAATTTTTACTTGCTGTAAAACCTTACTGGAAGCCATTCAAAATGTAAGAACAAAGATGCCAAATACAGAATAGAACAGTGATAATTCTTCTGGAAGTGAATTCCTGACCAACACATGAAACATCTAAGAAGTCGCTCATGCAATCTTGATGTTTCACAGTCACCACAAGTCATTTGTGATTGATAACAACTCCCTGAATTTTCTCTTTGTGTTCCTCAAAATTATGGAGAACATACTGCATTTCCTACAGTCTCTTTCGCCCTTCTGACAAGAGAAGGATGACAGGTCATAGTGTGGTGTATCATCCAAAGATAGCTCAGGACATGGAAAAGAAAACTGAATAAAACAGAAAGGCTGTAGACAGGAGGAAAAAAAAGATCTACAAGACTGAATGTTCCTACTTCTTAAATCACAGTCGGTGAGTAACATGTAGTTGTTGAAAGAGCTAGTTATTCCTCAAGAGCTTTTTCTTCTCCTTGTATGCTTCCAGCATAGCTATACATTTTTTGTAGATGAGATCCATTTACTTAGGCACGACTGAGAGCCTTGGCTAGGTTCTCAGTATTACATCACTTTCCATAGCATGTACAGATGCCCTATGGTTGACGTTTACCCTCCTATTTGCAGATCTGCTTTTGTCCCACAAACTTCTCAAAAATGACTTGTACGCATCCATGGTGGTCAACACATTTCTGGCAGTTAGGGTGAATACTGCATTTCCAGGTGTGGAACCTTCAGGATTATTTTATCATTACTTGCTTTCCACTTCCCCTCCCCACCCCGTGATTTCAAACAGACACCTACAGCAGATGCTTTATGCTTTCAGCCTGCCACGTGCATGCTGTCCCATCGGCAGCTGCTCCTCTGGGATTCACATACACCATACGGGGGAGCACGCTTGCTCTTCTGACACCTCCCATAAAGCTCCAGCAACGTTCCTTCAACATGGAAGGGGGGTGCTTCATGGGGCTTTAAAGCAACTGCCCATGGCTTTTTTCAGCATTGCTCTCCCGGACGTTGCCTTGCCTAGGTTTACCACTCTGGAATTTCTATCAGCACGGCTCCTTTTTATGACTCAAAGCAAACCCACATCTTTTTTCCCTTTCACTCCTGCCTGGATTAAAAGGGAGAAATGATGATTTTACAGTAGCTAGCCCCAAACAGCACTATTTCCTTGCTTACACCAGCCTGTTGCCACCAGCTGCATGCCTAATGCTGCTCGCTTCATACGGGAAATGTCTCCTACTGCATAGCTAAATGGGCTGCAGGCCTTGCAAAGCTGCTCTGGTGGCGACAAGATGAGGCACCTCAGGCTACTGCCACACACAGGAAAGCAAGACGACAGCTCAGGTGCACACAAATGCATTAAAAGCACAAACCCAGAGATTTATACAAGGCAGCACTGCAGTCGGCTGCACACATCAGTGCGAGCTGAGCTCACTCCTCCTCCGGGAGGGAGGCACTCTGCTCGCCAGCCCGAGCACTGCAGGCTTTGCTGCTAATAGGATCATTTCCTTCTAAAACCTTCCCCACGGCAGTGGCCCAGGAACACGCACAGCTAACTTAGGCTGAAAGGGAATTTTCCACCACCCACAAGCCTCTTTCTACCTTGCATAAATCTTCTCAAGCGCAGGCCACAAAGAAACTGCACCAGCCTCTGGAAATGACACATAACAAGCAATTAACCATGATAAATCTTCAGGGCCCAACTCCCGCATCAAGTTTCCCTTATACCCTCACATTTAAAATAAACACATTTTGAATTTACACCTCCTTCCAGGTCCCTTCACACTGCCATAACAACAGGATGGTGGCTTAGTGTAAATCAGTATCAGGCCATTAAGCAGAAAGATCATTCACCCTCTCTCTTGTCAATTAAGGGATATCGGATACAAGCAGATAGACTGATGAGACATCCTTTTTCATCTGAGAAAATAAGCTTAAGCAATCCCTATATAATCACTCTTTTCTCAGCAAACTTTCTGGAGCACAGATAAGATCAAAGGTGGCTTTCCCAGTGAACAAAGTTATTAACACCTCAAGGAAAAAGTAATGTTACTCAAAAGCCAGAGCTGTCTGATGGCTTCTGATGGCTTCCTTGATCTGAGGACACAGAGAAGCAGTAGCAGCAGGGGGCTGTTACCCTCAGCATAAACAGGGCAGCATCTAAGCATGAATAGGAAAACAACATGCTTATCTGTGAAAAATATGTATTTTCAAGACACTTTTGAATTGCTACTTCTTTGAAGGAACAGTTCCCAAAATAAAAAAATGTACATATATTTTTAACTACAGAAAACCATCTTCACAGCACGTGATCACAAAGCACAATGGTGATAATGCACTGTGTGCTAAAGTTAAAAGAAAAGGGGACAGGCATTGTCCTTAAAGTTGGTTCACAAGCAAGTGAATTCTGGATCCACTTTCACCACAGGGAAGACAAAAAGAACCCCAAGACCTCAAAAAACCCCAGTCAGCTGATCTCTATAAGTGTCCTTAATTTTATAAGGAATGTGAAGATAACAGACCCATGGAATATATTTTAATTCATTATTTTTGTCTTTGTTAGCCAAGATCAGAGGCCAGACTCAGAGTACTAGGGAAGGGAGTCCATGAGAAACAAGGAGCTCCACGACAAGCAGAAGCAGTAGAACTCAGTTTCCCATCTGCACAGACTCTCTGATGTACAAAAAAACGTTTCCTCTCCTATTTTCAAGACAACTATTACAACTCACTATCCCTAACAGCTCGACTTTCCTCTGTAAATGTGGTTAAAACAGGCCAAAGGATTCAAAAGCTGCTGAGGAGAGACAACAAAAAGAAACACATGCACAAAGTAAGGATGGGATTTTTTTTTTTTCCTGAAACTATTAACAACAAGAAGAAATGAGAAGTAACAATCTAGGCCAGCAGTTCCCAAAATATGACATAAATATCACCTGCAGTTTGAAAGCGGTATGCAGATGACATCCTAACAGCCAAATGATGTTCATGCATGCCACTGGGACTAAATTTGTAAAAGCCTTGTATAGAGTACAATTAAGCTAGAACAAACCACAAGCACTTAATTCATCATAACCTGCATGGCAAGATCCTCCTCCCCAACACAGTATACCCTGGCCACTGCACCTGCACTGGACTGACATAAGGAGAACCCTACCCTACCTTGTCAAGGGCTTTCAACAGTATTCAAGTTTCTGCAAGTCATGCCAAAACCTCACCATCGTTACCTCAGCCACGTGAAGAAAAAGCCCACGCTTCTAGAAAGAAAAATATAGCTCAGGAGGGTATCATTGAAAGGAGAAACTCTGTGTTTGAATTGAAGAAATGGTAACGAGTGTTCCAGTTCCAGCCTGAAAAATGCAGGAGCACAGAGCTGGGAGAGCAGTTCGCACCTCCGCCTATGTCAGTCCATAGCTCTGTTCACGTTTGCTGTCAGATGTCAGAAAGAAAGCTATTAGAAAGATATATTATTACTTAATATTTATGTAGCACTTTCCACCTGGCAACTTTTAAGCAACTGCTACAGTAAGTAATTTACCAAGAAAAGTAGAAACAGATACATTGGCTTTCTGTGTGATCAGTAGCTTATGCTTTCAGAGGAAAACAATTCTACTTTATCTTTATTAGAATTAAACTTTAAGGCCTGAAATCACTATACATTATTCACACCGTTACATTTTAAATCGGCAGAGGTAATCAATCAGCTCATTAGCTCCAAAATGTGTTTAACAGTACATTTTGCTAAGTTCACATATTAAGAAAACCACAGAAAAATCTGGAGCTGTTAACATCTTTTTATCATTGGTTAAGAACTAACAAGTTAGGGCACTGTAATTGTTGCTTTAAAAAAAAAATTTTAAAATCCCACCTTCCAGCTTTGCCACCTTGGACTATTCTCTTGCTAACAATGCCCAGTTAATGATTCTCCTCTGTTTCAACAAGTCTGTTGAGATCTCTCCGAAATCACTTCCAGCCACAACAGGGCTTCCTTTTTGTGGGTAGCAGCACATTTCAGCTTGGCACAGCTTTCCTTTTTCACAAGTGCAAGATGCTTCCTTGTGTTGATACAGGAAGCTATCAAAAACATAGTGCGGCTGGATTTAAGAGCAGATTCCATAGCACTGGCCATTATTAGCATTTCTAGCCAGCAAGATTATGCTGATCAGAAAATTAATCTTTTGGGACTAAGGTTTAAAAAATAGAGCTCACATGCTAACTGTGACAGAACAATTTCTGTATTTCAGGTACGTGGTGTCTCTCTCCCGTGACCTGCGGGATGAGGTGGCAGCGCGCTGATTTTTAATTGCTGGTGAACTCAAATAAGAGACTGCTCTTTATGAGACACAATACAAGCACAGACAAATGTGATGGTTGCATCCATTCAGTTTCATTTTTCTTTTTTTAATGCATAAAATGGGTACACAAATTTAAGCGACATTCATACTCCTGGCAAGTTGCCAACTCACCCCACTGGTAACATAAATGCTGAGCATTTTTTAATTGAGATGCCATGTCAGTGAATCAGTGGGAAAAAAAGAGGGATTCATCCTGCCTCCTTTAGTAGTAGGAAGATGAATTTTCAGAGGGGGTTAAATTTTCTTTTCTCTGAGGTACTGAACATTGAGCAAGGCTGGATATAAGAAAAAGGTACATCACTAATCCAAGTAACTCTAGCAGCTCCTTTACATGACATCCCGCTTCTGTGGCTTCTTTATTAATCTTAACTGTTAGAAGAGAAAACAAGTTAAATTGTGTGATATTTAGAGAGCATCTCGTGACTTCTATATGTGCTCCCACAAATACAATTAATAATTTATTTTAAATTAATTTTCCTTAAAATTTCCCTAACAGTTTCGTATTTCTTCTATGCTCCATTTGCATCTGGTGTTCTCAGATAACTTACATAGCCAGGAGTTAAATAATATTTTGAAAATCAAAAGTAGAATTATGAAGCTCAATAGACCAGTAATAAGTACAGTAAACACTTGACAAAAATACAAAGACAACTGGGCTCTGGAACCAGTCCCTTTTTTAACACCTCTAAAGCTTCCATCTAATTAGGTTCATTTTGTGACAAACAAAAACGGGATTAGATCAGCAGTGCTGTTATTATAGCAGCCACATGACAGAACCTAGATGATTTTACTTGTCAAGCATTTAATCAATTTTTAGTCCTGTACTGGCCTCTCATTTTCAAAGCTCATGGGAGATTACATGCCTTTCTCATGAGCATGAATTATCAAGTTCACCCACATGTCAGAGTTAACCTATAGTGAAATTGCCATCTTTATAAATACCTCACAACATTTAAAAATGGCATTCTGTCTGTGAGAGGAAGATCATAGCCCATTTGTTCTCCCTCTTTCTTCCTGGAGGAATGAGGGGAGAAGTGGAATTCTGTATTTCAGATAACAGAGACTTCATTCCTAACAGATTGCAATGTCACATATAGAAAACATGGTCAGTAAACAACAACGATAAGCCCCTACTTGTTCATATGACAAATATTTCACTGAAAAATGGAGCAACATCAAAAAGCTAGAAAACAAATGGTCATTCTCAGCTCTGTCAGTGTTGCAGCTGGTCCTCACGCAGGTTTAGATTAATCCACGAGACACTTCTTCAGAGCTTATCCTAGGTGTCAGTTAAGCAAGAAATCTGGCTCCCGATAACCAAAGAGTTTAAAATCACCTTCAAACCGCGCATAGAGGCGTCTTATGTCTCTCTTGCTAATTCCTGAAAAATACCGCTCTACTTTTGTTTTGTTGTACACTGTTATGCCTGGTGGAATCGTGGGGTATGATACCAGATGGTCTATGCCGGCTGCTTTCAAGATATATGGAGCATCGTCCTCCAGGGTTTCATGGTGTCCAATCACACTATATGTGATTTCACAGGGCGCGCAAAGTTCCACATATGTTACCCAATGAATGATGTGGTCACCAAACTGAACATCCAGCCATCGGTGATTAGGATCACCTAGATAGCGCACAAAATCCTCGAACTGCAGCCCTTTGGTCTCTGTGCGATTCTTTCTATATTTACGAATGATGCCAGGAGCAATTTCATGCCGGTACCAAGGTTCAAACCGAGGATTGTGTACAAACTTGTCTTTAAATGCAGAAATAAGTCTTTCAAATGGATCTCTAACAATAAAAAACTTGAAGTATAAACTCAGTCTAAACAGAAGAAGGAAAAAAATAAAAAATTAAATAATTAAGGAGAGAGTTTAGCAAAGTGTTTAAAGTGTGTCTAGCATAGACTTACAAAACGTATATAAACTCTGACCACAGACACAGCAATATGAATCTTACACTGCTTGCATAGTCCATCAATGTTATAATCAATAGGACTAGAAATACAATCTGTCTTCTTACTGAAAGTTTTTGTACGCAGTACAAAGCAGAAATAGTTCACCCTAGTCTCACACTTTATTTAAACTGGGGGAGCTTAGTTTATCTCAACCCATACAAACAGGAGACAAAAGATGCTGAAAAGATGCTGAAAGCTCCTAATCAAAGATATTTTTAATGTCATGTGATTAAGCCCAAGAAGCAAATTACACAAAGACATGGAAAAAGTGGCTTGGTGCAGCTAAACGGATAAAGAGGGCTGCATTTTCCACTGACAGGTAGTTAGATCACTGCTTTAGTAAAAAAAAAAAATAATAATCTGGTATTTCATTTGATTTTTTTGTCATGCTTTCAATAATGGCCGAGAACATTATTTTCATGAGACCAGAGTTTTCAACAGAATTTCACATTTTGTTGTGATACCACTGAACTGTAATATTCTGTAGTCAGAGAATATCCGTAGGAGTAAGCTGAAAAGAAAGTTTATTTCAGTAAATAGCTGAGAGAGGAGATTTAGAGACCAGTCCTCACTGAAATAGGTGGATGGCCTTTTTCCAGCCTTAACAGGCACTTGGACCAGTCTTCAGGTTCTCCTGACTTACTCCTAACCAGGCAGGGCTAGAGGTCAGCAAACTAGATCAACAGATCCACACCATCCCTCTCTCTACATCTAAACTCTCTGATAATTTATTTCAGAATTCCCAACCAAAAACCATGTTATGCATCTCCAGCACAACTTCTGTGGTGGGCTGACTGCAACAACCCAAATCATAACAGCATTCAACTTCAAATACCCTTAGCTATGGCTTGCTCCCCAGGTGAACAGTTACTTTCTATGCAGGGCTTTTCACAGGAAGGGAAAACAGATCCACGTTCTCAAGAACATGCTGACAGTATTTTCTCTTGCACACTGTCAACACAATCAAGTGACCCCATTTCCACAGGCACAGCTGTGATAGATGTATTTGTACCACTGAATGCAACAAACCTTGGACGGAGCTCTACTGATAGCTGACAGCACACGTATAAGGGGATGACTCTTCAGAATGGCTTAATATGCACAAAACCCATGCAAGCACAACCTTACAAGTGTCCACTGTCATCTTATGTCCTGTTCTCTCCATGCTACTACCCCTTAGAGTGATTATATATGGCATAGGCTCTAGCAGAGATGAGAACAGACACAGTCAAAAAGTCTAGCCAGTGTAATTTAGAAGGCTGTACTGCAGAGAAGCATTTTTCCTGCTCTGAGAACCACAAGCACCCAAACAGGAAGATAAAGTGGTTCAGCTGAATGGACAGCACACTCAGGCTGAGGAGAGTTTTAAACCTATCAAGTTCAACCCCAGTAAGTAAATCTGCCTGCGATGACAATCTTACCTGTAGGCAGTAAGATTTACTGTACAAGGCATGAGGGTGGACCTTACAACTAAACCTTCCCCTCTGAAGGTGAACTATGTAACAGCTAGGTACGCACTGAACTACAGAAACCCTATATCCACAGGGAGTCGCTTGGCTCACCTAACTATATCACCAACAACACTGGTGTTCTCCTTCAAAGCCAATAGCGAGGAAGTCACAGAACACCTGTGAGTGTAACAGAATACTGCCGTAATACAAGCGGTGGAGCAGAAAACTCGCCATCCTCAATTCCACATGTGGACTTCAACTGTACTCTTGACTGCTCACACCACCACTGACTCCAAACTCCTCCCACACCCCTGGGAAGCCACCTCTTACCGTTTTTTAATTTCAGAGTCACTGAAGGACGACAAGCGTGGAAGGCCATTCTTCTCATGATCATGTACAATATTTTCTGGGATCTCTTCTATGGAAGAAAATGCTCCTAGACAAATTAAAAAGACAGAGCGAGTGAATCTTTCAAGGGGAAAAAAAACCCGAGCGTAAACAAGCATGTGTGCCTTTGGCTGACAGCTTTTTGGTTTATCTTTCTCTTTTTTGTATTTTTAGCATTTACGGTTACTATGTTTAAAACTGCTAAATGATGAAAGATTCTGACTGCAAAGATGAAAAACTGTTAAAATTCTTTAGGGTATGTGACAGCAAGGTCCAAGACCAAATGGCCTCAAAACTCTCAGAAAAGCACATTATGCAAATTTCATCAGCAATTATGCCCAAGTCTATAACTCCCCACCTCAGTGTCACCATTCTCTTTCCCTCTGCCCACACATGCAAATGGAGGAAGACTTTGAGGATTAACTCCAAAGAAGGAACCAGCTTTTTAGCTGAGTTTCTACCACCAACAAAAAATAAATGCTGTGGGCTGCTTTTGGAACTGCTTCAACACAAAAACTCTTTGCTGTCAGGATCCATGAAGTTCTTTTAATGACTATGCTGTGGTGAACCAAAAATTCCAATCATACAATACTACACAGATTAAAAAGCACTAAAATTAACAATAGAAAGCCTTCAGATACTAATTTCCGCAAGCACATAAGCTGACAAGAAAAATAATGTCACTGAATTCTGCTGCATTTATTTTAATACTCTGACCCTGCAAGTTTTTATGACCTTGAGAAATACCTCATGTGGGACCCTTGGGCTTTAGGAGTAAGCCTTCACACAACAGCATCATTTCAGAGTACCAACCTGCAGCAACAGGGTACTACGGAACAAGCTCTTCAGAAGAAAGCCTCTACAGAACTGCAGTGCATAACCCGCACCACCCAGCTTCTCAGTTTTCTAATTTGTTTTGGGGGGGTGGTGGTTGTATTTTATTAATTTCTGTTCTCTAGTTATATTTTTTTGTACTCTAGGTAAATTACATGTGGACAACAGATGTCAGATTAGACAGCCTCAGAAACTGAAACCTTGCATTCATCCAAAACAGAGATTCAGTACAAGCAGCGCTAGAGTTAGCTACCCCACAGTGCCAAAGCTGTCATCCTGGACCTCCAAATACCACTTAGGTATTTGGATGTAAAGTATTCCCCTTCAAGGATCAGTCCTGCCTGCTGAAACTACGCAAAGAAGAGGAAGTTAGGTCAAGTGAAGCGGTAGTCTTCATCAGCAGATACTAGTACACTGGCAGCTCAAGGCAGAAGAGACCAGTGTTTATATGGAAACAATTTTCTATCATTATCCAGCATCCCAGAACTAGGAAGCTCAAGGTGAAAGGTTCCCTGCTGGTAAGACATGGGCTGTCCTCCACTCAGTGCAGCCAACACATGCCTACCTGTCCTGAGCTATTCTTTGCATATTATCTCTCAAATTCTGGTAAGAGCAGGTACTTCTAATGCACTCATATAGTTTAATATTTAGTACTTTCTTGGAGTGGAGCTTTCAGAGGTTATTTAAGACACATGCCCATATGCGTGCATATCTTTGCTGGATTTTCAGTTCCCATACATTATCAAAGTTGAAACTAATATTAAAGTTTTTAAAGACACATTCCTTGCTGCAAAAGTTTTGCTGAGCGACACAGTTCCTTTGCCAATTTGTGACTGTTTTCCTTCTGGGTGTGCAAACTAGCTCACACAAGATACAGAAAACAAACACACAAGTGGAGAGCTGGCTGTTCACAGAGCGCTTGTAAAAGAAAGCTGAGTTCACAATGTTCAGGTTTTGCCCACATCTTGGTGAGCTATGTCACCTGCAAAACCACAGAAGGACCTCAACTGACCTGACTATATGTAGCAAATTCACAGGCCTGGTGCACAGACAGGCAAGAGGGTCTCATGTCAAACAAAGGTGCGTTATGTTAAATACAATCAAGTTAAGTTTATGCGTGCAGGTAGTGGTTCAGTAGAAAAGCCTGAGGAAACGAGTTATTTTTATTGGCATACCAGGCTACTAGACAAGAATGGTAGGCTACATATAGACAGACAGTGTTCACCTTGTAGATCATTATTCAAACACAATAGTCCTTTCACTCCTTCTTTTACAGCTCTTTATAACATACCTTTGTGGACCAAACTATCACATTAAACATCTCAGAATCCTCGTAACTCCCACGATGGCTCACTGATAGCACACACACACAAGATTTCAGCAGTACAGACCAACAGCAGCTGCCAAGTTTTAACCAGCTTTCTTCATGGCTAAAACACCCTAGTTAAAAGTTAGCGGCTTCAAGTCAGAAATTTTATATTACTGTTTCTTAGGGAATTACGACACCTTGTAATTTACTTGTTTCTAATTCTGTAAATTAGTGCCACCCCTTCAAAGATAACAAATCTACCTACCACATGCATATGGGTACTCTTTCATGACTCAAATCACTTTTGAGCCAAGCAATAACAATATTTATTTTCACAGAAAGAACAGGTTTATTTTCTTTAAAAGAGATGTTTTGAAAGGACTAGAAGCAACCGTGAAGAATGAAAGGCTGAAATTAAGTATCAGTGTACAGAAAAGCAGAAAGAATCCATTTTTGTGTTGTCCCCGTTGGACCAATTCTGCTCTTTCCTCCTCCTCAAAGAAACCCACACACCCACAGCAGAGTAGATACCATTTAAAACGATCAAGACTTTTTTCCACTGAGTGTTGCCCACTTTTGGCGTCTGACAAAACAGGATCTTGTGCTTGTCACACACAAATATTCGGTCCAAGACGAATTTGGAAACTGCAGTGTGAGAGAGATTTCTCAATGCAGTGTCTCTGCAGACATTCCTGAGAAGCTCAAGTCTTTCCATATGAACCAGGGGTTGGCGGATCAGATTTCCAGAAAAAGCTTTTCCAGTTGGCTTTATGAAATGGAGAGGGGAAAGAAGAAAAAAAAAAAAAAAAGAGTGCAAGAATTTAGTTTTCAGATTCAATTCTAAAGTATAAAAATCCCCAAACTGTGCATCCTAATGACTCCCAGATTCATGACTAAAACAGTGCTATGTATCAACTAAACGAGTAGCACACAGTTTCCTTCCTGTGCTGCTGCTGTACACATTGGTTCGACTCTTAAGTCATTACGTAGTAGTAGGCAGTAGCAAGAGCTCTTCCATAAAACAATTTAAGACTGCTGAAGAGCAACAGGGATCTGCGTGGATACAAAATGCCTTGACCAAATACTGGAACTCCCACAAAGCTTCAACAGCAAGTAAGAAAGCTTCTGAGGGGTTGGGACAGGAATCTCAACAGAAATTAAGCTTTAATCTCTGAGAAGATGGGGCTTAGGGATGCTGATCCATCTGGCTGGGAAAGAAGAATTTAGGATAAAAGTTCCATGTTGGTTTCCAGCACTTGTAGGCATTCAGTGTTTCCATTTAACCAAACTGCAATAAAATTAAGTGGACAAAATTCACACAATGAGCATCAGCACTTACTGTGGCAAATGAAAGAAGCAGGCAGGATTCCTCTCCCCAAAAATGGATGAACTGTTTGACGTCTCATTTTTCTGAGACTAAGACAGGAACCACGACCACCTCTTCCTCACAATTAGTGGGGAGAGAGGAAAAAGGAGCTTGTCTGATTAACAGGTGATGGGAAATTCTAAATTTCTACTAACAAGTCTTCCCCCTTCCACTAATTTATTTACACAGTTGGCGATCCCCAACACCAATACAGATTAGGGGATGTACTGACTGAGAGCATCCCTGCAGAGAAGGACTTGGGGATACTGACGAATGAAAACTTGGGCACGTGCCAGCAATGTGCGCTCACAGCCCAGAAGTCAATCATATTCTGGGCTGCATAAAAAAACCCAAACATGGCCGGCATGTCAAAGGAGGTGATTCTCCCCCTCTGCTCCACTCTGGTGAGACCCCACCTGGAGTACTGCGTCCAGCTCTGGGGTCCCCAGTACAGGAAAGACATGGACCTGTTGCAACAGGTCCAGAAGAGGGCCATGAAAATGGTCAGAGGGATGCAACACCTCTCCTGTGAAGAAAGGCTGAGAGAGTTGGGGTTGTACCACCTGGAAAAGAGAAGGGTCTGGGGACACCTTATTGAGGCCTTTCAGTACTTAGAGGGGGTTTATAAGAAAGACACAAAGAGACTTTTTACCAGGGTCTGTAGTGACAGAACAAAAGGTGATGGTTTAAACTGAAAGAGGGTAGGTTTAAGTTAGATTTAGGGAAGATTTTTTTTTTTTTATTTTTTTTTTTTTTTTTAAATGATGAGGGTGGTGAGACATTGGAACAGATTGCCCAGGGAAGTTGTGCACGCCCCATCCCTGGAAACATTCAAGGTCAGGTTGGATGGGGCTTTGAGCAACCTGATCTAGTGAAAGATGTCAGTGTGTACAGTGTGCAAGCTACACATGAGAAAGGAATGATTTTACTTTTTGTCCCAATCCTCCATGAGGAAAAAAAATAATATCTCATTCTGCTTTTCCTGTTTGCTACTCTCCTCCGATATCTCCTGGTCAGAATGTAATCTGAACAGCCTGACAGACTGCTTATCTGTCAAAACAATTCCTTTTGCATGCAATCAGGATTAATATTATTGTTCTGCATTTCACGCTGTCAAGAAGTCAGGAGGGAATAGTTTTAGATCCAGAAACCTTATAATCCTCTTCCATACAAGTAAAGGAAAATATTAAATCCCACTACAGAGATCTGCCAGCCTTCCACTGAACAAAGTGTTTCTCCCAGGTATTTTGAGGATAACTTAAATTTCAGGTTTTTTTACGTATGAAAACAAAGTGTCATGTTTATACAGAAACCTACCTTCCATCTGCATCACAAAAATACTTTAAACGTAAGATGACTTATGTAACCAATGGAAAAAACTGGCCTTAGCCCACTGTGCAACTAGTCTCAAATATACATTTGCATAAGGGATTTTCAGAGTTTCCTTGTAAGTTAGCAAGTACCACATTTGTTCTGCTTTATTGCTGAAAGCACAGAACTATGCATCTAAAGGATCAACTGGTATTGAATACTATTGTGTTCATGTTCTACTTTAGAAAAATGCTGAGATGCGAAGCACAAAGAGCACAAAACATGAAAAAGAAATGGAGACTGATAAATAGAATCAGAGCGACTGGGCAGAGAACTAAGAGAATAGACCAGACACAGGCTTGCCCTCAAAAGCCATGAACCTGATGGCTATGGCAAGGCAGAATACAAATAATCCAAAATAGCGCCATTATATTAAAAAGGCTAGCAAAAATGACTGTCCTGACTTGATAAAGGAGTACTGTAATGATTTTCTCCTAGAAATGGAAACACATTAAGTTGAATCATTCAGATGAAACAAGACAGCAGGTTACTGTAACAAACTAGCTTTGTGAAGCTAAAACAAATTCTGTTGGCTCTTACCTAAATAGAACAGTCTGAATAAATAAATCCCGTCTAGCAATTCCTTTTAACAACAGGAAGCCCTTACTTAATCTCTTCTATTCCCCCACTCCTTAATACATGTAACCCTTATCTCAACAGTATGCACCTGGAATTCTTCAGGCCAATGTTTTTCCTCTGGCACGTGTACCTCCTCCACTTTTGTCATAGCTGTCAGTATCAATGGCTCTTGCTTGGCACCATAGCCTAAAGAAAGAAGGGAGATAAGAGAGTTATAGAAGGTAGGGGGAAGGCAACTATTTCTGCTTTACAACTAACACAACTGAACATCACTTTCTGTATTAAGCTTACAAAACATTAGGACTTGTTTCCAAATGGGAAGGTACTAGACAAGACATGAGACAGATTATGAATATTCCAAAGGATGTACTCTGTGGGAAGTCTGGATGCAACTTCAAATGAGTTTTATCAAAGAAACATGTCCATTAACTTTTATTTTGGTCTTTTTTAAACAAACTGTGCAAAGAGACATAGAAAACATAAATCCAAATATCACAATTGGTAGACAATTGAGTATAACTATACGGACTTGACAGTATGAGACTTATTTTTCAATTAACTTCCCAAAGCATGTCTAGATAAAAAAACTTTTCAGGTTTCTCCCTCCCCTCATATTAGTAGATAGGTTTCTTCTGTTGTAAACTCTTAGACATTACTAGAAGAAAAGTGTCATTAAGGACCACCTTTTATTTCTTTCATGCTCTAAGTAAACACCTCTATCCTCTAAGCATTAAATACAAGATCCTCTCTTCCTCCGTTACTGGACTGATGGCCTTCCTCAGAGACTATCATAATGAAAGAACAAACTCAGCTGATACTCTTGTTCTTTTTTAATGATTTTTGGGCAGCTAATAGTTTGAGATCAAATTAAAGTATGCAAGGGAAGAACCCTTCACATCTTTTGCAACTGGTATGCTACAGGAAAACTGAAAAATAACAGAAGGCTGTAGCTTTACTTTACGTGGTGTGGAAAGATCAAAACCAATTTGAAGCAGTTTTCCCTAACCACAAAACAAAAAGAACACGATTTCTCCCTGAAAATTTATTGCCATCCACATTGGACTACTTTTCCCTTCATATAGTTTCTTCTATGAATAAACTTTCTTCATCTGCATTCACAGTGGCTTACTGTTTCATGGTCGAGAAAATGTGCACTTGCCTATGTCCTTTTTTTAAGGGAGTACTCTACTCTGCCTACACTGGATTCTAGCAAAGGGCATGCAAAGAAAAGCAAGTTAAAACTGGAAACAATGTAAGCATCCAAGCAATCAGCTACAGTAAATATTGTTGTGCAGAGACTTCACAGTATCCTTTTGTAAAATCAAAGTAATCTGACTCAGTGAAAGAGCAGTTAAAGTATCTTTCATTATCACTGGGTAAATGCATGCCTGCAGATGATGGACAGAAACTTGCTCCTCCTCATTAAGAAGTTCCTATTGCTCATGCACCCAAGACATCAGTAAAAGGCTTAAACAAAAGAACATTGATTCATTGAGCATCTGCTGGTTTTGTCCTAGCTGCTAAGTAGACACATCTAAATAAGGAAAATTTCTGACAAGCCATATTCTATTAAGTCTAGAAGAGTTCCTCCAGGATTGGCCATCCTGTTCAGACTTTCTCCAAAATTCTGTTGGTATATTCAAATTACTTCCCTTCATTAGTCCCAGTACAAACACGGGTATCTCCAACACATACATACCCCTAACCACAGTCATGCCTTTGCAGGACTGGAGCTTAAGAAATTATACAATCTTCTGCTCGGAGAACTATCCAAAGGAGAAGGAAGATTCAGCATAGAAAAAAACCCAAAAACAACAACAACAAAAAAAGAGAGAAAAATTGCCAAGCCAAGATAATAAAAAGTAATCCTCCTGACAAATTCTGATGGAAAGAACCACTCAAAGAATACCTGAACTGGGAAACAAGAGTTGGCACAGAATGAAATACTGGAAGATTTAACTACCTAACATAAGACCAGCTTATTTGCAGATGTACTAGGGCTCAAAAACAGCTGGGACCAAGGAAAGCTACGTTAGCCTACAGTTCTCATCTGTAAGACTTGCTGAATAGATCTCCACACAGAGGTATGCTATTTAAAAAGGTACACCTAATATATTTACCCACTATCAAGTACTGAAACAAATGGCACCAGTGATGTCAGCGGTTCAAAAGCATATCATATCATTTTGCATATCTTAGGAAGATGCAGAAATACAGATCTCTTAGGACTATAAGTCATGTCATCACCTTCAGCCTAAACTCTCTGTAGGATGGCTTTGTAACAGTAGCTCCGCAGCAGACAGGAAACCGTTACATGCTGTGTGGTGTCATCAAATGGCTTAAATTCCTCATCAGCTTAATACCATCTGGGCTACTTAAGCTAGGCAAAAGCCTATAAGCTGTTTGTCAGTCAAACAGCAGAGGATAAAACTGAATGCAAGAAGCAGGGCAGAGGTGGCTAAGCTAAGTGCATTGCAAATGAAATAAAACTTTCCACAAGTTTTATATAATACTGCAGCCACAGGACAAGCAGTCACAAGAGGACAGAAACTAGTATCATATGAAATTAACTCTTTAATTCCTTGTGAATCTCCTTTGTCTTTAAACAGGTAGTTGTGCTCTGTTGTTCTGCATCTGACTTCAGTATCTAGATCAAGATACTGAAACTGAGTGTATTTGAAAAAGTGGACCTCACAAAGCAGTACTGCCAACACGAGCCCCTTAGTTCTTAACCACCAAAAAAAAATAAGACATGATATTAGTTTTGCAGACTTCTACCAAGAAAAGCAGAAACTGAGCATCAGCATTGTCACTTCTAGAAAATTAGTTTTTCTGTTCTCAATCCTACTGAAGAAGTGGTAACGTGCCAAGCACTACTTTGCACAAAAAGAATATGTGAAGCACTACTCATTTTTCTGTTTCATATCAAACATTAAAGTTGAACTTACCATCTGGATCTTTAAAAGTCAATGTGATAAACTTGCTAGCAACCATGAACATGAATATCACCCAAAAGCATGCAGCTAGCAGCAGCCACTGGTGGTGCATGTTGTCAGACATGAGCCATATAAAGCTGTTGCTTCCTGTTTGAAAGAGGAAAGATTGACACATTAATTATTTCTGTTCCAGTTTAGAATACTTTCCATAACCAAAATGACAAAACTCTAATATGTATGCATGTCATAAAACATAGTAGATTTCACTTCTTTCTTTTCGTCCTTTTGGCTGGTTTTTTAACCAATGTTAAGGCTGAGGCAATGTAACCACTGACTGCTATCAAAGGGAGGCTTCACTCCTCCTTCACCCCCATGTACCCATTCCCAGTCCCCTCCTTGTGCTGGCAATAGCACTGTCCATCTGACTGCTTAGGGAGACAGATCAGCAAAACCCCCGATTTTTTTAAAGCATAGTTTATTTTTCGATTTAACTTTGTGAGATGGCTCATTGTAGGAAAGGAAGGGAGAATGAAGAAAGCTCCCCTCTCGGTGTTAGCTAGTCAGCAATCAACCAAGCTGTAACATTAACAGTATTCTTAGTTATCCAAAATCAGCTCATGACATGTAACATGGACTCCTCCCCTGCCCAGCCTACGTGAATTACAGGCTGGAAGCTACCCAGACAGAACACTAAGCTTAACCTGACAAAATATTTAAATATATTAATGTCTCTATCTTGTCACTTTTATTGCCAGCAAAGTATCAGCCATAGGTTCCGGAAGATTTTTTTTATTTCCATCATGCTAAGCACTATTCACATAAATAGTAAAAAGGGTTTTCTTGCAGTAGTGCCTAACTACCTGTAGCTGCATCCCTGCAGGTAAGTCTTAAAGACAGGACTTCCCCAGGAGTGCAGGAAAGGTTACCTGTACAATTGAGACCACAGATTTAATGCACAAACAAACCACAGGTACTGACCGAATCCAAGCAGAGTGAGGATGAGAATGCTGCACACTATTACAAACACAGTGTCTGCCCTACCTTGCAGTTTGTAAGTTTGCTGGAGTGCTCTGAGCACTTCTTAGCTTGATTTTAGAAACTGTAATCCTAATAAATTACTTTTTATGGTTAAAAGTAAAGATGCAATATAAGGAAGCCAATTACAAAAAAGATTTAAGTCCCCAGCCATTAAGAGAAATGTAAAATTTTAAGCTACATCTTCCACTGAATTTTCAACTTCTGATGGCCAACGCACCCAGGGAAGCACTGAGGCTTACACCGAGTATCTGTGAAAGTTCCACTGCAAAATTTAAGCTTCCATAACTTCAAAAAAAAAAAAAAACAACCCAAAAACCTAACAGCAGACATCACTGCCTACCTACTAAAACCTACCTGAGACTCCTCAGGCTTGAATATTTATCCTGCAAAAATAAAATACCATTGTCTCAGTTGTTGCTGGAAAGGTAAGACACCTGAGGGCCTGAACGCAGGTGCTGGAAAGTTCAAACATAAGCTAATGCTTACTTTTGAGGATACATACAACACAACTTCAGAACATTTAACCAAAGAGGATCTAACACAAGAATCTCACACAACGAGATCCTCTCAAACAATCTTGTAAGGTTTGTGCTTGTAGTCTCGGGAAGAACAAAAAAACAAAACGTAACTAGCAACAGGATCAAACTCACTCCTAAAGTAGCCACATGCAACTTCAATGAGAGTCCCACCTGCATGGTTTGTGATCACACTTTCTGTACAGCCACTTGAGGGAATTGCCAGGGAATGAGAAAGATGCCCTCATTCCCAGCTAAGATGCTAAAAACATGCCGGTTAATACTTCTAAGCAAACTTTGTGTTAAGTTTTTCAGTCATATACCAGTATTCCACCTTTTTCATTCCCACAAACCTTCAATACCAAGTGAGCCTGGTTTTGACATTGTTTCAGCACGTCCACCTGTGACATCAGTACTAATGCTACAGGCGGTGACTGCTTTTCCAACTAGCTTTTGCCTTCCAGCAATGCAAATGTTTCCAGGAAGGGTTCTCACTGTAGCTGACAGAAGTGAAATGTCTTCAGGGTGTGTCGAAAGCCTGTGCAGGCAGACAAGCAGTTCAAAACATATTTGGGACCCTAAGGATGTATGGGAAATGGGTGAAAGGAGGAAAAGAACAGAATATCTCCAATTAAAAAAAAAAAATAAAAATAAAAATCGTACTTTTTAGCTAGGACGGCAGTGTTCAGGCTATTCTTATTTTCTCAGTGCAATTTTTTCAGTTTGGCTTCTCAGAGGTCCTTTTTTTTCCCTTCCTTTACAATTTCATTTTTAAGTACTTGTCATAAAAACACTTCATTTAGGTAAAAAGATCATCAACTGCCTTTTGGACAATTACAGGTGCTGTGACTTCCATGAAGATGACGTTTGTCATCTCCCATTTTCTGCTGCAACTCTCTAGCTGCCAACTGAGCATGATATGTCTGAGACACGATATATTCCTCAACATCAAAAACTGTTTGCTGGGAAGGGCAAATAATACAGCGTGAATTCTAGAGCACTGACCTCTTTCCAGCTGGGTAGTCCAAAAGTTATTCTCATCCTACCATTGCACTAGTGCAAAACTTGCCCTAAGATTCAGGCTAAAAACCACCAGGTCTCAAAGGTCCTCATTTTTCAGTCTGCCACAATAGCCACCATCTCTCATTTAGAGCACTGAAATTTATCACCTTTGCTTTCAGACATCACAGTGATTTGGAAAGTTTTCCAACTCTCACAGATGAGAGAAATGCAAAATAGGTGTCAGAACACAAAACGTAGCAGTGACATTTTTACTTTTTGGGTAGCTCTGCTAAAACCATGAGAACCAGTCAACATTCAAAATACAATTGAATCTGCCTTCAAGGCAGTAGACTGACAGAAGCTTGCAGAGAACATTCTGCAGGAGGAAAACCTCTTTCTAACCATCAGGTATGGGCTTTTCAGAGATGTAACGAACAGTCTGGGCCAGACCCTTCTGTCTAACCCAGTATATTTGTTCTACATAAAGAATGGTAGAAATGGCCTCCAACGTTCATAGCATCCCTGCTAGTCTGACCCCTTTTATAATGGTGATGGATGCACACCATTCAGTAAGGATTATTGATCTATGTCCCCTTATGTAATATATGTATTGGATTTCTAAGAAGTTGTGTTAAATGACGTGGGAAAAGCAGTTTCCATGCGCTCTGACCTGAAAAGCAGCTAGCGCACACAGGACCCTGCTGCCAGATCCTGTGCTCTAGGGATAGGAGAACAACATTTCAGCCAAAGACACCTATGAGCAGTACACTACTTACCTCAAGGACTGGACTCAGAGACCAGAAAGGGGACAGAACTGCCGTCACACCCATAACAACCACCACTATTACCCTTCAATATGTCAAAGGTGAGAGGAAAATATTAAGCAGTTTTGTCTACTCCTTTTTTTATGTGCAGAGCAAATCTGTTACCATACTCACCGATGTAAGAGTCTTGTCAGAAGATCTGTCATAACGTAATTACAGTGGCTGGCACTGTTACACACTTCTAGCATCCCAAACAAAGCTACATCTATATCAGCAGCTCATTACTCTTCTCAAGAAGCAGGACTAATCAAAATTATACACAGGAACAACTCGACCATCATGCTTACTTAAACGCAACGACCAGTAATGTTTTTAAAATAACATGTTTATGTTGTTTCCCTTTCTCTAGCTGCTTAATATTTTTATCATTTTCACATAGGGTAATTGTACTTCCTGTTCTATCTCCAATCTTACTGCATTTCTCTTGCCTCTCCCGTTACTTATTTTCTAGTGAATACATGTACTAACTTCTTTTTTTTCTCTTCAATAGTTCAGCTTCCAAATGTGTCTTTTACTTCTTGCCTAATACATTTTTTCATCACAAGTAGAAAAAACAAGAAAGCTGTTGAAGGTTTAGTCCATTTTCTCACAATGAAATACGCAGGGATTTTTCAAGTTACTTTTTCTCCCTCTTATGCAATTCTACAACTTTTAGGAACATGAGATCCCTCAAACCCCTCTCTTCATCCATTCCTCTGTCCTTCCCTCCCTGGGCTACTTACCCAAAGACAAACAGTCACATAACCCTCAGATCAGCCAGATGCTAGTTTTGCATGTGAAAATAATGGGATCGCAAACACAAACACGAACCAAAGATCAGGACACAAAGTGTGGCAGGCTTGACCCACGGCCTGCGAGTAACGCGTTACCTGGAAGAAACACTCATACCTTGCAGAAGACTGCTGTCTTCATGCGAACGATGGGACAAAACACAGATGATTTAAACAACATTAAAACTCAGCGCATGGCCCCTGCTCTGCAGCTTATGCTGCTTGGATAGGGGCTCCTTGGCAGGACAGTCCCTGCACGCATCGTGAATGACGGCGGCACGCTGGTAGTCTCAAACCAGCCACTGCTTGCCCATCAGCACATGACTAATGATGTAATTTGAAATGGAACTGGTAACGAAGGCCAAACAACAGCTAGCTAGGATGCCTAATCAAGGCTTCTTCCTTTGTGTTATCTTAAAGAGACCTGGACAATTTATTACACTCTTAAAAAATATTTTGGACTAAAATCTACCACGCGCTCCTTTGGTAAGTTGTGTAGTGCTACTGAACGTTACAACATAGGCTCATTATAACAGGCATTTCTGAAAGCTGGTTCTTTCCTAAAGCTTTCCTCTCCCCCGACGGCATGCCCAGGCCTATCGTCCCTGTCCTTCCAGCTACCGACGGAGAGCGAACCCCCCAGAGCAAGCACAACTCACCCCTCAGCGGCAAGAAACCCAACCACGGGAGCAGCAGCCCCCGCAAGGTAACGCCGCAGCCCGGGGCAGGCTCAGCCGCCGCCCGCTCCACGGCCCCCAGGCCGGGACCGTGACCCTGCCTCCCCACCCAGCACACCCTGCCCCGCCTGGCAGACACCAGGTCCAACTCCACAGGGCACAGCTGGCAACGGCAGCGGCTCCTCTTTCCCCAGCACCGGCGCTTCCTGCGGGCTCCATTCACAGCCCGGGGGAGAGCGATAAAAACACAGGGGTCCCCGCCAGGAAGAGGGGGGACACGGCCGCGGTGTGACCGGCACGGGATGAGCCGAGGCAGAGCTCGCCCCCAGCCCACAAGCCGGGCTCCGGGCGCACGGACCTGGGCTGAACAGGCGTAAACTTCCCCCGTTCCGGAGGAGGAAGCGGGGCGGGCTTCTCCTCACCCCCGGCAGGTAGAGACAACAGGCGCTCGCCGGCTTCCTCGCCCGACCGGCCGGAGGAGCCTCACCCCGGGGACTGCCGGCCGCCAGGCCTCCCTCCGCGGCCCTCCCCAGCCCCGCCCCGGGATACCGGGCCTCCCTGGCAGCGCCCCCCTCCCCGGCTTACCGGCCCTCCAGCGCCGCTCCCCGCAGCCTCGGCCCCCAGCGGCGAGGCGCCGCTCCCGCCGGGGGCCCGCCTCACTCGGCGGCGCGGCCGGCCCGCTCAGGCGGCCCCGGCTGCTGCTGCAGCTGCATAACCCCCCGTCCGGCTGCGGGCGGCGGCAACGGCGCCTTCCCGCCCGCGCTCGGTCCCTGCTGATGCTGCCACCGCCTCCGCCTCCATTTCCTCCCGCCGCGGGCAGGCCTCGGCCTCGGCCGCGCCCCCAGCCCCGCCGCCGGGAAGGAGAGGAAGGTGAAGGCCGCTGCGGGGATGGCTCGGCTCCGAGGAGACGCAGCGCCGCGCCCGGCCGCCCGGAGGCGGGAGGGAGGGATGGAGGGCGGGTTGCTCGCTCCGCCCCGCCTCGCCCCGGAGGGTCGGCCTCAGCCCCGGCCCAGGCCCCCGCTTCCCCACCACCGCCCAGCCCGCTGGCTTCCAGTTTTGGCAGGGTGGCTGGTGCTTCTCGGCGGGGCCCACAGCCAGCGCTCAGGTGGACTCACGTATATACACGTGTATACGTATGTTTGGTTTTTTGTTTTGGGGTTTTTTTAACTGTTAAAAATATCTTTAATAGGCCCCTAGTGCTCATGTTTCAAAAAAAAAGAAGGCTGAAAATGTGACTTCTGTGCACCTGCAGGACTCCAATACCCACAAATCCCATCAAAACCAGGAGCTGGCAGTGGGTCTATATTTAACAGCTATTTAAACAAATGCTTTTGGGGACGTATCGCAGTGCGTGGCTGTAGGGATGTGTTACAGCGCTGAGGTGGTCTTTCCTAAACTCTGCAGAAATGAAGCTCAAACGGTGGAGCAGGGCCCTCTGGTCAGTGCCTGGAGGAGGGGGCGACACTAGAGCAAAGCCACCCCATTTCAAAGCTCACTGAACACTGAGGCGCCAGGGACACATCTTCCAGTATGAAATCAGGTGATGCCAACGCAAAGGATGGGCTTTATCACCTCATGCCAAAAGATGTGCTCCTGTTACCCAGCACAGAAACTGTCCTGTAGTATGTCCTCTTGTGTCTGGTCACCGGAATTGATTTGCCCACTGGGAACTGGTAAATTGAGTGGGGGGCACAGGGAAATCCCATCTTTCAGGCAAGGAGTCAGAATAAACAGCATCCTACAGCCATTCTTGTTGATCAGCCCAAACTAGCCATACAGGCGTGCTGCTTGAGAAGCCCTTGCTTCCAGCCTTCATCTCTTCTTCCATGTCTGTGTCTTCTTCCCAAGTATGTTCTGTCCTTGGAAACAGTTTCCACAGAATTTCCATGTTCTGTCCACACAAACAGGATAATTTTGAGCTCAGTGATGGGAGAGGTGGGAGTCCCAAAATGCACACAAGGAAGAAAACATGACTGAGAAATGTAAGTGGATTTTCAGCCTTTGGGGAATGATCCCTGAATCCCAGGCCAGGTGGCCTGATGTCCATGCTACGCAGGGTTGGCCCTCTCTGCAGTAGACGTGCAGTTCGTGCTACACAGCACTTCACCCTGGTTCTCCTATGAGGTCTTGTGGGGAGAACATAAAATTGCTAATTATGGGGTTGTGTGAATAAACTAAATACCTAAATAACGTCCAGTCCCTTGAGGTTGATTTGCCACAGAACACTTGAACCCTAATAAAGTCACGCCCTAAACCCTAATAAAGTCTGTAAGGAGCGCAGGGAAGCTTGCTGCAGGATTGGGGCCAACAGTTCAAGACAGGACAAATTCAGAAGAGACAGAATTGTAGTAGAAGTTTCTGTCTGTCTCTGTGTGTCCAGTTACCAATTAATGAAAATAATCCAATGGAAGTAGAGTTTAAATGCTTTCACAGCTAAAAAATATATTGTAAATGTATTAGAGTCCAAATCAAAACTGATACAAGCAAGTTTAAACTAGCGCCTCTTCTAGAACAAGGGAGAAGAAACGTAGGTTAGAACAGGCAGTCTTAACTTAAATACTCACCTCACGTACTTCCCAGCCTCTCATTTTATAGTCTGCATCACTGTATGGACCCTGAGTCTGAGACTCACTGACACAGACGCACATGTAACTTGCATGTTTTCCAGTCCTGAGTTGCAGGTAGTAGGACTCTGTGTGCTACATTAGATGCCTCATTGAATGACCAAGAGGCAGCACTCCTCCCTGTTAGGGGAGGATTTAGTCCCTCTGATCCATGCCTTTCCAGACGTGACTACCATGGTGCGCTGTGGTGGAGCCTGACCAAGGAAGCCGCAGAACGCTGTCATTGGTATGGATGCTGGTGCCAGCCTACAGAGCAGAACAGGCTAATGCAAACGCGTTAACAACCATGCGTTCAGTGCTCTGCTGATGGCTGCTAGCAACCAGTGAAGCAGCAGAAACGTAGATCTCACTGGGAAAACAGTAATCAGAACCCCAAGTTCTCTGCCTGACTCTATGTTTGTTTGTACCAGCACCTTGAGGCATCCTCATGCCTCCCTTCCTCTACCTGTGAAGTAGAAATGGTGATAGAGATTGTTACCTTGTTGGCAAAGCACATTAGAAATCTGTGGCTGTGACCAGTTTGAGTCTTGCACAGGCTAGAAAGTTGCTTCTTTATTCAGGCTTCACAGCAATGACTACAATTGCAGCCATGCACAGATTTATTAATAAGCAGTCTCCAGCTGTGGAACCAATTCCTGCCAGATTATCAGGCTCAACCCAAGTATTTTAACCTTTCAAGTATGTTGTTACTGACATGTATAATAATTAATCCAGTATAAAAGGAACCAATTTTCCAAACTAAGCACAGTTAATAAGCTTTGTTGTCAGTAACTGGGCCTGAAAGTGTCTGATGAAGTTGAAGAACGTGTTGCATAGGCAACTGTACAGTTGGATTATACAGTTGGTAGTTCAGGCCAACAGAATTCTTGCTACTAATAATGCTAAACTATAGTGGGGTTTAGTGCTTTAGACAGCAAAATCAACGTTTGAGTATGGGCTCTTTTTAATACTAGAGAATTTTTACACTGCCAGAGCAATATAAAGGACAATTTTGCTGGTGAAAAGTCACCCTCCTCTCTCTGAGGCGTTTTAGAGTGACTATGGCTTCCTCAGAGATATGCTGCTGAAACCAATGGAAGCAATGCACCCATTTTTCTTTAAGGACATGGGCCTAAGCTGGAAAACTTCATCTTAATAACACGTTCAATGTTATGCCATTAAAAAAGGTTTTATGTCCTAATAACTCTTGTAATATCTTTATTCCAGGTTTGATGTTTCTCCCAGAAGAGTCTTACTTGCAAAAGATCAACATTTGCAGCTTGGCCAGTCAGGAGGACCAGGTATGGCACTGGACACCTGAGCTGCAAGAGCATATTCAAGTATTTTAAGAAATTATCTGTCAGTGGCAGGCTGTCTTGACTGCCCTCAGTGTGAGTTAATTCTAAATAAGAGTTTAAGCATACCAAACTGTTTAAATGAGCCCCCTGTCTTGGACAAGATAAGTAATCATCCATACCACGATTGCATTTGAACACATCCAGCCTAATCACACTGAAAGCACCCTCATTTTCCTTGACCTTCCAAGCTCATCCTATTCAGCAGAAGCATAGGCTTGCCCATATTGTTAAACTATGTTTATTTTTTGCTGTTATTTCAGGTTTTAATCCAATGCCAGTTACTAGCATTAGTCTTGGTAGCCCTTTTAGTTGTGCTTTACCTCCATAAGAGCTGACCTTAAGACAAGTCAGCTGTTCAGCATCAACTACTCAGGAAGAATAAATCTTACTTAAATCAGCAGGAACACATGCTTTTCCTAGTGCAGTGCCATTATTAGTGAAATCACCCATCTGCTTCATGGCCGCATTTCTGAGGCATGACTGATCACCAAAGGAGCTCTCTTGTGTACAAGTACCTTCCTTTGCAACTCATCAGCACCTCTGGCATGTAATACATTTGTTAGGGTGTGATAATCATAGAATGGTTTGGGTTGGAAGGGACCTTAAAGATCATCTAGTTCCAACCCTGATTCTGTCTCTTTCTGGAACTTGAGCAAGCTGGTTTAAATGTGGATCTGGTTGATACAAGACAGAACATATAGAATACCTTGTGGCCTCTACAGTCATTAAGAGACACTGAAGCAATCAAAAAAATGAGGCTTAGGAATACACGGGTGTAAAGCCTCATACACATGCAGGATTTATTAGTGTGGTCTGAATATAATACAAAAAGTATTCTATATTTCCTGGATTATTTTTTATCTAAAATAACTTTAGCAAGGAGTGACCTGTAATGCACATGTCTAAGATAGCTGGTGTATAGAAAAGACTGAGGTGTGTGGAAGGATTGGGGGGGCTTAGGGCTGTTATCTGCAGCAAAATCAGACTGGCTGTAGTAGTGGCAAGATCAGATCCGTAAGCAGCAAATGAGACTTGTTTTCAGTTGAAGATGAAGTCTGCTTTTAATTTCAGGGTAGAAGCAAGTTTTATTTCATTATAAGTGCCTTGGAAATGGTTAAATCTTTGTATGTCATTACACCATTTGATTGCCTTCTGAGTAGGAGATAAAAAGTTTAGACTGAGGTAAGTAGGTCATTAGCTGAAGCATCTAGTTTACCTTTTATTCTTAAGACACTTAGTCTGAGCTGGTAGTTTGAAAGGGAAAACAGCTTTGTGGGGTTTATTAACAGCAATGAGCCAAACATGTTGCCAGGACTGGGCTAGAGTAGCTAAGAACTATATTTAATTATCAAATCAATGTCAATTAAAATTGAACCCAATAATTCAAAATTAATTATATAGGTCATAAAATGAGTGCAGCCAACAAGCAAATTATCATGTCAATGTAGCAAGATAAATCAATTCTTTAAACAAAAGTCAGAAATAACAATTGAGATTTAAGTCCCAGTTATGGGTATTTTCCAAAGTAGAGAAATTAAGACAATTGACTGAATCAATTAGTATTCAAAACAAGTTCCTTTACTTCAAAGTAACCTGCTACCCTCTTTTAACCTTCCCTTTTCCACATGGCCTGAATCAGACAGCTGGATTTACTAACTTTTATTTCTCTCTGTGGCTGACAGAGTCAAACTGGGAAGCAGCTGAGTCTTAAATTCACCTGTTGCATCCACCATGGGACAAATTAGTTCCAGGCTATTTCCAGGTGCTGAAGTTGCTGTGATTGCTGGTATGGTGCTCACCATTGCATCTATGACTTAGGGCAAGCTGCACATGTCCGTGCTGTGCCTCGCCAGGAGTTGTGAGATGGGCAACATGCAGATACAGAGTACCAGAGCTGCTCTGGGCACAGAAAAAGAAGCGAGGCAAGTTTTTAAGGCTTTTTTGTTGTTGCTGTTTCTCAAAAGGGAGTATTGGGTGGAAGCAGCTGTGCTACTCTGAGCCAATACTTTACCTTGCTGGTGTTTGAGATCACACTCTCAAATGTTAAAGAAACACATAAGGGTGGTGTGCTAAGCAGAAGACACAATTCCTGACCCATCTGATACCAGTAGTGCTGCTGTAGCGAGGGTCAGGAGCGCTGCTGTCTTCTGCTTGATTTATCACCCCTTTGGAAAACTGACCAGTTTTGGGGCAAGCAGAAATACCTGAAGGAGGATTGAGGGGTGACTTGGGTCACAAGAGCAATGAGAAGAGAAAAGGAAAGGTGGAAGGAGGCACAGAACCCGGGTTCCGTTTGCTAATGAACGTGTGCAGGATCAGAGTGGAACAGCTTTCAGCAGGGACATTGAGTGCTTCAAATAATTTATAACTTGCTGGTTGGGGCTGGCTCTTGGGAGGTGGCAGATGTGGTATTTATCAGGAGGAATTTGAACATTTGTTTGCCATATCCCAGTAGCCAAATAATTAGCTAGGAACAGCACCACTCTTGTGAAGGCAAGAAAAAAATGTTCATGCCAGAAATTCTAGGGGATATAAGTCTAGAAGGGTTATCCTAAAACGACAGGCATCGCTCTACAATCTGAATTCAGGAAGGCAAATCTGTGAGAGTTGGGACTTGACTTCACAGCTCTTCTTGGCACATTCTCCTGGCCAAGGCAGTGCAAAGGCAGTCTGTGCTCCAATCACAGGGAATCATTCCCCAGGGCCCATGTCCTCCTGTACAGTGCAGCCCCTGTGCCTTACCTTGTTGCGTAGTTCTCTGTGTACATGGTCCTCAACCAAGAGTAATTTTGGAGCTATTTATGTCTGACTGTTTCCAATGGAAATTAAGATGCAATTTTTTTTTTACAGAATCTGGAGCCTAGTCTATAGTTTCCTTGATTCTTTATTTAAAAGCAAAAGAGAAACACAAGGATGAAATTCCTTGTGTTTTTAGGGGATTATTCTCCTGCCTTCCCGAATGTGAGCTCTTAATGATGTTACCATATGCCCTTGAACTTACTGTGCATGTTCGCACGCTAAAATATTAAAAAGAAAACAAGGGACAGGGAACTTTCCCAGTCAACATGTAGACAGAAATAGGGATAGGAGAAAGATTGAAGAGGGAGAAGTTGAATTGTTTTGAAGAATGTGGCCTTTGGAGTTGCAACACGGAGGTCAATAGAATTCTTTGGCCACTGAAACTTTGTTGAAGTTTCTTGTCCTTGAAAAACAGACATTAGGCCCACAAGATTTTTCTAGCTTTACCTTGATTTTCTGTGGCAAATTTTTATTTCCTTCGGCTTAATGTTTCCCAAGACATTAGTGCACAGCCGGTCTTGGTCTGCAACAATAAAATCTTGTTCTCACTAAGGCAAGAACACCATGGCTTATCCCCAGGAATTTCTTCATCTAAAAAGGAGAATGATTTTACATCTTCTTGCTATGTATTCAACTCAAATTAAAGAGGGTTAATGAGATGAAATCTGTGTTCACAGACAATCTCTCACAAATATTATAAGATATTCAGTTACAAAGCACACAGTTAAATGAAGAAGTCACAGTTGCCATTGCAATTGGTATTTGATAAATAGCAATACTGAAGGTGCCAGTTTTAATCTTATACTTCAAACAAAAAGTCGTTGTTCAATGTGTTAGACTATGCTTTAGATCTGTCACTGTAGTGTTCAAAAAGGTACTAGGATGTGTTTTTTCAGCTGACGTTGCTCTCAGTTGCGAAATTTACAACTGAACTCAAAATGATGAAATGAATTCAAAAATGACCAAGCAAAGCAAAAGTGCCTTTTTCAAATGTGAACTGAGTATTCCTCCTCTTGCAATCTAACATCATAAACTCTTATTGAATACAATCTTTTTTGATCGTTCAGAGCTAAACCGCTGCACTTCTTAGGCTGTCAGCTCTTGTTGCAGGGCACTAGGTCCCCTGTTCATCTTCAGGCCTTGTGATTCTTACAGAATCACAACTATTTCTTTTTTTAGCATAAGGGACACCCCAGCCCTGCATTTGGAAGCATTACACCATTTAGGCATGTTTCCCCAGCAACACTCTTTATTTTAATTTGTATCTCCAGAAAAGGAGGCTGCCATCCATCCACCCACTTACAATTCCCTCTAGACATTCTGTCCTTCTATTTTTGACATCATTTAACTAGTAGGCTTTTCCTGCTTTGAAAAAAGCATCAGAGCAGTTAGCATGTGCTTTGTTGCGACATCCTTATTTCCTAATTTACATGCAGCTTCCTCGAGCACTCACTTCATTAAGGAAACCATGTCACTGAGCAGTGACTCGTTTGTCCAGGCAATGCAAACAGAGCAGATTACTTTGTTCTCCAGGAATGATAACAGCAACACACTGGGCTTCATTCCCTTGGATAACTCATGGTGCTAGATTGTGCCTAGCACTGTTGTTGTCTAAGTGCGCTTGTTACAGAAGTTATTGGGTCAAATCAATTTCTGCTCTTCTCTCAATGATGTTGCTGGAGTTAGATTAGGGAAAATTCATTTTGGCTACATTTTCTCTGAACAGAAGGCACGGACCTCTGCTTGATTGCTTCTTTCTTTGTTCTATTGTCACACTGTAGTCAGTGCGAGGTTAACCTGCACTCAGGTTTCATCTTATCCAACTCCCTCTTCCCCCCTGCTCTTTTTTTTTCCCTAGGATTTCACAACTGGGTAGGTGAAGTGCATTATTTGTTCCATGGTGAAAATAAAGCTGCTTTAAAAAATGCTTGTTAATGGTAGTTTGATACTGAAGTTAATTCAGCACTGCCTTTCAGAGTTGCAAGGAAGATCATGGACTGTAGCAGCATCATTGTTACGTGCCAAAAACTCAGCACATGACTAGATGCTGTCAGGCTACACTGTAAGATGACTGTGTAATTTTTTTAATGTAAAACCATCAGGAATTGTATACACAAATATGTTTCTTGAGTAGAACAGAGGACATTTAAAAATATTTTTCAATTGATAGCTTGGATTTTGGAAATATATCCAATATACTTTCTAGAATTTGTTTTTGAAATTTTATTATCCATCATGAAGCTTTAATATAGTCTTTATTGGCTTCTTTAATGTTGTACTCATATATCTTACTGCATTTCATCATAGATGAACTGGTTTTTAATTTTACAGCCCTCCACACTCTTCCATTAAGTACTATCTTCTTTAGACACTGCATTGCTGGCCAAGAATACATATGGTAAGTTTGTCAACAGAAATAAAGAGAAAATTTAAATTGCATACAATTAATTTTCCTGTCTCAGGACTATTCATCCAACTAAATAAGCACAACATGCTCACCAGTTTCATATGACTTCATGAGAGTCACATACCTCTAACCATCTCAAATCTCTGAGGTTAGTAGTGATAAACCAAACAGGATTCACCAGTTATCACACCGTATCTTTTTATATTGACAAGTAATGAGATGCAGTCCCAATGTATCATCTCTGCTAAAACCTCTCCCCAGTGAGATGTACTTAGGAGAAGGTGGCTGACATAATTATTGATGTGGCTGCCTGTTTTCTTGCTGAGTTTTGGCTTTTCCTCCTTCTTTAGCAATTCAGTCTTTCCAGGCAAAAACTCTTAAGTACTCTGCTTGTTTTTAAGTATGGTGTCTTACAGCAAATTATACTGTGCAGGAAGGTCTGTCTTCTCCAGTTACTTGCAGACAAGAATGCTAGAGAGGCTCCAGCCTCTGCTTGTTTCTGGTAGTGGGGCTGAGACAGGCAGGTACTGGGTTTTACAGAATATAGAATCACCTAGGTTGGAAGGGACCTTTAAGATCATCAAGTCCAACCATCAACCTAACGCTGCCAAAACCACCATGAAATCACGTCCCTAAGCACCACATCTACCCGTCTTT
Organism: Burhinus oedicnemus; assembly: GCA_008921705.1. Classification (NCBI taxonomy): domain Eukaryota; kingdom Metazoa; phylum Chordata; class Aves; order Charadriiformes; family Burhinidae; genus Burhinus; species Burhinus oedicnemus. The sequence continues at coordinate 493,452 of VFFE01006637.1, read as the reverse complement.
TAAATACCTCCAGGGATGGCGATTCAACCACTTCCCTGGGCAGCCTGTTCCAATGCTTGACAAACCTTTTGGTGAAGAAATTTTTCCTAATACACAATCTAAACCTCCCCTGGCACAACTTGAGGCCATTTGTTCTTGTTCTGTTACTTGGGAGAAGAGACCAACCCCCACCTCACTACAACCTTCTTTCAGGTAGTTGTAGAGAGCAATAAGGTCTCCCCTCAGCCTCCTTTGCTCCAGCCTAAACAACCCCAGTTCCCTCAGTCACTCTTCATAAGACTTGTTCTCTAGACCCCTCACCAGCTTTGCTGCCCTTCTCTGGACATGCTCCAGCATCTCAATGTCTTTCTTGTAGTGAGGGGCCCAAAACTGAACACAGTATTTGAGGTGGGGCCTCACCAGTGCCGAGTACAGGGGGACAATCACTCCCCTAGTCCTGCTGGCCACACTATTTCTGGTACAGGCCAGGATGCTGTTGGCCTTCTTGGCCACCTGGGCACACTGCTGGCTCATATTCGGCTGGCTGTCGACCAACACCCCCAGGTCCTTTTCTGGGGGACAGCTTTCCAGCCACTCCTCCCCAAGCCTGTAGCGCTGCATGGGGTTGTTGTGATCCAAGTGCAGGACCCAGCATTTGGCCTTGTTGAACCTCATACTGTTTGCCTCTGCCCATCGATCCAGCCTGTCCAGATCCCTCTGTAGAGCCATCCTACCCTCAAACAGATCAACACTCCCGCCCAACTTGGTGTCGTCTGCGAACTTACTGGGGGTGCACTCGATCCCCTCATCCAGGTTGTTGATAAAGGTATTAAACAGAACCAGCCCCAGTACTGAGCCCTGGGGAACACCACTTGTGACTGGCTGCCAACTGGATTTAACTTCATTCACCACCGCTCTTTGGGCCCAGCCTTCCAGCCAGTTTCTTACCCAGCAAAGGGATAGAGTGCTCCTCTGCTGAGTCTGGTTTTCTTTGTGGATAGTTGCTCTGAGAGACCTAGCTCTCCACTCCATTCTTTGTCATTATTTCGCTCAAGTTATGCTTATTCTCTCTCAATTTTTCCTGTTCTTTTTCAGCTTTGGAAGAATTCCTTCTTTATTTCAGAGCCATCAGAAAGTGCAGCAGTTGCCACTGAAGACAGGCAAACAAGATGCATTCTCAAGCTGTGTTACTGTAAAAGGGAAAAGAAAGCTCACCTCATTGCCTTTCACACACACTGTTGGTAGCTTTGAGAGACATTCATGTGTGTAACTGTCACAGGGAAAAAACGCTCAATTCACGGTGTAAACCACATCAAGACTGAAGAGGTTTATTGATTTATTAACAGCACGTAATTAACCAGCAGTGAATAATATATTCAAGATCAATACCAACAGATAAGCCACAACACTAGACACTCACAGTTACTGAACTACAAATTTTTTAACACCCTTCTGTAACTAATTCTCAAAAGTTCAAACTGAACTACAAATTTTTTAACACCCTTCTGTAACTAATTCTCAAAAGTTCAAATCCCGCACAGGACGTGACAAGTGCCCACCCCCCTCCCCTGGGTGTGGGGTTCCCCTCCTCGCCCACCTCTTCTTTGGGGGATGTGGCTGCTCTCACTGTCTGTGATGCCCCTGCTGCTCCTGACACCCCCTGGACCCCCATGCCACTGAGGAAGCCCCATGGGGCCACAGGCGCAGGGTCCCTCTGTGCCACACCCCCCGGGTCACCCTGCTGGGTGCTGGCTCTGTCCCCCCGTCCCACGTGGATGCTGCACCCTCTGCTGGGCAGGGGCTGTGGTGTTGCAGGGCCAACCCTGGCACTGCCAAACCCTGCTCTGTTCCCATCCCCAGGGCACTACCCTCTGTTATAAATTTTGGTGCATCTTTTGTACTTCTTTTCAAGCCCACTCCTTCTTTGTTTCAAAATACTCCAATTCCCTGGTTACTGTTAAATCTTGCTGATGGTCATCCTCCTCTTTAGCAGCACCACTTTGAGCAAACACCCTCTCAGATGGTTTCTGGTGCTCTGCTCTTGCATGCTGTTGACACTCACGTTCCTGTCTTACCAGGCCATTTTTCCAAGGGTTGTCCACAAGAGCAATCCCACACGCAACATTTTGCTGGCAAGAAATACTTAGAAAGAAGAGAAAGTAAATGCAGATGGTGGATAGGAGCTACAAAATGTCTGTATTCCTGCCACCACGCTATCATTCTCCCTCATTTGTCTTGTCTGGCGGCTGCAACGTATCAGGGGAACTCTTTTTCTAGACATTCATCTAACACTGGATCTGGATCTTTGGAAACTTTGGTCCCTGTTGGGCTCAGCAGGGGCTCAGCAACGCACAGTCCCCAGAGCAGAGACCAATATGAGCAGAAGGCCTCGTTCATGGAGTCCTCCCCGAAGCAGGGAGAGCCCTCTCAATTCAAGTTTTGGCCTACGTGGAACAACTCAACTCAAGAAGATAATGTGTAAATACAGTGTTAATGGAGCCAAATTCTGTAAGACAGAGTCCTTAATTCTCTGCTTATAACAAAAGCTACTGTGCTTCTGCAAACAGAGCTTTGGGAAAGTACAACATTTTAAAAAAACTGCATTCAAATTTATTTGAGGAGGAGATTAAAAGCTTTAAAAAGACATTCAACTGCAAAACGGAGAGTCCCCTCCAAAGGAAAGCCTGCCTTTTGTTTGCCAGTGACTCTTCTGGCCAGCTGCTTACAGGCAGACCAGGCAGATCTTTTGTGATCCACCTTAGGGAAGGGATGTCTATGCTCTGTGCATGAAGAGCTCTGGGACTCAGGTGTGGAGAGAGGCAGCTGCTAAGGGTGAGATGCACTTCCCAGTGGAGGCTACGGGGGAGGCATCACCACTGACAGGCAGTTTTGGACCCAAATCCAAATAGTATAAACAGACTTAGTATTAAGGGCTCTTATTTTATTGTTGTTTGCCAGTCTGGTCTGATCGCTGGACTTGGGAGTGGCCATTTCCATGAAACTTACAGTTCCAACATTTTCAGGCCAATAAAATGCTTTGGAAGCTGAAAAGTTTTTGCTTTTTGCTAGAGTAAAGCTTTTGCTGAGTGATATAACCTAATGAGATAAGAAAATACTCAGGCCAATGAGTGTGCAGGCATAACCACTTTGGCCAAAGAGCAGAATAAAAGTTAGCTCAAGTCTTACAGCTGTCAGAAGACATATGAGAGTTCATACAAATGGAATTTAACATGTCAGGGAAGCAATCAGTTCATTTTCAATGCCAGTAAAATTTTGTATAAATACTTTCGACCTGAAACAGAGTGAGAAAATTAATTGCTTTCATATTAAATGAGTCAAATTACTTAACAAGAAAAATACAGTTATCTTTAGCAATAATTGTAAGTGACAGTGTTTGAGTACTTAGGCATTTTGAATGGCATTCAACTCAGATCTCTGACAGGAGTTAAGTGCTGCTAAATATATATGGCTAAGAGAAGCAAAACTTTGGGTTAAACTCCTTGCTCCTCACTCAGTGATAGGGGCATAACTTGAAGTGTCCAGAGACCTGAGCTCCCAGTTATTTACACGCTCAGCTTCCTAGACGGGTTGGTTTTTGTGTATGGTCTTGAAGTCAGGCAGGTAATGAGCAGTATCACCAACACAGGGTTGGTGGGTCATACGATACTGAAATGAGTTAATGTAGCCTGGTGGTTTCTTCTCTCTGGCTGGTGGGTTTAGAGTGAGTGGTGTTTGAGGAAACTTGGTTGGGTAGTAAAAATTGTCTGGGATTGGTTCTCCCTGTAGCCAGCTCTTGGCGAGACAAACATTTATTTTAACACATTGTCTTCACATATACTAATGGAGATTTAGGATTTGGGTATTTGCCAGAAATATGAGATGTACGGTATACATGTTAGCCTACATGCTTTACTCTAGTAATCACTGTAAGGTATCCACTACCCCAGACTATGGTAGTCCTCCTAGAAACACAAAATTATGATTTACATATAACTATACTCAAAGAAAATTAAAGCTATGAATTAAATCATTCAGATTTAGGAGGCACGGATGAATGACTGTCAGCATTATAATCCAGCTATTAAAATCAGATCTGTTCAGCTGGTGATGCTAAGTATGTGTCAGCCACTCCAGTATTTAACTGGGAGACCACCTGGAAACTTCTGGTAGGGCACAAGCTAAGAAGTCAGGAATGAACCATTCTGGACAAAGCCTTGATGAAAGTTCAACCACAGATATTGATTGAGTTATCCCACCAGTTGCCTAAGCAGAACACCATACTGCTTCCCTGTCCAACTGGGGAAACACCAAATGTAATTAAGTCAAGTGAAAGTTCCAGATTGCAGATCTTTTCAAATGCCTTGGGGTGTACTAATTATAATGAACTTTCAGCCCACTGTAGCCCAATATAGCCCATTGCCACAGTACTGTTTCCATACAACACAACCTGGTAGGTGCAAATTGCTTCGTTTCAGAGGAATTTCCACTTCTTGGCTGAACATAGCAGACATAAAATCACATTTAGCCAAGAAATTAGCCAAGAAACTATCCAAAAGAAAGCAAACATTCAGATTCTGGTCTAGTTCCCTAACTTCCCCATTAGCACCCATCCTCCATTTTGACGCTCTTGGTTAGCTTCTTGTCTTTGAACTCCTACCCTATGGGCATGCTTTTACTGATCCCCTTGAAATATTTACTTGCTGGCCTACTCAGCTTTAAGACCATGGCTTTATAGCTGTAAAGTATAGCAATCCAACTACAAACAAAAGCATAAAATTAACTATTCTGTACTTATTTGACATTCTGACAACCAAATCAACACCTATACTAGATGCCAGTTTTACAAAAGTGTGATGTGTGCTGGTAAAGCGAAGTTTGGGCCCACAGCCTTGAGTGCTGAGTGGAGCCTTGCCCATGTAAAAACAAAAATGAGACGATCTCTCACTGTTTGGACCACTTGTCTGTGGTGGAAAGGTAAATGAATGTTAACTAAAACCACATTAAACACAGCCTTGTATTCAGCATAAATAGGCACTGCCATTTTTAACAGAAGACGGGTACTGGGAGATGCCTGCATGCTTTATGGCAGGTTTGCTTAATAAATACCCTCCAATTTCTGCAGCTTTTCTCATCTTTCCAAACAGGTCACGGGTTGGGTATAGAAAGCCCTCAGGGCAGGATAAGGCTTTATACCAAGCACTGCCGAGCTGCAGAGGGTGAGAGGCGCGTGGGAGCAGAAGCAGCCAGTTGGGATGCAGTCGGGAATTGTGTGATGGTGACGTTTTGCTGACTCTGTCCTCTCTCTCTGCGATAACCCCCTGATTTCATTGCAGAGATAATGTACAAAAAGGAAGCCAGTGCTCCACCCTTATGCCTGTTGAAGCCAAATTTTCTTCTTATTCTTCATTTATTGATCACGGCATGTTTTATTCTAAAATTATAGGTGCCATAATATTGCTGTTGCTAAATATACGCCAAGCCTCCTGACTCACCATAAAAAATCCTCGTTTCTCATTGACCCCCCACCAAAGCTTCATTTTTAACTCATTTGTGAATCACTGTGGGCACTCTTAAACTATTTCTCTCTCTGCACACAGGAAGCCAGGACCTTAAAGCAGGAATTCCATCTGTGCAGTAAAAGTATGGCTCATTAATGTGGCTTGGTGCTGATATATCCATTGGCAGAACTGCACCTTAGCTAACACCTATGAAATGAAATGCACAGTAGCAAAGAAAGTTCTGATTTAAGGAAGGTGAATATGTTCATAATATGACACGCTCATCTGAAATTTTAGTTTTAAGCACTTTTCCCCATTCTTCCCTCATACTGCACAGTTGCTGATAAAATACTATTTTCAGTTTGGTAATAAGTTGTACTGATTTTTTAAATGGAACTTGTATGGCTTAATTTTTATCTCATCTTTAAGTATAAGCCTCACTTGAAGCAAATGAGTAACTCCACAGGCTTCATGGGACCAACATGTACGCAAAATTTGCTGAAGGAAAGCACGGAGTACATTTAGGGTACTCACTGGGAAAGGGTGAAATATAGCAGCAGATCCTTTATTGTGCATGAGAAGGAGGAAGGAAAGGTTCAGGTAGCACCCAGTATTTGACGTCAGGGAGGGATAGATTTTACCCACACAAAATGATCACACACCTCTTTCCCTACGCTATTGCAAAAAATTCCCACTCCTAAACTCAGACATATTTAAATACTTTGAAGAGAGCTATTATTTGACAGGGTGTGTGGGACAGAACTGGGAATTTAGGCAGATAATGAGTAGCCTGAGAAAGAAAGCAGCAGATTCTGCTTTTCTTACCAGACAGGGAAAGCCAGAGAACCACATCCCATTACAGTGAATAATCACTAGCAACTTGGTAACCAATTAATAGTATTCTACTTGAAAATGCAGCAAATAATTAGGATTTAAAAGTATTAGTATCTAATATGGTAGTATTCAAAAAATTGTAACAAACACCGAATCTAGAATGGCTCTCTAAGATCTCATGTTTCTGCAGCATGGGAGTGATTTGGGTGCAAAATCTGCAACAAGCATGGCAACAGAAACACTCTTGGTGAACAACAGTTTTCAGTTTGGTTAAAGTAAAGTGTCAGAAGACAGAAAGAAGATAGTTGACATGAAAATGTGTAATCTTTCAGAGTATCTTTACCTGCTATCATTTTACTGGCTACCTCTGATGGCCCCAGCTCACACTGGTGGGGCTCTGCTTTCACGTTTCTGTGACCACGTTGGCTTAAATGAAATTACACCGAACAGGAACCCGCTTCTTGCTGCCATCAAAAATAAAATGCCATCCTCCTTTTCTGAGAAAATTTAACAAACACTTTCATTCCAGGATTGCATGGGCTTGGACAGAAAGCAGGGTCATCATGGAAAAGGGGTATGGGCTTCCTGGAACCCTTGCATCCCCTTGTTACTGAAAGCCTGGGAGGATTTGCCATGAGAAACCATCATCCCAAAACTCACTGCAATCTGCCTTCGCTCCCACAAAGGGTAAAAATTCTACAGTCAGAGGGAATAATGTCTTTGAATACTATCCTGTCTCGAAACTCCCATCTCCAGCTAAGACGAGTGAGAAGCTGATAGCTGAGTGCCTGCTATAGCAACGTCTGACCTCTCCTGACAGCTCCCCACTCAGATTATTGCACCCAAAGGGCTGTGATGAGGCAAAGACGGCCGCCTCTCCCAGGGGAAGGAACAAAGGGTGAACTAATGGTGCTGGGGTCACTCAGCTGCTCCTGCGCCTCTTTACATACTCAGGACACACAGTTGTGGAGCTGACGAAGTCACATGAAGTCCGACTCCCCTTTTCTTCTCTGCGAGAAAGCAGGTGCGTCTCCTCTCTGACTGCTCTGAGATGCTGAGATGCTCCCACCAGGAACAGTCCTGCCGTCATCCTTTTAGTCTGCAGCACAGCCACTGAGGGACATTATGAGGCGAGGTGGGCTGCTGTGCCAGTAATAACCTTCTGCAGCTTTTTATGTCTTATATCCCACATGGAGCCATTGCCTCCCAAACATCTCTACTACTTATGTGAGAAGTTGGACAACTGGATATGTATTTGCTTCAGCAGGCCCAAAATCTATAAAAAAGAAGTTGGGAGGACTCTGCCTTTCTCTGTCTCAGATCTGATTAGAAAGCATTGCCCTTAGAACTGGCACAGAGAAAACCGGGAAGCGTTTTCTAAAGTCAAACCCAATGATTAAATGAGGAAGAACAGAGAATCACCTTTCTGTTATGAGCAGATCTATGTCTCGTCTACAACCATACCTACTATGAAATGAAGAGCTGGATGGCTTTCTCTATCTCACATGTAGGTAAACATAGTAAGATGGGCCAGGACTTGTTCGATCTGAAAGTTCACATCCTTTCTGATTAGAAGGCAAACTTTATTTCCCAAGCTGCCACGAGGAGAAATATTTTCCGGAGATTCAGTAAGCCCTGCTGCAAAACCGAATTTTCTGGTTAAAATGAAAACCCCAGCAGCTCCGTCGCTTCTGCCCGCACGGCCTCTGCTTTCCTTCCCTCCTTCCCTCCCTCCTTCCCTTCTGTCACCTCTTCGAGAAAACCACCTTTGACGGACCTTTCCAAAGGGCGGAGGACGGGGTGCCGAACGCTGGCCCTCCCGCGGGCGGGGGCTTCTCGGCCACGGCGGGCCGGGCCGGGGCGGCGGGGAGCGGAGCGGGGCGGGGGTCCGGCGGCGGAGGGCGGCGGGAGCGGGGCGCGGGACCGCCCCGGCGCCCATTGGCTGGGCCGGCGGCCCGGGCTCGGCGAGACCCCATAAAGGCGGCCGGTGCGGTCCGCCCGCCCGCCCGCTGCCCCGCCATGCCCCCGCCGCCGCCCGCCCTGCCCTGGCTGCTGGCCGCCTGCTGCCTCTGCGCCCTCCCGCGGGGCTCAGGTACGTCCCGCCCCCAGCACGGGGAGGGAGTGGGGAGGGGAAGACACCCACAGGAGCGAACCCCCAAACCTTGGAAAAGGTCGTCTCCCCTCGAGGGGCGCCGTCGGGGCTGGGCTCCGCGGCATCTCGGCACAGCCATGTCCCCCCGTGTCCCCGCAGGGTTCCCCCAGCCTTACTGGCGCTACAGGGACGGCGTGGAGCTGCCCAAAAGCCAGGTATGTCCGGCTTTGCCTTCCCCGCCAGCCCCTGGGAAAGCGAGGCGTGGTGGAGGTGTAGGGCAGAGCCGGTCCAGCCCGGGCTGGCCGAGGGAGATGGGAAACGAGACAGGAAAATGAGGTAGGAAATCGGCAACCGACTGGAAATATGCTACGAAGTCCCTGGGGTGGGTGGTAAAGAGAGTAGGGAGGCTGAAGCCCTTTGCTTCCCGGGGAGGTGGATGGGACAGCTATGGGCAGGGGTGGGATGCGCAGCTGGGTGCAGAATGGGATACCTGGGCCAGCAAATGCCGGGCGGGCTGATAACCAGCCAGTCCTGACTCCCTGAGCTCCAATGCAGGTCCCGAGGTAGGAAAGCCCCACTGTTAATGTCTGATTTTTACTTTTTTAAAGCAACTGGCACTGTGTTTCAGTCAGTGGATGGAACTGTCTAATCAACCCCAGGTAAATTGACTTTGGTAATGTTTGATCTGCTAGGACTCTCTTTCAGACATACTAATTGCTGCATGTAACCCTCAGCATCGGTGGCTGCAGGTGACAGAGCCTCCTCCGGAGAGCCAGCGGCTCTGGCAAGCAGAGCAAGTTTGCTGGTGTATGGGCTCTCCTCCCTGCAGAGCTGACCCAGTCCTAGACAAAGGAAAAAATGTGCTTTTCTTCCCATCACAGTGGTAGCTAGCACTGAAGCAAGAAGTGCCGGTCAGTGCTGTTGGAGTTACAGGCAGGGTCCTGCCTGGTCCCGGCTCTCCGGGGGTGGGTGGATGGTGCTCAGCAGAGAGGGGAGCGAGGGGGAGGTTTCACAGTTTGTTTCTGCGGTGGTGTCTGCACCGGAGCTTGCAAACACTTTAGACTACTGAGTGACTTTGAAGGACCAGCCCCACTGCATTTTATACCAAGCCCAAGGGTCATTTTCATTTTCAAAGGGGAGAGAAAAATCTTTGTAGGATCAGCAATTATCAGGAATTTTTCAGCATTTTGTGCTGATTTTTTTTTTTTTTTTCTGTTGGAAATCTTTCAGTTTTGTAACCCAAGACTGGTGGAAAATAGTTCCCAGAGCCAGATGTTCAGGCATCTTACATTTTACCTCCTTTGGAGCTTTAGTTATTTCTTGTCTAATCTGATTGCATACATCAGCAAATCCTTGTGACAGTGAGTACAGGACAATTTATTTCAGTATATGGTTAAAGATTATAGTACTGATTGCCTGAAATGCTTGGAGGTGAAATTGAGCGTAGATTAAATACACCAAAATCCAAACCTATTTGTAGAACACTTAGCAAATGTATTTTAAGTAGAAGAGGCTGATTTAGGTCTCTTTATAGCACAAGACTATATTGTAGTCATTAGTAATATCGTGTGTATTCTGCTCATACAAAATACTAGTCTTTCACCTCATAGTAGGTTCAGTAAGTGTTGCCCTGCTCTGAGTGGTTTTAGTGGATCAGTGTTCAATTTATATTGCGCTGGGATCAGAACCAAGCTTGTTCTCTGTCAAACCATGTATACCACATCCTCTCAGTAGATGTATTAAAGTACTGTTTGGTTTTGCAGATCTCCAGCACTGTTTTGGATCTTTGTTATTCCATATTCAACAGCATGCATACAAATGAGGTAAGGTGTAATTGCTTCTTTTACTGCAAAGCATCCCCCCCCCTCCTTAAACTTAAAAAGTAACCCCTCCAAAACCAACTTCTTGACATTTCTCTCCAAACAGTAATGTCTAATCTATTATCATCACGGTTTAGGAGATGTAGGAGAGTATATAAAATATTTTTTTTTCTCATTAGTAGTTTGCATGTAATTCTTAACTCCATTAAATTATATATCAAACTGCTGGTTTTTCACCAATTCAGAGCTCAAGAACCAAAACATCAGTATTCTAACCTGACCCTCACTTTTGAACAATAAAGGGTTAAATATGCTAAAAATACATGTAACTTTGGATCAACAGCATACCGAATGCCTCAGGCTGAACATTGATGCATACGAGTTGCTTTACTGATTTTAATACTCTACTTGAGCTTGGTTTTTTTGTATTTCTGAGTCAGATCCAAAAGATTAAGTTGAGGTGTTATTGAGTATAGCTCTTCCTCATTGGTGCAGTCATATTAGGGCCTTGCTCAATGTCAGTTCTGCTTTACATTACTTTTTTATTATCACCAGTTTATTAAGAACCTTTCCCATAAAATTCACTCAGCCCCTGGGTATGTTAAAAAGGCCAATTTACTTGTGGAGTTTGAGTCCTGTTTTTTGAAATCATGAGTAGAGCCTTCAGGACAATAATAGACAGCATTTTAATGCGTATTTCAATATCTCTTCTTGCCAGTGTCTTTTAGCTTATTATAATTCCAAGCATGCTTCCCTAAAAGCCGTAAAACTTTACAATACAGAAGTTGATTATATAAAAAAAAAAATACTAGCATTTCAGTCTTAAATGCCTGATAAATATTTTGAGTTCAGTATTGACTCCTATACTTCTGCAGCTTAGCTAATGAGGGGATGTCCAAAATCATCAGGTAACTTTGAATGGAGCCCTATTCCTAGTTACTATTTTAGTTATTAACTTTGCAAAAAAAATTCACCTGCTGTTATGTGTCCTCAAGATTGGGAGCTGGATCTCATACAATATCCTTTCAAGAGATGTGACTATTATCAGCTACGTATCTGCAATATGATTTCTCAGTGTGGTCTCATTAAGTGGAAGATCAAATTTAAATGTGAGATAGGGAAAAAAAGCTATGCAAAAAGTACAGATTTTTTTTGCCAAGCTGGTCAAATCTCTTATAACATGATGTTGTACTTTCTCAGCCCGTGAGGAATCTTGAGAAGACATTGCAAACACAAGTCAGTATGTAGTACACCCAATGAAACAGTTATGAAATCCTATTGATTTCAGCTGGACTTCAGCTTTCTGCATAATCCCATGTCTGTGTGGATTTCTTAAACATTTTGATTCAGTCAGAATTATAGATTATGTGGAGAAGGTAGGTGATGTTTCAAGAGAAGGAGTGATGCCTCAGCACTATGAAAGGCAAAGTCAGTGGCAATTTTAGCATTAACGGGACTTGAACTCCATCTGGGGAACTTAAAATCTTTTGGGAGAGCTAACAGACTATTTGGTTTCAGTGTCTGATCTTTGGGTAAGTCTTGCAGGTGGCACTTTCAAAGGAATCAAAAAAGACTAAGTATCTAAACGCAGCAACATTGCAGTCACCTCCATAAGAATTTGAAATTTCCATCCTAAATTCAAGCTAACATGCTGTTTAGAAGCTCAGTTTTTACCATGTTTCTTCCACACAGTAAACTTTAATCTGTTATAAATTAGCTAGGATATTTGAAACTGCAGGGTAAGTCACGGGTCAGTCTGTCTTTGATCGGTATGTAATAATCATCCTGGAACAAAACTAGCCTTCACAGTATCTCTTTGTTGTACCCTCCTCCTTTGCATCCTCCAAAGCACCTTGATCAAGCAAGCACTTTTTTCTTCCATCGTATTTCATAGCCCTGTAAGTTGATGTCAGTTGCTCTATAAAACATTGCCTTGAGGCTTGAACCAAGAAGTTTAACAAGAAGAAATCCTCATCTCGTACCCTGAATCCTGATTCCCTCCTTCCTGCTTGTATATTTTGTCTTTTTAAATTCCTCCTCTCCAGTTTCCCATCCACGTGCTTTTCCTGTGTTCTCCTCCCCTGTCTTCACATCCTTGCTCATTAGACGTGCTGGTTTTTCAAGCCCACCCCAGGTAACTAAACCTGTTTGCTGATGTAACTGTGGCTGCGGCACACAGAGCTATCCCCAGCCGGGATCAGGCAGCCGTGCGGCGGGCAGGAGGGCTCCCAAACCAGACGTACCAGACTGCAGGTTCAGAGCTTTGTTAGACTCCAAGCTCAGTCTGCTCCCATGGCATCATGGGGAAGTTTCTCTTCCTTGATTTAAGGCTGAGTAGAAAAACGAGCAATTTCCTGAAGAATAAAGGGTGCAGGGGAAAGCTTAAAAACCAGCAATCGTGCCTGGGTTAAAACCAAGGGCAGTCTGAAAGGTGGAGAGCAGCTGCATTTCAACAAGGTAAGAGCTATCAGTACAATTGAAGCCTGAGGAATGGAGCTGCTGCGTTACCTCCAGGTGGAGCTCAGCTTCACCTCCCAGAGCATGGCTATGCTTGACTGTACAGCGAGGGAAGCATGTTGGATGATGGTAACGTATGGGGTAGCATTGGTTAAGGCAAGAGTTAAAAATCAGTCTTTGAAAAGATCCGTTTTCTACCGTTCTTGTATTTGTCTGTGATACGTGCGATATTCTCTCCCTTCTCGCATGGAGTGGAGCAACCACATCAGTGATGGAAGGTTACTGTAACAAACCAAATAAATGACAGCATCTTGATTAACTTACACTGTCCACTTGCAGGAATCACAGTTTGCTGCTGCAAAGTTTACAAAGAAGGTATGTAAATGTGAGGACAAGCGAGTAGCAATGGACAGGGAACTGGAGCCCTTTCCCTGTTTCTTTTGCTGTTTTTTTTTAAAGTCAGTTTGTTTTGTTCAGTGGTCGGCAAGTGAGCTGTGCTGACCCTGCTTCTGCAAAGCAGTCCACCATGTGTAAAGCTTTTATACATTTTTCTAAAGCCTGTGAATCTTTAATTATGTTAATTTAGTATATTTACACTAGACAGAATGGATAGTTCTTGACAATGCCCTTTGGGTATTAATTTTTAATCAGCATTCCAGACGAACGGGCATTGGGGACTATCAACATCTTGTTGTTTGCATGCTGCTGAAAGAGGCCCTGAATTATTGATACTCTGATGGAATGACACCGAAACTTGTCAACAAATCTATGAAACTGAGTTTAAAGTATTTTGTTATTGTTTGTGTTATATTTTACAGGATAGTCATGGGACTCTGGGACGGCCTTTTTTCCTTTTCAGGGTATCTGAATCTCTTACTTTTTAAAGATTATGTATAAATGTTATATATCCATAGATGAGCAGCTGTTTCCCTTCACAGATTCCTGCTGCACTTGTTTTGAGTAGAGGCCAAATATCCCTTGCTTGAAAGCTTAGGGAGCCAGTTGCTTAAAAAGCTCTGATTCAACTAAAAGGTGACAGGATAATGAGATCTAGGGTAGTAATGGATTAAATACTACTTTTGTTTGAAGAGGTGACTCTGCAAATGGTTTTTATCTTGAGCCAAATCATCCAAAGACAGTACGTAGCTTGTGTCTCTGAGACTGTCAAGGTGCACTGATACTAAATTCACCAGATAAAACATGTGCGTGAGCTAAACGTCCACTTGGTCTGAAAGGTCTGGCCAGTGAACGATGGCACACTGCATAATCGGGTGAAAAGCCAAAGCAAAATTATGGACATCATCATCACTTCTCTCATGTTTTCCACCCGTTGGCTTGCTGAACTATGGTATGGTCTAATGCAGAATATGGTGGTTTAGACACACTCTCTGATTAACACTAAACTAGTTTCTAGTAATATCTTCAACACATTTTTTAAAAAACCAAAAAGTTATAAAGTAGGTCATAGCAGGTAAGCAGGGTTCCAATTCAGCTGTCATTTACATTTTAGCTTACTTCAGGTGTGTCCAGCCAGGTACTTTCAATGCTGGTATTTATATGCTCTTTCTTAGGCATCTATATAGTACCCCAATGAATTGGGACCAAAACCCTTAATATTTAAATAATTAAAGCCAGACTGTTCAGCTGTTTGGACAGAGGCTGAATGAATATTTCTTGGATTCAAAGGCAAAACCAACCCTGCACGGATCCCCTGGTATTTAACTTTTTATCCCTTTAAGGGAAATCTTACTGCATCCTTATGTACTCTGCATGATGGAAGATGTATTTTGGTGTGCTTGTAAATATGGCATCTAATACTTCTGCACAACCATCTAATTATTGTATTTTTCAGCCTCGAAATGGAAGAACTATTGAAGGCAGCGGTAAGTAGGAATCCAAAAGTGACGAGAACTTGTTCTGTTTATTTAATAATGATGATTCTCATGGCAGAAGGAATTACTGAGAAGTAGTACAAACCTAGATATCCATGTGGATGTTTCATATGGTCACTAGGAGGAGTCTGGGCAGAAATGCATTTTTTTTCATGCTCAGAGAATTACAGTGTACGCTCTTGAAAAAAGGATTGTTTTCTTCTCTCTTTAACGTTCAGTAAGGAGGAGCCTTCATCCTCTGCAAAATGACAGAAACGGTACAGAAATTATGAAGTTTAAAAACAGAGGGTGTAAATTGTATTTGGAACACAAAAGCTAGACTCCTCTCTTTTCCAAGAGACCTTCAGTCACCTAATCCTACATGACAGCCCACTAATACAGATCTGTGCATGCAGGTAGGAGTCATCCTCAGACCAGAATTAGGACCTGTTTTGGGGTAAACATCAACTAGAAAGAGCAAGGTTGGGGATGTAAGGAAGGAAGACACTGAGATCTAACAATATCACCTAGCACTTGCCTATCCATCTTTGAAAGTGTTTATTAAAGGTCTTAGTGAGCTTTAATGGGAAATGGACAATGTACCTGTGTCCCCTCTTTCAGTCTCTTTTTCCAGTCTTTTACCCCACAATAAAAGATCAACATTTTCTGTTGGCAACATAAGAATTACTCCCAGCTGTTGACTGAAAGGGTTGGGTTTTTTTGACACAGGATAGAAGGATAGGAAAGAAAAACTGCAAAGAAAACACAAGCAAAGAAACCTTTGCTGTATATTCAGAATTAAATCATTTCAGAAAGAAAGGAACCAAAGACTTGGGAGAGCATTGTAGAGCAGCATTGTTACTTGCTTGCTCTGGTCTTAGGCACTGCCCTCGACGTCCATTGCTTCTCATTCATGAAAGGAAGGTAAGGAGCTAGATGGATCTGTGGTTTGAGCCAGTGCAGCCGTTCTTGTGTTGTTAGGTACACGTGTGTGCAGGAAATGTTTCATAGCTATGCAACCTGTAGGGGCAGGTAGTGCTGCCCAGATCTATCTAGAAAAACTGGAAGCGTGAGCTGACAACCACTATCATAAGCCAAACGGAGAGAGTCCCTATAGCTTTTGGGCAAAACAGTTCAAAACCAATTAGAATAAACTTGCTTCACAGTACTCTGTGAAGTACTCTGCTGTTAGCAGAATGGCTGTACTATCAAACAGATCCCATTAATTGGCTAGTGTAGGAGCCACTGCTCTATAGTGATGCCCTAGCCTTATGTATAGCAGTAAGTTTCATCCACAGCCAACCCGGCTGCAAAATGCATGCCATGTCTCCATACCCTGAAAGAAGGACAGTGGAGTTAGGACATGGTGGAAAGAGAACTGTGTGAGGAGGGAGGATTCGTGTTTGAATACAAATAACAGACCTGGGCACTTACCCAAACTTCCAAACTCTCATCCATATTAATCTTCTGGTGCTAGAATTTGAAGCTATTTAATTTCTAACTTTGGGAAGGACCAGACATGCATAACTGAATGTGAAGTCCTATTCAGATCAACATCTCAACATAAAATATGATATTGTGTTAATTTGTTTCAGAGTACCATGGAATATGAATTTCATGGGTCAATTTACCGGCTTGACGACTCGGTTTATGCAAAGAAAAAAGACTTCCTGTTGCACTGGTCGTCTGTTATGTGACTCAGTTGTCTGGAATTTGCTGTTCCGTGTAATAAACTTGCAATCATTAATAATTCTTGTCCTTTTTTATTGAAGCAGGTACTAGATTTCATTGGGTTGTAGCATAGTATTGCCTGGTTCTAACTGTATTCAAAGGAAATCAGTCACCTGAATATAATTTTCAAATCCAACACTGCATTTTATATTTATAATATCTTCTTTAATAGGGTCATGAATGCTTGCCCTTTTGACTAGATCAATATATTTCCCCAGCATTTCAGAATATGCATCTCTAACAGCGTGGTAAGATACTATAATCTTGTGGACACTTTAATGATTTAATTCTTATTTTGAATAACTAAGGGGTTGAGTATGATAATTGATGAATCCAAAGCACTTTGAAAGAAGTGGAACAAGTACTGTGGTTACACACAGGCACTATTTGATCAGATGATGTATTTTTTTCAGCCTTGCCTTACTGGCTATCATAAAGCACAAATGAGTCACTTCTGAGAGATATTCTGAACATCTGAAATCATGCATTTAAACCTGTGGTGCAGCCAATTGTGCTTGCACTGTATGGAGTGGGATGATACGTTTTGCTAGGTGGAGACATTTATGGGCAGAAAACTTAAAGTTCTAAGCAGTTACTTTGAAAGAAAAGAGTACGGTAACAGCCAGGGTCTGGGGATACACACCAGGTTGGGATTCCTCAACCTAAGTGTCCCACAGTATTGGCTTCCTCAAGCCCTTTGTGATTCCCCACTTCCCCCCCTTGGCTACCCAGTCCTAGTACCATGGCATGGTGCCATCTTGGTTGTGCTGGCACAGCCACATGTGAACTGGATTTGGGAACCCTTCTATCTTTAAAAACAAACCCTGAGAAACCTGGGGGTGGGGTGGGTGTGTTAGGGTTTTTTGACTGGATTTTTCACCAGACCGTGGGTACTTCTAGGTTTGCTTTATTAATCAACTCAGAGTTGGGCCATCACCTCAGTGAGTGGCAAGGGACTAACAAAATACATCTCCTATATATATGATTACGCACAACATTACATAATAGATATTGCTGTTTGAAAAGTTCTTAATGCTTCTTTAAAGTCTCCCAGTTCTTCATTCTTCAGTAGCTCCAAAAGTTCATTAATTTTCCCGAGTCCCAGCTGGTTCTCATCGTTCCGTTTCAGTTCCTCTTCTGAAGTTGCAGCTCATGTATAAACAATGTCCATTAAAGTCCTCCTATAAACTTCTCGGAAAACTCAAGATGTCACATTAACTTACGCTTACTCTGTGTCTCTTCTTAATATCTAACCTTTTATAAATTGCTTACTGTGGATTAATCACATTCTACATTCACTCTTCTGTTGATTCAGCTTGACTGGGTTTTAGGCCAGCCTTGGTCAGGAGTGTAGAGAGGATAAATAAGCAGCGCTTCCATAAGTCTCAAAATATTGTTTTAAGCACCTGCATTGTATTAATCAACCTTATACAATTTCATCTATTCTTTAACCATTCTATAATTATTCTCAAAATATATTAAAAGTCTAACGAGGCCTAAGTTACTTGAATCACTCAAAAGCTTATTCCTTTTACACTGTATTAACAGAAGTTTGGCTGGTAGATAGCAGGAAGTGATGAGTTATTTGGCAATTGTTAGACCACACCCAGGGTACCGTGTCCAGTTTTGGGCCCCCCAATACAGGAAGGGTATGGAAAAACTGGAGGGATTCCAAGATGGTGGGGACTGGAGCACTTGCCCCGTGAGGAGATGCAGGGGCTGGTTCAGCCTGGAGGAAGGATGCCTTCAGGGACACCTAATAGCCCCTCCAGTGCCTTCGAGGGGTCATCAAGGAGACAGTCAGCTCCTCACAGTGTGGGGTGGGAGGACAAGTAGCAACAGGCATAAGTTGAAGCAAGAGAGGTTGAGACATCCAGACAGGTTGTGCTGTCCAGTGCTTGGAGGTTTTGAAGACCAGAGCAGACAAAACCTGGACTGAATTCCTGCTTGGGATCAGACTAGAGACCTCCTGAGGTCCCTGCCAGCCTCAGTTATTCTGTGAAATGAGTACAATTTCATGTTATGTATTTCAGCCTCTAACAGGGTCAAGCCCTGGCCAAAACGTAGCTCTTATGCCTCCACCTGGGCAGAGAGTGCTGGTGGGGTGGGGGGTCCCCAGGGAGGCTGCTCAGGGCAATTAAGACCTATTTATGTCCTCATGGCACACTGTTGCTGTTGTTCAGTGTATTGTCAAATCCTGTTCGAAATTATTAGCCCATGGAAGGACTACCAAGGGGATGCTGGCTCCTCAAGTATTCGGAGCCAGCTGGAGTGCCTCTCTGGAGGAAACAGCTAAGCCAAATGCAAGTGGTGGGGATGCACTGCGGTTATACAAATAAACATGAGATAATGATACAAAAGCACAGCAATGGCACTTCTGGCCTGTTTCATCTCAGAGACCAAAGCTGAAGAGTATCAAGTTTTGCTCAGTTCTGCATAAATATTTGTACTGGTTTTGGCTGGGATAGAGTTAATTTTCTTCATAGCAGCTTGTATGGTGCAGTGTTTTGGATCCGTGACCACAACAGTGTTGATAACACAGGGATGTTTTAGCTATTGCTGAGCAGTGCTCGCACAGCCTCAAGTCCTTTTCTGTCTCCCACGCCACCCACCGGCAAGTAGGCTGGGGGTGCACAAGAACTTGGGAGGGGACAGAGCTGCGACAGCTGACCCCAACTGACCAAAGGGATATTCCATGCCATGTGATGTTGTGGTCAGCACTAAAAGCTGGGGGAAGAAGAAAGAGGGGATGTTCGGAGTGATGGCGTTTGTCTTCACAAGTCACTGTTAAGCGTGATGGAGCCCTGCTTTCCTGGAGATGGCTGAACACCTGCCTGCCGATGGGAAGCAGGGAATGAATTCCTTGTTTTGCTTTGCTTTACCTATTAAACTGTCTTTATCTCAATGCACAAGTTCTCTTACTTTTACCCTTCCAATTCTCTCCCCCATCCCACTAGGGACAGAGAGTGAGCGGCTGTGTGGGGCTGAGCTGCCTACTGGATTTAGCCCACAGCACTACCATACCATAGGCAACTCATGCTGTGCTCTCATGATCAGCAGTGGCTTCCTCCATGCACAACAGGTTTCAAGAATAACATCTATTTGGGTCTTGAAACTCGTTAAATAAGACTGATAAATAGGTGGTAATTTGCACGCAAGGAACTAGCTTAGGTTCCTCAGCCATATTTCTGTAGTAACTGTGGCTCCTCTGTAAAAGGCACAGGAGAGCTCTTGCTCACTGCTCAGTGGAAACCTTTGCTCCCTGGAGCAACACAAATGTCACCTGTGGAACAGGAGAGATTAATAATATTGAAAGGTAAAGGTCATCCCTGGCCTGAAACTCTTTCTGAACATCCTACTGCAAAACCCAGCGGAAATTGAGGAGCACAGACACAGGTGACAAGAACAATTAGAAGAACAGAAAAATTTCTGCAAGAAAAAGAAGTGAAAGCTCAGTTCCCATTGTCGGCAAGAGAAGAGACAAATAAAGAGTGACATGACAAGGTATACAAAGTAATGAGTGTGTTTAGAAGAGTAAATCCAACGCTTATCCATCCTCTTATAATAAAAAGGAGCAAGGAGGGAAACTCAGTTACACTGAGAGGCAGTACATTTAAGCTGCAAAGGGGAATTTTTTTTCTAACACTTAATCAACTCCTGAAACCAGTTGCCACAGCTTAGGGCATGTGGTTAGAGACAAAGGCAGGCACATTCAGGAGCGCACACCTTCGTGCCGCCTAACTTGCCTCGGAAGTCACTTTAGGCTGGCCCAGGACCTCCTGCGTTAAAAGCCTGGCCCGCTCGAGCTGGGCTCAGCCAGGCATTGCTCAGCAGAGCTCACAGCGAGGGACCTGGGAATGCACTCGCTGGTGGGGGAGCGAGTGCCCCCCAGCCTCACGATGTGCTGCTCGCCAAAGAGCCAGAGCACGAAGCACGAGAGGAAAAACCTCTTGGTGCTTTACTTCACTTTCTCTGGTCCCTTCATGCTCCAGTGCCTCGGACAGCCTCACTCCCTTCTTGGCCCCCACAGGGAAGAGCACACTTACTAAATCTCCAGGCGCCGGCAAGCTGGGAGGGATGGCAAGTGCTGGAGGACAGAGTCAGCATTCAGAATGGTCCTGGCAAAAATAGATCTGGGAGAAATATGTAGGGCTCGCCGAGGATGAAAGGAAGGTATTGCACATACTGAAGAATAATCAATTGCACCTTTGCAGCAAAGGGGACAGGTAACTGTAGACAAGTCAAATATCACAGTGTTGGGGAGAACACAAAAATACGATGTGGAATGAATAAGACGCTGTAGAGACTCTGACGTGGGAGGTATCGCCCTGGTGATTGTAGGGAAGACTTCCTGTGCAGAGTAGCACTGGAGAAGAAAGAGGGGGACCAACAGGAGGGAGCCCAGCAGAGAGGAAAGGCAGAGGTTAAGGAAAGTCGGTACCTTGAATGAAGTGGGGTTGGTTTGCAAGAAGGAAAGTTTGAAGAGGGGAATGATAAAATGCTTCATTTTAAGCTTACCACTCCTGGCAGTATCCAGCATGCCCATGGATGGGTACTGCTGGGAGAGGTAAGCTTAAAATGAAGAAAGATTTACATTAAAACTGTTAATCAGGAGAATGAAGCACTGACTGATAGACAGAGTTACCTTTTCTTGGTCATAAAAATTCTCCAGGGGGACTGATACCTCACTTGGACTCTAAGTTACAAAAGCCCCATCTCTGAAATAACTGCAAGCAGGATTTTCTCTCCTCAGCGTTACATCATGGTGCAATGTTTATTCCTAATTATGTTTCATTTAATGAAAGATTAGTACCATGGCTTTGCTGAATATCTAGCATACTTCACATAGAAGTTGCTCTGGCTGCTTCTGGAGAAGTGGAAGATTCAGTCTTAGAGAGCCCAGCACTTATACTTTACACACTTTTATTTCTTGATAACACTCGTCACACTAACAGCTGTGACAAGTGGCACCTGAATCCCAGAGCTGTACGTGCCCAGAGCTGCAGGGCAGCCCTGGGAAGGACATTGTCTTTGCTTCTGGAACACTTGTGTAGATGAGAGAAAGCATGCCAGCATGGAAAAGGAAACATATGCGTTACTGAAAAAATGGAAAAGCCCGTCTGTGACCTGCAAACTCAGACTGGACACAAACTGGAGTCCTTTGAAAATGCGACAAGAGGATTCAGATGACTGACAATGAGAGCTGACAAACGGCCAGTGAGATAACTGCCATGTATGCAGGACATGAAAAACCCTCTAGGAACTAAAACCCCATCAGCTGACTGCTTGTCTCATCTTCACAGTTCTCAGCGGGTAATGGGACAGAAGTAGCTGCAGAAATTGCAAATCTACCTGCTGGAGATTGAAAACCATTTGCTTGACATAGCCAGTTGGGCAGATGATAGGCAGCTGCTTGACAGGCTGGCCAAAAGCTGTCAGCGTCCTGTTCCAGTTTGCCTAGTGCATGTGAGGCTGCCGAACGAACTCCAGCTACAAGGTGGATATGCTTATTATTCTAAACACAGCAACACGCTGTTTATTTCTTTGCTGGGATCTTAGAGTCAAGCAGTGACTGCAGGATCTCTGCTGGCAGCCGAGATGGATGCTTATGTGGAGATAGCTCTGAAGACTTGTCTTATCTGTTCCAGACAACTCACACATTGCAACTGCCACCCCTCTACCTTATTAAACAGGTTAAAAGCAGAGTTTGACCGAGTTGGACTGCATAAAATGTCTCAATCTGTACATCTATCACCCTGATAGATTTCTGCACTGAAGAAGCAGAAGTAGCTGCCAAGTCTCCTTCTCCAGTCATTTCTGGATCTACTTTTTCCACAGTGCAGGAACAAAAATGTGACTGATCTCATAGCTGGTTATGATTCACCATCTAAAATTTTGACATTTCTCTGGGGCAAAGAACCTTGTACACCAAATATCATCTACGTATTAGCCTTAAACCTGCTGAGAGATCAATAGAGAAAGTCTGAAGGAGAACATATGGCAAACTTGAAAGAAAAAAGTTTTTAATATCTTTACCACAAAGCCCCTGCACCCAGAGGTTTCTACACAGCAGTTCAGGTAATGCCTGCTGAATTACTGCATGGGGGGGGGATGCACATAAAGACATGCTTCTGGAGTATAGCTATCGAAACATCAACCCGCAAAAGACCTGAATACGGAGTAGAACTTCCAACAGAAACAGCAAAAATGCAGAACACACATGAACTGACCTCGGAGTACAAAGGACTGGCAATCATGTATGACCCATAAGAAAACTAACAGACTCCAGGAGCCTCATTCAGCGTAGGACTGAGCTCACGGTTCCTCTCATGACCCCGGAGCGCAAGGACATGCCGCAGCCACCCACCCTGCTGGGCAGCGTGGCCTCTCCAGGGACTACACCAGAGACTCTGCTATGTAAATAAACACCAAATATAGCCTCTGATTATAACTTGGTAGTCATATACCACATCTTTTCCTTCTTTTCCACAGCTGTGTATAGTCTGTAGAGTTCCACAGAGCGTGTATCATCTAAAACAACCCGAAGTCACTATTTTGTGGCTTGCAATAGAGCCTGCACTTGACTTCCCAGAGGACAAGGGTGTTTAGCCTTGCAATGTTGGGACCCGGTCAGCAGAAGGCAACGCCAATATGGAACTCGTGCTGCTGGAAGCGGAGGCGCACCGGGCCCTGCCCGCCCCTGCCAAGCGGCGGCGGTGGTGGGTGCCCTGGGCTCGCTCCGCTCCTCGCTGGGGGAAGGTGCGAGTTCAGGCATCGTGCAGCCCTTCTGCTCACCGGCGCTAAGCTCGCCAGGGCCATACCCTGGGATGTTTCCTCTCCTTACAAAGAAAGCGGAGGTGACGGGAGACGGCAAGCTTACAAACACACAAATCTCGGCGCAGGGTGAACTGCGGGCGCTCCGCCCAACGGAGACATCCATCAGCAACACCAGTCCTCTAGGCAGGCAGGAGAAGAAGAGCTCTTGCAGGCATCGCTTCATCTCCATGCTTCCATCTGCCCACAGCTTCATTGAATTGTGGAGTACCGTGTACACACATTTTCTAATGCGTGTTATTGAAAACATCCATTTTCCCTGACAGACAATTGCAGCATACCACAATTGAGTTAGGAAAGTAACACTACATCAAGATAAACGTGTTTTGCAGCACTGGTAACAAGAGAGGTGCCAGAGGAGCTGTGTTTTGAAGTTTTTCTTTGCTTTGCTTTACAGCTAAGTCACGAACCAGCCTCAGCTACAGGTGACTAGACCTAAGCTGAAATCTGTAGCATGGGATATGAGAGAACTCGTCATGTGCAAAACTACTATGCAATTAATGTCTTCTTTTACCAAAGTAAACGAGCACTTCTGTGATCAACAGAACTAGCAAAGTTAGTTCTATCAGATTTGTACTTCGAGGAGGATCTCCTATATTGTATTTAATGAAAGATAGTTCTTATTACAATTTCATTAGTATAATTTCATGCTGTGGCCCTTATTTCTGTCAGGGCATACATTGGAGCTCTTTCTTTTACAGAGCTACCTATTTCCATGCAACTGGTAAGAATTAGCTTGTGGTTTCAGCTCTCCATCGTATTTACCTAGAACTGCTCAGCAGGTTCAGAAATTAATAGATGAGGGCAGATAGATTAGCAAGCAAACAGTGTGCTACCATAAACGATGTTTTCTTAGGAGGAAGACCAAAAACTAAAGGGAGTAAGGCAGCTGAGTAGGGAGTGCATAAAAAAGGAATTTGGATGTCTGAGCTCTGGCTCTCTTGATACATAATGGTAACCCTACATTTCACTGAACCACTTAAGGGCATGGTTTCCATACTTACCAAGCGCTTTGTTGAATAGGGGCTTACCCGCGGGTACGAAGTTAAGCATGTGCACTACCAAAACGGCACCTTTCCACCTGACTCAGCATCTCTCTTTGTGAAACAAGCGTATGGTTACTTAACCTCAAAGTTTTGCTATGATACCCAGTTCATTTCTCTTCAGAAATAGCTTCAAAATCCTCAAGAGCATCTATTAATCAACCTGGATAAAACCCTGACCTTCCAAGGAAGACAAATGTTGATGATCTGGATATTTGTCTGAATTTCTTCCCAATCACTGTGTCTAGAATAAATGATTACATTAATTACTGTAATAGACAAGTCATATTTGTTCACAGAGTTTACCTTCTAATCAAATGAGAGAATTTATCCTTATATTTAAATTTATCTTCAAATAAAACCTGTTATCTTATTACCTTAATGCATCATTATTTACCAGTGTAATTAGCCCTAATCCAGTAAATGTTTAAGTACTCCTCAGCGTACGTTTTGCAAAACTAGGTGCCAAAGCCCAGTTCTGCATTCGTCCCATTCAGACCAGTAACACCTCTAATGAAAAAAACTTTTCTCATTCTATCCCCAGGTTTCTGAGTATCTATCATTTCTCTGCTGATGTGTTACAAGGCAGCAGTGAACATAACCGTGTTTGTTTCCTCTTCAGCAGCAGACGTTTGATCTCTTGGTGGCCCCTGCCAGGGCTGGTACCAAGCTTAATGAGCTGCGTTCACTTTTAACGAGTGCTGTGGAAGGAACAATACGTCTGGAAAATATCAGTGGTCCTGTTGAGTAGGTAATGGGACAGCAGGTATAAATGCACAGCCAGAATGGCTGGAAAGTACCCTGATATTCATCTTGCTTGACAACCTTTATAGCATAAACGAAAGAACATCACCCAGTAATTCCGGCCACAAAGGGAATTATTCTTTGTTTTGCTTTATTCTATCATGAAATGCTACTTCACACAGTAAATTTTACGTTCGCTTCCTGCTGATATTTATGCTGCTCTTTCCTTCACTGGCTACGTGTCTCTTTCTATTTTTACAGCATTTTCATCTCTGTTCTTCCATTTCATAGTTTCTCACCACTTCAGCCCCGTCTCTCCCAACAACAACTTCTACTTTAGCCCTTCCTCCTCCGTTTGCCCTGGTACAGACACAGGAGGCAAAGGATATGCTCTGAGGAGGAACATGCTGTGAAGCAGGCACCACAGCAAGTTTCCTTTGAGAGGAACTGTAGATTGTTAAAGTAGTGAAAGTAAGTTAAAACTCCCTGGATGTGGAAGAGTCATTTTACTTTTTTAAAAATTACAAAAATGACTGGTAAAAAAATATATGGATCCATGAAGGAAAAGAGATGGATTACAGAGGGTAGAAGGGGGAGTAGACCTCTTCTTAAGTTCTTAATAACTTGCATACTCATTTCTACCATGGACCAGTACTGAATTTGTAATCGGTGTTAAAATAGAAAACATGGCTTCACCAGTTTCTGGATCTTTTGCCATGATTTCAGAGGAAGGAAGACTAGGTCTATCTGAAGAGAGAGTGATCTTCAAAGAGAAACAGCTTAAAGATATGAGGAGTCCCAACAGGCACATCTTTGAATTTCTCAGAAGAATGCTTCAATTGGCAGTATTAAGTGATGATGAAGCACTCAGTTGTTCACAAGGATATTATTTTACTGGGATTCAGTATTGCTGCCATTGTCTTCTTGTGAAAGACAGCCCCTTATGCCCATCAGGAGGGCACAAGGGAAGTGCTCAGCCAGAAGTAGGCCGTGATCCACATCTCAAAAGAGTTTCACACCAGTGTTATCTCCACCAATACAAACAGACTCAAACCTAAGTCATAGTGAGACTCAGGCCTGTGTGATAATATGTAGAAAGAAGTTCCCAGACTGGTAAATCGGAAGCACGATGAGGCAAGCTTCCTGGGTCTACTACTGAATGGAGTTCCAGTGAGCTGGGTACATGTACAGGGTACTCTGGACAAGTTGGGTCCCAGCTACGTTATCTGATGTGTTACAATGACCCTGAAAGGAGAGATCAATAAGCAAAAATTAAATCTGAAATAAGTAAGGATGTTAAAACTTGGGAAGGGAGAGGGGCCAGGATAAGTGACAGATGCTTAATGTTTCCCTGACAGATGCATGGGCTATGTTTGCATTCCTTTACAGCAGCAAGCACCTTCCTTGGTGAATTCAGCTAGCGAAGTATGATTTAAGCCTCATCAAGCAACTGCATGATGTTTGAATGAATAGAGAAGCTCATAAAAACATCTGTTTCCTAGTTCAAGCAGCAATCTTCTCTGTCTTCTGGGCATGTCTGAAAGACTCAGCTGTATCTCAGTTTCAAAAGAAAAAGTCGGCCAAGTGCTGTGATGACTTGACATAGCCCCTCACTGTTTGCTCCTTTGTGTCACTAATTCCAGCTTAACCAGTGCCCTGGATTCAGTGCATGCTACAAGGAGAAAAAGCCAAGTTTCTCCTCTGACCTAGATGAAGAACAGTTATTTTCAGGTTACTAACTTGCACTTCTCTTGTGTTCTGCATTATGCAAGGTAGGCCTGTTGACTCTGGCTTTTATTGCTAGGAGGGACGATACCTAGAAGTGTACTCAGAGGCTGAGATCACAACACATTGAAAAAAAAAAAGGAAAAAAGAAATGTCAGCATCCCTGTTGATTTACCTAGCCACTGAGTAACAGAGTCAGGCTCCCTCTTTCTGTTGCTGTGGTTGCTCTGCAGGGTACCTTCACTTACCATGAGACCTTGGTGGCAGTTCAGAGCCCCAGATTCAACATGCGGTGCAAAGCAAGGTGCTGGGATAACACCGGTCTAGGGCAGGCTGTTAGCAACAGAGCTTGGTAACGCCTTGGGCTGACAGCAACAAGTCTGAAAGAAAGTATAGTGGCCAAATTAAGCCTTAGACAGCTTCATGAAAACCTCCTGGATCAGGGGCATGCATAAAAAGACACCTAAATTGTGGTGCTTTGGAAGAAGAGAGGTACACCCAGACCAGGCGATGTTTGAGAACATGTGTGCACCTTCCTCGGTTTGGAAGTTAGAGAGCTTGCACTCTGACAAAGGATGCCGCTAGCAAGTTTATGCAGTGAATGGTCTTTCTGGGTCTGCCACTTGGACAAGTGCATTTAAAATCTAACTCAGCCTAGTGACCATGTCCCCCATTCCCTGCTTTCAAGGGAGATCAGAGCACAGAGATAACGCAGGGTCAGCTTGCACATTTTCCTGGTGCAGCAGTTACACATTTCTAAGAGCATGACTGACTCCTCTACCCAGCTGCCAAGTTATTTGCAGCCATAATAAATGTTCAAATAGTTACTAGCTGAGTTTAAGTGAACTTGTCTTTCTTTTGGGTAGAACGATTAAGAAATCTCACCATGATACTGCTGGCAAAAATATTCTGCCAGATGCTACGCATGGCACTGCAAAGAAAGCCGCACGGATAGTAGGAGCAAGCTGGAAAGAACACACTTTTCATTGCAATGCTGGAAATGGTTGTGTCGTTCTCTCCCACGCACTCTCTTCATATAACCCCTTGTTTGGGAGTCTAATGAGCTGCTTGTATAAACAAAGCAATAATTTCCAGGAGTTCTAACATTCAACAGCCTCAAAACAGTCAATGAACATTAGCTAGTTAATAAGCAATTTGCCCCCTGAAGTCAAGGAAGCACGTAAGTTGTGACAGCCAGGAGAGCTGAGGAAGAGAGACTGAGAAAGAAGTGAAACTGGCAGCAGCGGTGGAAACAGCAGCAGAGTGTGACCCAGCACAAACCATGTGCTTCACATATTATCAAGGTATTTATCTGGGGTAGAGTAATGCACAACCTGGTAATGAACAGGGATGAGGATACACAAGAAGACTGAATATATGTTTTATTGTGTATTTAAACTGACAATGGATTTTTTTTTAATAAAAGATTGAAAGTACCCCATTGAAGCATGCATAATGTTGTAAGCATATGTATCTTCAAAAGAAAGACAAAATAGGCTTCACAGCTGCAGGAGAGAAACAGAATTGGGAGAACTAACTAGCTGCCCAAAATTAACATCAGGCATTATCTTTTCAATTGTCTTGAGAATTTACAAAAAAGCAGGAATGAATGCACTGGTGGTTCTACATTTGGAAGTGCAACAGAAAAGCTGTAGCAGTGAGCACAGAGGCCAGGAGAGCCACAGCAAGGCATATTTCAGGAACCGGTGTATCTATAGGTCAGCTCTAATTACTAAAGACAGAGCAGAGCTGTATGACAGCTGCTGGGACTCCTGTGTACTCCAGGGATGCTCTTTCCCCGTGGCTCTCTCTGGACCTATCAGCACCCTGTGCCCATGCCCCATTCCAGTATTCCTCCAGTTTGTTCTCATCTGTTGTGTTTTGCCAAGAAAGTGAGGGTGAGCCACTGCCAAAGCTGGTGCCTCTCCCCTCCTTGCAGTTTAGCAGATGTGAGCTGCAGACCCCAGAGCACCTACGGAGCACTCAGCCATGATCAACCACAGCTTCCCAAGTTTGCTGCTTCTGGAGCAACGGGATGCCTTGAGCTCACCAGCCACCCTGCAGTCATGCTTAAACCTACATAAACATTCCAGTAAAGCTAGATAAGTTTAATATAAGATGTGTTAAACTATTTATTTGGCATCAAAGAGAGACCAACCAGCCCCACCCTGATGGCTACTCTCCCTCTGACTGGGTCTCAGGCTGAGTCCTGTACCCTGGGCAGCAATAGGACCTTTGGCCAGCAATAGCACCTCTTGGCCAGCTTGTCCCAGCACAGGCCATACAGCTCCTCAAGATGGGGGGCAATCCCTTACACAAGCCAAGGTCAAGCTTTGCTTCCTCTGCAGGAGAGCTGAGACCTGGGGAAAGGTCTCCATTAATTTTCCCTTTTTTGGTAATTTTTCTATAAGCATAGGGATTTGCTGAAACCTCCTGTTCCATGGGTCATCTCAGCTCATATATCTAGTGTGGTACAGCTTCACTCCAGGCAGAGACCTTTGGAATTCCCATGGGGCTTCACAGGCACAGCCCACACCATGGAGGGACTGGAGGAAATCTCTGCCTCGACAACTCCAGTCATCATCCCACCCTCGGTCTCTTCTTCCTGCCCCCACGCAAACCCTTGAGTTGCGCCAGCACCACTGTGAAAGGCACACACAAGTAGTTTGATGCAAGTTTTGCTTTTTAAAAGAAAGAAAAAGTTTAACACATGATCCGAGCAGCAGCCTGGTTCGCAGCAGATGCCGTAAGCAGCTGTGTTGGCACAGCGAAGGGAACGGTGCAGCACGGCGGGAGCTGCACAAGCCCATGCTGCTGCACAGCACCCATGCTGCGGGCGGCTGGCTGGGACAGGGCAGGAGCAAGGCCTTGAGCCTTGCTCAGCACAAAACGTAACCATCAGCCTGATGGGAAACGGGGGACTGTTTTTTCTTCAACTGCAGCTCATACAGTCAGTGTTGATTGAAACTGCTGTAGAAAAACACGCAGCAGCCCCCAAGGAGCTGCTCTTGGCTTTCCAAGACAGCAGCTTGGAGGGTTTGGTTTATGGTGCAGGTCAGCACTTCAGCACCCTTTCACCCTCTAGGTCCCTAGCCAAAAGTTGCTATGCTTATGCATCTAGCAATGGCTGATCTTATGGGTGGCCTCAAAACAACACTTGTCTACTGTCCACACTATAAATCACTTCTCTTCAGTGCCCATAGCAGCCAGTTATACTGCAACTGACCCGATACCAACGCTCTCCTCTCTTTACCTTCTCGTAGCACGGCCCCAGTAGGTGTTTGCAGCTTACACACATGCTAGAGGTTTCACATACAGTAAGTCCTCTGGCTACAGCCCCACAATACCTCATTCCTGGCTTCTTCCCCTTCATTTACATTCCCTAGCCTGCCTATACAAAGGGGTGAACTTTCTGCAGCCCCATTCTTCAAAAGGTCCCAACTTTCAGAAGACAGGAAAACCAGGGAGGTATTTGAGTTACACTAGAGAAAGCAGCAGCATAATATGGATTATTATGGGGCAGACATGGAAAACAGAGGTTCCTAAACCTTGGGCTGGTAGGATCAGACTTGAGACAATTCTCCAAATGCCCTTTTTGCCTGGCTGGACTAATATACGTGAAGCTGGTGGACACTAGAGTCTTCCTGTTCTGTGTTATGAATAGAATAATTCAAACATCTAATAATGCACTAATAAAGCTCTTAAGTTTGAGTGGCATTTTGTGAAAGAAAATCTTCTGCAGCACAACAGATTAATACTGCTGTGTGTCCACCATAACGTTGCAATCCAGACTGCAAATCTAGTAGTGCTTAGGTAGCATTACAAGCTGTGTAGGTGGAAGATAAGAGTTTTGGAAGGTCCTGGAGAAGGCTGCTTTCTGGATTGCCTTTTAACACACAGGTTTCCTTGATCTGGATCCTAATGGAACAAGCCTCAAAGCAGCTAAGGAGATGCTCAGTACCAGAGAAGCAGAAATGATATTTTGATTCGTTTTTAAGAGTTTCTAGAAGATCTTTAAGGCTTAAGCACTGATAAGGTTTATATACCATCTGTAGAAGACTCCTTGGATTGCACTCCATCAATGCAAAAACTCAGAGGACAATTCCAACACCATCTTTGGACCAAGGTATGTGCAGTGACACCCTGAAGTTACAGCCCAGCCCTACCTCTGTATCCAAATGCTAGAGAAGATAAGTCATCAGCTTTACTGTCATTATAAGGCAGTCCAGTTTAAGTTTCTCAGGTGCATCTATTTACCCCAAGTAGTTAACTGTGCCCGTGATGAGGTCTGCAGTAATCAGGTGAGGCAGACTTCTACACATGCTGAATAAGGAGATTCCAGCCATGCACATGGAGGCACAAGCTTTAAAGACCATAGAAAAGGTTTTCTTAAATAACTGCACTGCCAAAGAAAGTCTTCTGTTTGGTGCACCAAATATCTTGTAGAAGGGAATAAGATGTATATGAGCCTTTACACACTTATTTATTCACAGAAGTATTCTGTTGGCTTTTTTCTTTTGAAGGACATAGCTAGGGAAACCTAACTTGCAACCCCATCTTCAGCAGCTTTTCAGACATACGCACAGGTAAACACATACACACAAATTTAGACTAAAAATGCCAACCAACATGAAAAACGGAGCTGTTGAGAAAGCCAGTGTTAACACCACAAGGTCAAGAGCCTTGTGGCAGTTAGAACTCCTGCGACTGGACACATTTGTGGGGCAGTTTAAGCGAGATGGTCTTTTTAGGAAGAAGTTCGGGAAGAACGTTAGGTAACACCCCTCCTTGAGCAATGGTCACGCAGGAGAAGAGTTTGTTCAGCTCATCATCATTTCTCACAGCCAGCTGGATGTGCCTGGGCAGGATCCTGCTTTTCTTGTTTTCCTGTGCAGCGTTCCCCGCCAGCTCCAGGATCTCCGCACTCAGGTACTCCAGCACCGCAGCCAGGTAGATGGCAGCACCAGGACCGATCCTGTCAGCGTAGTTCCCTGTTTTAAGGAGCCTGTAGACACGACCCACAGGGAACTGCAGACCAGCCTTGGCTGATTTGGTTTTCTTCGGCACAAGGAGGAGTCTTGTGGTATTCTTCTCACACTCAGACATTCTAACATCAATCTAGTATAAAAAGAGAAAGAATAAAAAACCCAAAACAGACACAGAAACTGAGCATTTAAGTCCTTTCTTTCTCCTCATTTCACTGCCTTTCTAATTCACTCACAAGTCAGTTTTCCCCTGTTAGAAAGTTTGCTAATTGTTCATACTTTCGCCTGAAGGAGCAGATGGGTCAGGCTGCTGCTCTAGGAGAGCCTGACAAGCTTCCAGCCAAGAGGCACCTACAAGCTCATTAGGAGCAGCTCAGCCATCTGCTAGATTTCCAGAATTTTTCAAGAGAGTAAGGTAGGACTTAGGAGCAAGATCTTTTGACCCAGTATCAAAGGACAACTGCTGTTAAGAAGAAAGGTTAAGCAAACTAGGCTTCAAGATAATTACAAACGTTCAGAAACCCTGTGGGGAAGCTTCATTGAACTTACCCCTGGTAAGAACCTAAGCAGTTTCTGCAGTGACCTCATGAGAGCCAGAGCTAGAAATTCATATCTTCTGTGTCTGAAGCAAGAACAACAGACAAAAACTTCATCTACTGGAAACCATTTCAAATGGATCTTGTCTTCCACAGGTAAGGGAACCTGTTGCTGCAAGATAACAGGCCACAGTCAGGAACAAGACTTATGGGAAGAAAAGAAGCTTTGTTTCAGACCAGACATTGAAATTGCTCTGCTCAGCACACTGTCCATCAGGCTACTCCAAATGCACAAGAACCATCTTTTTGTATGGTATTACATCCATTCAAACGAGCCCCATCACTTATTACTGACATAAAGTCTCTGGTACTGAATAGTACCAATTACTCTTCAATGCATAACACAAGGCAACTGGAAAACAAATACAGGAAAATTCTGCCCTTGTATATAGAATTGTTCTCAAGTTCTAATCATTAGCTGCTTTTAAGTAATTAGAAGCTCTACCCAGATGTGGGGAGAAGATAAATCAAGTATCAAATTGAAGTGCTTAAAAATACAATTAAAAGTTCCTGTAGGAGATTTTTGTGGGCATTAGCAAGATAAGCTTTTAAAAATAGCCTACACAAGTAAATAAATCAAAAAAATTAAAAGCCCCCTTAAGCAGCCTTATAACAAACACAGAACTTAGAAAACCATTCTTTCACCCAGAAGCTTCTCTCACACAAAGAAATCATACTGTCATTTCTTAAGAACAAGCTCTCACCTGAGGAAGTTACAACTTAACCTCTTTTCTAACAATACCACTACCCAAACCACAACTTCTGGCAAGAGCTGCTCCCTTTTAAACTCCATAGTGGTAGCCATCTCATTACCAGCTCTTGCATAATTTAATGCCACCTGGGTGAGCAATAATTCAGCCACTCAAAATAAAAAACAAAGAAGAGCAACTCAGTACAGTCCCTGAGAGCATGAGAATTTGTTACTACTCCTTGTAGAGCTGCTTAGTACCTTGTTAGCCGATCTCCTCTGAAAACAAGCCTAATATTTACTGTCTCAGAGAACTGCAGTATCTCTGATTGGCAGTTCATTTATTACAGCTGGAAGGGGGCACACCTCACCTTGCTGCAGTCATCAAGAATTAAACCCAGCAACCTGTACTACTGTCCTCTGTGCTGCCAGCAGTGGCCAAGCTGCTTTGTGACCGTGCTGCGGAGCCTGGAGAAGCTCAGGACCTCTGACAGTGGGTTCTCTTTCTTCTGGGACTTGTCCCCATCTGTCAAACAGTCCATTTTTTTCCAAAATCACAGAGGGCTGTGTTGCAAGGCATAATATGTCCTTTCTAGGGTCAAGGGTGTGGTGACAGCTGAATAATTTTTTTTCTTCAATACACGAGTGCTGGGAATTTGAGCCCTTGCCCAACAGAAATTTTTGCTGAGCAGCTGGATTAGGGGACATCTACCCTCTCCTGCTGTGAAGCCAGAGGGGCGAGTTTTCAGATCACTGTGCTATCTGGTTAATTTACAAATGAGTTGAACTGTTGGCTAGAAGAAAGCAAACAAGATTGTTCTTCATCAAAGAAATACTTAAAAATCTGACGTTTGAATTGGACCAGTACTTCAACATAAACTCTGCCTTCGGGTGTAAGCAGAGGTAGAGCAAAACAGCTCACACTGTGTCTCTTATCATACACAAAATGGCAAGTGAAGGCATTTCTAGATGCTCCTTGAGCACTGGCCGTGCCTCGTGGGGTCTGTTTGGTGTGGTGCAGAGCAGGCTCACAAGAGCAGCTTGCATCCAGGAGCAGCATGATGACTGACACACAGTTCTCCAGATTAGCAAAGGGTGCTGTAAGCGCCATGCCTAAAACTGCACAAAATTAGTACCTTTCTTGAGTCTTCTACCATTACTGCAGACCTTTAGAGTTTTGCTTGATCCAAAGAAATAACCATTCCCAAGCCTGCTTTCCCTTCCCATGATCAGATGGAGGAAATAATTTGAGTTTCATGTGCTCATTTCTCATGTACCTCCTTTAAAGTTGGTTGGGTTTTTTTTTCATTTACGGGTGTAAACACTCAGCACAAGGCTAGTTACCTATAGCACATCTTTACGATAAGCACAAAGCTTAAGATCTACTCTCAGACATTTTAACTTCTCATTGCTACAGCACTCTCCACTTTTTCTCACTTCACTGGGTTAATTGCCGGCCAGCCAAGATCTCATCTAATTGCTCTTGAAAACCAGGCAGCACACAGTGACTGTGCCAGCTGGCCACCACCCTGAAATCACCATGTCCACACAGTCAGGTATCCTCTCTTCCCACTTCTGTGTAAGTACAGCTTGGAGTGAGTCATTAACTCAGCTGCATACAGCTCTGACATCTCTCAGCGTCATAAAACCTGCCCAGTAGGCTCTGACACCCTCATGCCTTGAGGGGACGAAGGAGCTCGGTCAAACTCAACAGGACAGGCAGATCTTCTTCAAATAAAAAGTTCCTGCTCCAGCTATAGTTTAGGAAGCTGGTCCTAACCAGCTCTTGTGTGTGTGAGATGCTGTGACGTCTGTGAGATACTGCCTCGGGGGCAGACTGATCCTAACGCAGCTGCAGCAGAGCCCTGGTGTCCAGTTCAATAGCTGTCCTGGTTTGAGGACCTCAGCACCCACTATGAACAGAGAAACTCTGGGCACTTTTCTGGGGGGAAGACTTTCAAAGACTTGGTCAGCAAAGGCCTGGGGACTTGTTCAGATATGGAGACTTTTGTTTTCCTGCACTGATAGACAGAAGCAACACAGTCACCGCTACCAACAGCGCAAATATCGCTCCAGATTTTAAACTGACTATAACTACCTATGGTCGTTAAGACAAGATAGAGGGAATAGAGGTTTAGTGTCATGTCAGAGCAGTCTAAAGAGAGGTAGCTGTTCACTACAGTTTTACAAGCAATAAGACTTTAAAACACAGTTACTAACTTCTAAAGTAGAGTTAAACGACTGTGCCCTATGAATCTGTGATGGAGGAAACAGTCACAGGAACACAAATGGCAGTGTGTGTGTCTGGACTCTGCCTGCTCCACAACAGTTACCTGTAACATGTTTTCAAAAGTAAACATGTACTTGACTTTTGAAAAGAGTTATTTGGGTGGTATGTTAGACTTTTTTTTTTTTTTTTTTTGACATTTTCTGTGTTCCTC
>VFFE01006637.1:343266-458074 GCA_008921705.1 Burhinus oedicnemus | reverse complement strand
GCCACACTGCAAGGGGGCCTGTAAACCCACTTTAGCAGGGCTGACCCACAGAAAACGCACTTTCTCGTCCTGCCCGATTGCTTCACAGGCGAGAAGGGAGTGCTGGAAAGCGCTAGGAAGTAGCTGTTTTTAACTTCTGAAACAAGAGTTTCAGAATATATTACGCGCTTTTCAATGTGGTATCAAATCCCATGTTTCGCTCTCCACCGTGTTAACTCTTTCCCGGGAGCGTGTTTCGCAGGCTGCTTTTGGAGGACATGATCTTGTGGCCCTGGCTGTGCTGCTGCAGCGACGACAGACAGGGGCATGGCGAGGGCAGAGCTGCCCTGCAAACCCGGCGGAGCTCCGGGGGCGAGGGAAGGTTCCTTAGGTTGTGCCAGCTGCCAGGCTCTGCCACCTGGAAGCCGGGCAGGAACCCCTCTGCCCTCCATGGCTCGCATCCTGCATCGCTTCCGAGCTCTTGTTGGTCTGAGGGGTAGGAGGAGAGGGAGGGAAGGGGCACCTCTCCCAGAGGAACGGGACGTGGGTTACGGCCCTGCTGGGGTGGGCTTTGGACTCACGACTGATGGGAGCCACCTTCGTACGGCCCCCCTGCAGAAGCACCCGCGGGGTGGCACGCAGGGAGGGCTGCTTGCAGGCCCGGGGACGAGCGGGCGCCCACCAGGGCTGCTGGAGGGACCGGGCTGGTGCCCGTCAGCCCCGGGCTGCTCCACGAGGCACCCGCACCTTCCCGCCCGCAGCCGGGCGGCGGGGAGCAGCGAGGCCCCTGCCAGGGGGAGGCAGGTCTTAACACACGCTGCTCTTCACGCCGGGGCTCCCTGCCCGGGGAACGAAGCGGGAGCGCCTCAGGCCCGCTGCTTTCAAACGCGGCGCTTCACCTCGCCGCTCCCCGGGGTCCGCCCGCCGCCAGAAATCCCCGCAAACCCACGCCTCTCCGCGCTGCCGGGCCCGGCCCGGCCTTATTAGGCGGTAGGAGAAGCGGCAGCGCCGCTGCGCCCGCCCCGCCGGGGAGCGCCGCCTCCTCCGGCCGCGCCGCGCACGCCGGGACAGGCCCTGCCCAGCCCCGGTCGCCGCCGCCGCCGCTGCTGACCGGGCCCCGGCCCCGGCTCCACCGGCAGGAT
The DNA here is from genome assembly GCA_008921705.1 of Burhinus oedicnemus. Taxonomy (NCBI): domain Eukaryota; kingdom Metazoa; phylum Chordata; class Aves; order Charadriiformes; family Burhinidae; genus Burhinus; species Burhinus oedicnemus. The sequence continues at coordinate 456,953 of VFFE01006637.1, read as the reverse complement.
GCAGGTGAGCACCTGGGGGGGGCCCCGGCCGGGCGGCGAGCCGGGTCACGGCACCGTGCCGGGTCACAGCCGCCGCGGCGGCGGGCGGACAACGTGCCGTGGGCCGCCCTCAGCGGCGGAGCGGCCGGGGGGGCTGGGGGGGAAGCCCGGTTTCATCCCCGTTTTTTGGGGTCGGAGGTGTCTGTCGTGTGGCGGTCTTGTTGTGAAGCTCCATGGTTTGGTTTTGTGGCGGTTTGTTGTTTTTATTGGTTTTGGTTTGTTTTCGTTTTTTTTTTTTCCCCCCAAGTACGGTATTTATTTCGGTACTGTAGTAAGCAGATGGACGGGTGGGTGTTTTCGGCACTTCATCAGGATGTTGATAAACGACAGTGGATGCTGTGAAACGCGGTGTCGAGGGAAAAATGACCACAGCCAGACACACAACACACACACATGCACACACAAGCAATCTGGCTTGCTATTTACTGTCCTACTTTGTTTTCTTTCCCTATTTTTTTCCCCCCACCCCAGTAGTCCAGAAGTACTGTGTTTTGGTCTAGAGAAGAGATAGGGTCTTGAACAGACCTGGTGTAAGCTATGCTGGTGTGGGCCATCGCAGTAGGTGGTGTATTCGGTTTTCAAAGTGAACTTAGGTCAAGACAGTCAGGAGCCAAATCATCCTGTGACTGCTGATCACTGTATTTTCACATATTTAAAAAAATAAAGTATCTATCAAACTTGGAAAAACTTCTGCTGAACTTCTCAACAATACATGGGTGCCTGTTGGCCTTGTTTCGCAAGATTATTGCAACTATTCCGCCATAAAGTTTCTTTTTAACTTTCAGAAACAGCCTAGGCATAAATTTAGATCTGATTCCCTAGCAATGGGCTTGGCTGGCAGAGACTGTGCTTGCTTTTCTCTGAGCACTTGCGTAGTCACACTGACTTGAGTCTACCAAGGAGAATTCCCATATATCCAGAGTTGGGTCCGCGAGGCTGGTGCCTGCCTGTCTTCTCACCGGCGCATCCGATGCAGTGACCGCTGACTTGGTGGCCTTGTTGTTCTGCTGAGGCTCTGTGAGCGCTGTGGCCAGCGTGCTTCCCTGTCACCCGGCTGATTTCCTCCCCTTTCCTTGTGAGAGACGCAATGATGCTTACAATGCGTCAAACTTCTGTACCCTACCAGGACCACCTGTACATACTGTGAGTGGGATGGAATAAAGTCATTCCTCAGGGTACTGGTCTGGGGCTGCAAAGGAGCCTCAGCATCAGGAGGGTGCACACTGTGACTTTCTGGCACCACCCAGACAGTTACCAGTTTAGCAATGTGCTGTGTCTCTTGAAAAACTTGCCTGTGTTGAGTTCTGGAAGTGCTAAAGTTCACCTTGAATGCACGTCATCTGTTTCTTGTTCTGTTCTAGGACCCAAATAAAGACACGGAATGGAATGACATCCTGCGCAAGAAAGGTATCCTTCCTCCAAAGGAAAACCTGGAGGAACAGGAACGTGCAAAGGAAGAGGAGCAGCTTGCCATCCTTCAGAAGTCTCTCAGTGAGTGACCAGCCAACTCGGGCAGCAGCAGCAGGACAAGTCTGGGAGTAGCTCCTGGGGGAACCTTGTATGAAGAATGGCCAGCAGTAATGTTTATACGCTGTAAACCAGCGTGTCCTTTTCCAAGTCTGTAAGGGATACCAAAGCTTCTTCTCGTATAGGATGATCATCCATTAACAGTAGCAAACAAACATGTTCCTGAACATGTGGATTCTTCCAGCACAGGAAAGCTTTGTTCTTGATGTCAGCTCCATATTTTCGTAGAAGTAAATGTTTGAAAACTGAAATAAAACAGTGCGAAGGGAGTCTACCATGTGAATGGGCAAGTAAAAGTATCTCATGACATTACCTGTTGTATGCTTCCTCCTTCCTCCATTGTTCAGGCATCCCTGCCGTGGTGTGTGTGTGTTAGGTACACCTAACCTTTGCAGCCACCAAACTTGAAAGCAAGTACAGGTGCTTGTATGCTAGTCTAGGCAGCCTTCAGCTCAGAGTCCTTTACGTCATTGTCTTTCCATCTATATATCTGAAGTGGACAATATTTTTCTAAAACTCCAGTGACAATAATACTTCAAAAAAGACTTATTTCCCATAGTTAATCTGTCCTTAAAGTAAATAAATTCTGTTGAACTGATAAAAGCTGAGTTTTAATCCTGGAATGAGGTTTTTGCTTATTTGATATTTCTTCTATTCTAGTGAAAACTTATGAGGACATGACTCTGGAAGAGCTGGAAGAGAACGAAGATGAGTTCAATGAGGAAGATGAGAAAGCTATTGAAATGTACAGGTCAGAGTAGCATGCAGAATTTGGCTTTAATGAAGATTGGAGTTTTTTTCTTTTATAGGCTGTTAGATATTGTTGATGAGAGGAGGGATGTTGTTAGGCCTGATGATAGAAAAAGTGGATTGTGATTCTGCTCTCTTGTAGACCTTCTAAGTGCCTTTAATAGGATAACTGGGTTTAAATTCAGTGTCCTTTATCTATGGCATAGTTTTGCAGAGATAATGTGCACCTGCTGAGTGCATAGCTGGGGATTCTGAGAGCTTTGAAAAATCACCTCCAAGACATCTCAATTTTTGCATGAACGAGATTAAGGTGCTGCAGATCTACATAATTACCGTGTTGGTCTTCCATTATCTCTGTCTCTTTACCATCTCTCGTGGTTTTTGCCATTTAGTTTGTTAGTGTAGTATCTGCAGAAAAAATGTCTGCTGAGGGCAAGCATGAGGAAAAAAAGAATTCATGCTGTACTTCTTGCGTGTTGGTGGTTTAAACTTGTGATGCAAATAGGAGAGCATCTATTGACTGTGTCAGCTTGCTTTTGTTGCTCTGGAGTTGAAGAAGTTTGTAATGTGCCTCTGAAGTCTGGCTTTCAACCAGCTCCTCTGAGTCTTGTTCTGTCAAAAATGCATCTATTCTCAAAAATCTCTTTCCCATTCCTTGCTGTTCAGGCAGCAAAGGTTAGCAGAAATGAAAGCAGCTCAAATGAAGAATAAATTTGGGGAAGTTTTGGAGATTTCGGGAAAAGATTATGTTCAAGAGGTTACGAAAGCTGGAAAAGGTATATGGGTAGTCCTGCACCTCTACAAGCAAGGGTAAGAATTTATTTTTAACCTTTAAACATTTCACTGTCAGGAGCTGTAGATACTCTAGACAAATGCGTAGTTATTGTAGAAATTCAGGAACTGGTTCTGGAGTTCTAAGAAATAAAATAAAAAAAATGGTATTAGTAATTTCATTACTGTTGACTCAGGAGTGCTGAACTTGGCTCTAAAATGATGTTACCATGAAGTGGCTTTTTTATACATCTATACAGCACAGCATGACTTGTACCATACAGCTACCATAGAGGTAGCTGCTGCCACTGAAATGTCCAAGCTTTGGAAATTTTTCTGGATAAAGTGCGAGGGGCTGTGCATTAGAAGGGTCACTGTGTGTCTTTGGTCTGGTTTCTAGAGGCATAAAAATGGAGTGAACAAGGTTTCCAGTCCTGTCAACATGATGGAAAAACTTGTCAAAAAGGTCTAATAAGTTGCTAGAATTTTCTGGAAAGGGTTAGAAATACTTGATTTTGTTCATTGTCTCTAATTGCCTCACAGGACTTTGTCATTTGCATACTTTCTTCCAGGAGCTGCTTTTCTTTCTATTTTGCCCTTGCTTGTGCAATTTCTAAATGTATCTTCATTAACCAATTTCTGTGTATGATACAGGAGAAGGTTGTATAGCTAATATCTTAAAACAAAAAAACCCACCACCCACCAAAGCCTCCAGTGATGCTGATTTCTTTTGAATGGTGGAATACTGGACAACAAAAGTATTCAGAAGTTGCTTCTGGTACATTTGTCTTTCCATGAATGCTACTCATTGAGCTGATGTTTCTGACCTTTCTTCTGGAGCAGATTACTGTCTAATATGTCTTTTATTCTTTCCTTATCTGTGTCTGTTGCTGTTCTTCACAGAATTCCACTCTGTGCCTTAATTAATCAACATATGAGCGGGCTTGCAAGGAAGTTCAGAGACGTGAAATTCATCAAAGCTATCTCTACCACCTGCATTCCCAACTACCCTGATAAGAACCTGCCTACGATATTCGTCTACCTGGAGGGAGACATCAAAGCTCAGTTCATTGGGCCTTTGGTGTTCGGTGGCATGAACCTGACAAGGGATGGTGAGTGTCTGCATCTCCATTCTCCCAAGGGAAAAGCAAAACTGCTTTGCTGGGAATGAGAGAAGTGAGGCTTAAGAGGAGAAGGGAGGTACTAAAAATCATATTAGATTTTTTTTATTACTTTTTTTTTTTTTTTGCACCTTTATGGCTCAACAATATGTTCTTAAGGCTACCTTGTAAAAGCAGTGAGTGACTGAGTAGGCCAAGACACAGATATTGCGTGCCTGCAAGTATTCACACCCTGTGTTGGGTGAAACTAATATTTCCTGAATATATTAAAGGGTGAATAGTACCCACACACATTCTTTGGGACTCTTGTACCCGACTGACTGACCGTCCCACCAGTTATTTGATAATCCATGCACTTGATAACTGGTGCTTGCCTATTGCATTGTAGGGCTTCTTGTTTCATTTTGAAGCCGATGGCATATATTAGTCTGTTGTACCTTCCTAACACACAGGCTTCACTCATTAGCCTTTAAAGGGAGCCTGTCCCTCTGCCCAAGTAGGGCTGCTACCCTGAAATCGGGATGCTTCTTTTTCCTCTTGCCACCTCCTGGAGCACATTAAGCTCCTGCCTCAGTGGTCTGGGGAGTACAGGGCTCTGTGGGGAGAGGCTGTTACCTTTTCTGGAGGTCACGATTTTTCCTGGACCTGTTTCTTCTTGCCCATCTCAGCAGCTTGGAGGCAGGCTGGGTCATTCAGCCTCGTCAGCATGACATGCTTCAGGAGATGAGGGCAGGGATGCAGGTCTCGCAGAGCACTGTGGCTGTTTAGTAAAAGCTGCTCTTTGGAGGCGGTTGGTTGGGGATAGTATCCTACAGCAGTGCTTAAAGACAGAGGTCAGCAGTGAAAAAGGCTCTTCTTGGAAAGCAAATGCAACTCAGATGCAACCTAGTGGATTTTACTTCAGTTAAAAGGATGCTCATCAGCTTTCTGAGTAGGCATATTGGTCCAGATGCCTTCAAGTTCTTTCAAGGTCTTTCAAGGTCAGACTTTAAGAGCATCTTTATCTGAAGTGAACTGCAGTTAAGCAGCATTTCAAGATCTCTGCTGAATGATGTCACTGCCTATACTGGGATAGGATGCAAAGAGGTGTGGTTTTTTGGTTTTTGTTTTGTTTTGTTTTTTTACTAAACCTCTGAAGTTTACAGAGTATCCTGAGCATGTGCTGTAGAAAATGCTCCGCTGCCTTGAATTGTCAGAAGGGAAAAGCTCACCGATGAGATCTGCTGATTTGAGAACAGCCAACTCTAACTACAGAGGTTGCCTAATTGTGCACTGAAGTGAGCAGTGGTAGCAGAACCTACAGTTAGCTTTCTCCCATTTTTAGCACATAAATAATTGATTTTGGGGGGGTCCAAAGTGACTGAGCCAGCTTAATTCAGTCATCACAGAAAGCTGGGTGCTGAAATTCTGTGCTTTCTTTTATTTCTTTCTTCCTTCTCCTCTAAGCCTAGGTGACTTCCACTGGAGATTAAAGAAAGTGTGAGGTTGTATTCATTACTCCATAATGTCTGAAGGAAATTAGATTTAATGGTAGAGTTGCCAGCAGGACTAGGAGAAAGGTTTCAATTGAATGTGTTATATTGACTTTCTACCACTTCTGGGAAGCAATCCAATTTGCGCCTATATAGTAATAGGGACACTACTGATGGTGGAGTCTCTCTTACTGTCTTGCTAAGGAACTAATAATCAGCGCATGGCATAGTGGGAAAGGAGTGAATTGCGTTTACAGAGTGCATCTCTGAAAAATACCTGTAATTCAGATGTGTAAATGGAATTGCTACAATTTTTTTTTTCCCCTCTGCAAATCTACCGCTTCTGACTGTGATGAACTTGGTGTGTGATGGAAACAGCTGTAACACATGAGCAGTATTCTTTCACCAGCAATAGATGTGCAAACCTGTTTTCTGCCCTTACATGGTTAGAAGGAGGTGGGATTCCTTTTTACTGGCAGAGTTGCCTCATCTAAAGCTGGTGCTCTGTATCAGTTGCCTCTTTTACACTGCTGGTTGTAAAGGGAGGAGGGATGCCAGGGGTGGGCTGCAGAGCAGTACCCTGAGGTCTGCTCCCTGGACTGAAACCTGTGCCAGCGCTAGTGGCTGTGAGAGGAGGGCTCGGCTGGAGCGGGTGTGGGAGACAAAGCAGGGGCTGGGACCTGGGTGTGGAAGAAGAGGAATAGAGCAGGCCCCTGGGTTTGGTGGTGGTGATTGCAGGGTGATAAGAGAAATCAGCTGGGGAAGTGAGGGTGGGAAGGGCAGTGGGGAATTGTGGTAATCTGAGGTCCTTTTTTACCTCTGAAGGTCAGCTAGGAAGTGCAAGGTGCTGTTGTACTGAAATAAATAAACTAGCATATGTCAGAAGGAGTCAGAGCTGGAGAAAGCCCAGTTTGCTTCCCCACATTCATGGCTCTCATTTTCCTCTGCACAGAATTGGAGTGGAAGATTTCAGAGTCGGGTGCCATCAAGACAGACCTGGAGGAGAACCCCAGGAAGCAGATCCAGGACCAGCTCATGTCCTCGATCAGGGCGTGTGTCCCAGCCAGGGGGGAGAGTGACTCAGAGGATGACTAACTCCTGTGTCAAGATTGATACAGTACACTTGCAGCCAGTGTTCCCACCTAGAGCACTGGAGACGCTCATGAAGATCTTGCTGAGCCCCAGAAGGGTAGTATTTCAAGACAGGCATTTATCTAGAAACTTCTAGAAACTAAAAAAGTTTCTTTAAAAAACAAACAACCAACAATAACAACAAAAAAAAAAACCCAACAAACCAAAAACACCAAAAAACAAACCTGAAAGACATTTTATATTATGAAGGCTGAGTAAATCTTAGTCAAAGTTTTAAAATACAGACATCGGTAGAAACAGAGGTCTCTTGTTATTTTCTTAGTAAATTGCCGACTTCTTTAAAAAATGTGAAATGTGAAGTCACCTTAAGTGCACTGGTTTTGACAACCTTAACTTGTATAAATTGAATCAAAGTAGCTGGTTGTAAATATAATTGGTTGTAGCACTTAGTTGGGCCTTCTGCCAGCCCATTGTGCATAAATGTTGGACAGCCTGGAGAGCTAGGGGAGGTGACCTGTGACACGGGCGCTGCTGAAGGTGACATGTGGCTCTTGGCAGAGGTGTGCTGGCAGGAGGGTCAGCGCAAGGCTGTGAGCTGGGACACCAGACATCTCGAGAGAAGCTTCAGTGACGGCCAGTGTCTCCTGGGATCTGCTGAGTCCAGAACTCCCTTTCACATGCACCAATTCATTTAGCAGCCCCCTACTGCAGGGGCTGAGCTTCCTGCACCGCACTTAGCTGGTGATCAGGGAAAAAAATTCAAGATGGTGGTTCTTGAGTGTGAAATTGCTGCTGCCTTCCACAAAATCAGAAGTCTGATGCAATACTACAGTAGTGGCATTGCCAAATGGGAGGGAAAATGATATTTGAAGAGCTCACGTCTTTCTGCATTAAAGCTTTCCATCTTCTAGGTACAGTAATAGTAATTGGAGCCTTAGAAGAGAATGAGCTGAAATACCACCTTAATTATAGATCTACTGACACTCAGAGCTGCTTGCTTATTTTGGGTTGGATTTAATGTCCACCTACACTTTCAATTTGTCTGCTCTTGGGCTAACAAGCTCCAAGAGCTTTTGCTAACAAGGCTGCCCCAAGGACATTTTGTTATATTGCTGGTGGATTCTGTGGGTGGATGGTACAGAATGCAGTGCTCAATAAGCAGCAGTTTTTATTTTAGTTTTGTATTAGTTTATAGCAACTCTTAAGCATGTTTCCTGAACTCTGTCTCCCCAGTCAAATTGGTGTGTAGTTCAAACAACAAATAACTGTTCCTTAAACTTCAGGTGAAGTTGTAAGATCCTGATGGAGAGCTTCCTCTTTGAGATCTGAATGGTTATTTGGATGTCACTTAAGTCTCTCTTTTTCTGTGTGTGTTTTTGACAAAATAGCTAAAATGCTGATACTGAACAAGTGAGTCAAATGCAGTGGGATACAAGCTGATAAATACTGAATATTGTTGTATGTACCACCACACTTCTCTTGACACTGGACTGTCCAAAGTGCTGTCAGACCTGACGCTTTTCTGTACTTACTTACGGGTTATTACAATCTAGGAAGAGGGCTGCTCTTTCTCCCCATAGAAGCCTGCTTATTTTGCTTACCTTTTGCTTGTTCTCGTTTAACTGGGCTTTGGAGTGACTTCTGAGCACGTGGACTTCCGGATGAGGCTGTCTAGAGGAGCGGCTTCTAAAAGGCATCTGGTCCAAAGAGCTAGGCCAAAGCTAGCATGAAACAAGGCCTTCTGAAATCTGTGTAGAGTGGATGTCATATCCTCAGCCTCTCCCTCCAGATCTGCTGCTGTTAAGCTGTCTGAATTGCTGATGCAGACACAGCTGCCATACTCTTCTCAACTTGTTTTTAATTTGAAGTTTATCAAACCTTCTAGGAAGGGGAGGTGGAGCTGCAATCCATCTTATATCGCTGCTGTGACAACTTCAATTTGAAATCTAATTTAAAAAGTAGGCAACACTTTGGATACTTGTATTGTTTCCTCTCTTCTTGTCTCCTGCTTCAGCACCTCTGCGGAGGCAGAGTAGCAATAACGTTGCAGGTGCCCTTTCACGGTCTTCTAGACCACTGATGATTCATGGTCTACAGCAGGAGAAGAGCTCAAAGCAGGATGACCACTGCATTTGGATGGGGTTGCTGAGGGCTATGTCCTGTGGGGTCTTGGAAGCAGCTGGGGATGAAGACTCTTCAAATTGTCCCAGTGCTTGACTGGCTGGCTCTATCCTTTGCATCCTGCACACGTAGCAAGACTTTGAGCCAGAATAACTAAAGACAGAGGAGTCTGTTGTCCAGAGCTTGATCCAAAACCTGTTGTTCAATCAGAACTGGTGTTTCAAAGACAGACAGACATCCCTAGGATACTAATCGTAGACCTATTAGAGCTAATCAATAGAGAAAGCTGAAGGACAGAGCACATCTTTTGACCAGACCATACCAGCTTGCAAGGACCTTAGCCAGTGGCTCACAGCTTAGAGTATGCGGCTTGAACCCCCTTTGGGAGGGGGGTGCTCAAGCCTTCTACTCCAGAAACTCTGCAACTCTTCCTTAAAGGCTTCCTGCTTGCTCTTGTCCACACTGGCACAGTGATTCTTGTTCCCTTATCTGCAAAGTAAGCCATCTTAGATGGCATGGTGGCTTCTCACCAGGAGGGCTTATGCCTGGTGAATGAGACACTGCCCCTGGCGCGGGTTTGAGCCCCTCAGGCAGAAGTGAGAATTGAACTGAATTGCTGATGCCCTTGGTGTGTGGTGCAATAAACCCTTGGGTAAATAAAGGGGAGGCAGGACTTTGGGCTGTTTCCATCGCAGTCTTCTCTTCCATCAGAGTCTTAAAACCACAGCTGCCTTCTTCTTTTGTACAAAGTCCAGTAGGTTGTGTGGGCTCTGGGAGCACCAAGAGGATTGAGTTCCCGAAGGGGACTGAGGCTGTGTATGGGCATCTTGTTGCCCCAGGCTGCTCAGCCGTGGTGAGCAAGGTAACCTGTGCCCGTGAATGACACTGCACCCCCAGGTAGTACTAATATTTTTCCTCTGCAAGGAGTGAACCAGGCCTGACCAGGAGTTTGGGTAGGGGAGGGTGAGATTGCTTCTTCTTCTGGCCTGCTCCCTACTGTCTGTCAGGACTACGGCAGGGGCTGCCTTGCCATTTAATAGATGCCACTGAGCAACATATAACAATTCAGGAGAAATGGAGACAAAGTTTGACTTGTACCGTCTTTTATCCTGAGCTGCTTAATGTGTTGACACATTGGGGGTTGCCATTTGAGGGTGCCTTGCTGAAAGGGGCAGATATGAGAAGAAGTGAAAACCAGAAGAGGCTGAATTTTCTGCCCAGCTGCTGAGACCCACGCAGAGCATCGTTTCAAATGTTCTCTGTGCTGCTTGGTATTCGGCTAAGGGTGAAAACAGCTTCTTGTAATCTTACTCTCTTTCTTGCCAATCATGTTGCCCTGCTCAAGGCCTTTTGTAGAAATTAGGTCTCTGCAGGAAATGGATAATGAGATCTGTTTAACCTTTTGGCAGAGCAGAAACTATGGAAGCACACAGTTAAGGGGAAAGAGTTTTAGCTTAAAAGCAAGCCGGCTGCTAAATAGCAAACCAAAACAGCCAATTAATATACATAGCAGAATGAGGCAATATAATGGGAGAAAATAACTGGAGAGCAGAACTCTAATCTGCAAAGATTTGGGGCACTTGCTAAATGCACTACCAATATTTTTGCAGCCTGTCAGTAGCTGGTGTCAGATCAATGCTCGCTTCTCACCGATGTGAGAAGGGTCTTTCTGTCAGCTGTCAAGGGCGAAGTCAGAGGCAGCGATCCTGTAAACAGTGCTGAGGCTTGTACGAGTTACTGTCCTGCGTACGGCCATGAAAGCATCCCTGACTCATCCCACGCTGCCGTGGTGCCAGCGGGTGGGGGCGAATGAGAGAAGAGTAACCCTGGGCCATAGACGGGGCAGAGGATTTGCCATTAGCAGACAGTCACTCTGGAGTTTTTTGTGTGAAATGTAAGTAAACCACTAGTAATAAAAAAGAGTTTTCTTCACAGTACAGGTCTGAAGTCTGCTGCTTGCCCAGGTTGTGTGAGCAGCCACATTAGGTTCCTAGCAGGTTGCCCTGATCTGGATAAGTCACCACTCTGGTTTTCTTTTACCCAGACCCACTTGCACTCACAGTCTGCACTCACCAAACCTGGAGGGTAACGCTTTGCATCCACTTCACATGCAGAGAGAGCCAGGAGTTGCGCAAGCAGGGCAAGGCTGTGGAGGAGCAAATTCTCCAGGTACTTGATCCCACCATGGTTGGGAGCCTGTGTGTAGGCAGAAGTGTCTGCAGGACTGCGATCACAGGAGGTGAAATGAGGGAGTGTCCTTTGAATACCTGTGCCGTGCCGTACCTGTTTTGGTCAGGTCCCCCTTTCCCAGGGCTCGGCTCAGCCTTGCCTGCCTCCTCGTTGGGTCTGGCCTATCACCTCTCTTCCCAAATATGCTCAGGTGGATATTTGGTTGGCCTTACTGCTGGGAGTAGTTTAACTTAGATGAGATGATTCGCCGTGAGAAAGCTGGGTGCGTGCTTCCAGCTCTGCTGGATGGGGGTGCAGAATGAGCACACAATGTTAGGCCATAAGTTAGCATGACATCTGAACACAATATAGAGTTCATGAAGAAAGTAGCTCTGATCTACAGCAATTCTCATGAAGGTTAAGGTCTACTTTTTATTCCTATATTATAAACTCAAGTTCGCAATAATTTGTCATTATTCTTTAGAAATCCAGGGAAGTTTCCTATTTCACAGGCTGTGTAGCAATGGGAAATAAGATTTCTAATAGAAGCCTCAGTAACTTAGTTTGGACTAGCTCATGTTTTATGAAGGGGGTAAAAAAAGCACCGTTATATGAATCTCTTACTGCATATTTGTTGGGATCAGATAATGTCTAAAGAAACTTTGCTTTTACTGAGATCAAAGGGCAATGCTGTCCCTTCTCCATTCTTTTAAATCACTATGTTGCTAAAGCTAATCTATTCCCTGTCAATTGTTTGGAAGGCAGTTGAACTCATTTCTCATTACAGCCCATTATAAATCACTCCTCATTTCAATCTCGTTTAGCTAATTCAGTCATCAAAGGATTGCAGGAGGCATAAAGTATTTTATTGATGCATTTAGCTCTTCACAGAATTATAAAAAGTATTGAACTTCTTAGGTCTGTCTGTTTGCAGATGGCTCTTGTGATGCAGGGAGAGGCTTCGTTCCCTCCCATGGAAGACAGAACCATTAAAAAAGAAAATCCAAGCAGCGAGAGATTCTCTTTAGGCTTGTGTGGGAGATTGATGAATGATCTGACTTGTTTTTATATAACGTGTTAAAACTTTCATCTCTTGACACCCTGCCGAATTTTTCAGGACTTTACCAGCTTAATTTTAATTTACAGAGCTGACTGAAGGAATTGAGGTCTGATAAAAAATGGCAGGAAAAATATCAAGTAATTCTGAGGTTGTTTCTATGTAACACTTCAAATGTTAAATAAGTAAGAAATTATATAATCTAAGGCAGAACAGTCCATGTAACAGATGTTAACGGACAATTAATGAGATGAATGTAATTGTGCATATTTGTAAGCCTCTGGTTCCATGTATCTACTGTAAGAAGACATACTTCTTCAAGTATATTGAACAGCTTAAACACAAAGATGCTTCTTGTGGAGGAGGAAGTTACAGCATTTACTAGTGAAAGCAAGTCTTGATTTCCCAGACAGCTGTTGCCTGCCCCCAGAGTGACACTGACTCCTGCTGTGGTATGTGTCATCCTGATCCCATTCCCCTAAATATCCATGGGAATACTTTCATTTACAAGGAGGGTGGCAGAGCCAGCTACTGAACTCTTCTTCTTGCCTGATGGCAGTTTATCCTTCTGTGAAATAGTACAGACTGTCTGGGGGTGTTGGGAAACATTAATTATCTGTCTATATGCAGAAGATTTCTGTTACGTAAAGCTGAAAGTAGGGATGTCCTGGATCCTTCAAGTTGACTCTCACTTTTTGTGGTTTAGTTGTTCCTAGCCTCAGGTCATTAGAGGAGCAATTGTGAGGGCCAACTCCATGGCAGGAGAAGACTAGCAATAGACACTTGAAAAGACTGATCTCTGCCACAGCACCAAAGCATTGACTGTTTTCTTTAGCAAGAAAGTGCTGGGGGTAAAAAGCTGCGGAGTTTGGTGAGATGAAGCAAAAATGGGAGAATATGCAAAATGTGGAGCAGGGTTTCCCATCCGGTAATGTCCCCAAGCTTCTTCAGCTGAAGTGCACTCCCTCTGATTACATCTAGCTAGGAAATTTAATAGTGCTGGGGAATGGGATGGGAACTGGATCCTGCAGGGTGAACCAAGTCCAGACCAAAGGGCTGGTCCTGGAAGTGCCTAAAGAAGTTTCTTCTTGTCTTCTTTCTCCCCCCGAGAAGAGAGGGAGGAGGAGAGCCCACGAGACAGTGAAAGACATGAAGGGCATCAGGCACAGGTAGGTAAAAAGGGGATCAGATGGGAGGCATAAATGAGAAGTCTATCCATTGCTAGAGAAGAAGGGTAAAGGTGAGGGAGATAATAAAGAAAAATTTGAGAGCTCGCATTGAGGAAGGTTCAGGGATATTTGGTGCTGGGGAACACTAGGAGAAGCGCTGTTCTCAAAGGATGGGCTCCACGGGTGTAGCTGGAGACTGTGCACTGAGGATAGCAGAGGGGATGAGAGCGTTAAATCAAAGACCAAAAGGAGAATAGTGTATAGGAAGAAAAAAGTCAGATAAACATGGATGTGCTGATCCATAAAGAAATGTTAAGGGGTAGACTGCAAGTAAGTGCCACTATTAATGAGAGCAGTAATCAGGCAAGTTTTCAGTAAGTAAAATGAATCGGTAAAAGAAATCATACCTAATTCAAGCCGGGGCAAGACACTGCTGTAATAGCTGCATACTAATAAGCTGTCGTAAGCATAAGCTCAGCAAAAGCTATGAATCTTTCAGGTGAGAGGAGCTGTTTATATCCAGTTTTACAAGACACATTAAGCACTGGTGGCATCACGTGTCTGGCATATGTTACAGATCCAGCCCAGCTGATAAGATGGGCTTTCTCTCTCTATTTGGATGTCAAATGTTACTTTCCCTTTTTTAGCACTACATTGACATTTTCAAACTACTGCCCTGTGCATTTGCATTGTATTATTAAAGAGATATCAGGGCAATTTTAAAAATAGTCCAGTAACAATGCCATCACTGGCTTATTGGTAGCAGTCCCACTTTGAATGCAGATACGGAAAAGAGAGGAAGAGAGAGAAAAGTTGATGCTTAAGGCCTTACAACCTCAGGGTGTTCCTGATGAGAAAATGGTGATGAAGGGCTTTGGTGGCACCTCTACAAAACACACACACCACTGTCATCCTCCTCTCCTGGTGGCAGGGTAACTGGCAAGCATGTGGATGTCCTGCTAGCTAAAACACTGGTATGCTTCCATTGCTCCAGGCTTCAGCCAGGGGGAAATCTTTGACATCAAATCTACATCAGCTGTAACTGTCACTCTGTGTCTGTGTGGAGCACGTGGGATTTCCTTAGGAAGTCATGCAAGAAACCAGGCCCTGCCACATCCCCTGGGTTGTGCCCCATTCACCTTGTTCTGAAATGCAGATAGTGCCCCGGAGATCTAGGTGCTCAGCTGGATACAGACATTACTCTTGCATAGAAATTAGGCAGAGGGAAATTGAGAGTTTTCTGCAGACTCAACTTCCCTCCACAGAAGGCCCCCAAAAGGCCAAGCAATTTCCCCTGCGGTGCAAAGGACCCCTTGGAGCTGGGCACCTCTGCGACACAGAAGTCACATGCTCCCTGTCAGTCATGGTGGATTTTACTCCATTACTCCATCAAACAGGGTATATGTGTAAACCAGAGCCATCATGCCCTGGTCATGGTGTGGTGGTCAGTGCAGATGGGATACTGGCTGAGGGCGAGCAGCTGGTAGGCCTATGCAGGACAGGTGCTCAGGTCCACTGGCTCACCCCCCAGCTTTGCTAGCAGCAAGACAAAATCTTACCTGGAGCAGAGATCACAGAATCACAGAATGGTTAGAGTTGGAAGGGACCTTAAAGATCATCTAGTTCCAACCCCACTGCCATAGGCAGGGACACATCCCACTGGACCAGGTTACGCAAAGCCCCATCCAACCTGGCCTTGAACACAACCCCTCTCTGGGCAACCTATTCCAGTATCTCACTACCCTCAGAGTAAAGAATTTCTTCCTAATATCTGATCTAAATCTACCCTCTTTCAGTTTAAAACCATTACCCCTCCTCCTATTGCTACACTCCCTGATGAAGAGTCCCTCTCCACCTTTCTGTACGTTCCCTTTAGGTACTGAAAGACTGCTATAAGATCTCTCCGGAGACTTCTCTTTTCCAGGCTGAACAACCCCAACTCTCTCAGCCAGTCTTCATAGCAGAGGTGCTCGAGGCCCGTGATCATCTTTGTGGCCCTCCTCTGGACTTGCTCCAACAGATCCATGTCCCTTTTATGCTGGGGGCTCCAGAGCTGGATGCAGTACTTCAGGTGGGATCTCATGAGAGCGGAGTAGAGGGGCAGAATCACCTCCTTCAACCTGCTTGACACACTTCTTTTGATGCAGCCCAGGATACGGTTGACCTTCTGGGCTGCAAGCGCACATTGCTGGCTCATGTTGAGCTTCTTATCCACCAACAGCCCCAAGTCCTTCTCCTCAGGGCTGTTCTCAATCCATTCTCTGCCCAGCCTGTATTGTGCTTGGGATTGCTGCGACCCACGTGCAGGACCTTGCACTTGGCCTGGTTGAACTTCATGAAGTTTGCATGGGCCCACCTCTCAAGCCTGTCCGGGTACCTCTGGATGGCATCCCTTCCCTCCAGCGTGATGACCACTCCACACAGCTTGGTGTCTGTCATGGGCAAACTTGCTGAGGGCACACTCAATCTCAACATCCGTGTCGCCGACAGAGATGTTAAACAGCACCGGTCCCAGTACCGATCCCTGAGATGACATGAGATGCCCACCTGCAGGTGACGATTAAAAAAGTATGCGCAAATCCTGGAAATTATCTGAATTTCATGGGGGGTGGGGTGCCAGGGATTCCCAGGCTGCAGTGGTATACGTTGCTTTGTGGTTTAGGGAAGGCGTGCTCATGGATGAGGTGTAGAAGTGGGATCAGCTGCTCTCTATGGCTGTGGCAGCTTTTCCTTACACAAACAACGTAGCTTCACTGGGCCTCATATTCCTCATCAGGAAAATTCATATTTGTGTATATATATATATATACTGATATAAATATGTACTGACCATATATTGGTGTTTCAAGGTTTTTGTAACTTGTATCTGCAGTGAGCTATGAAACACTAGGAGGGCAATTGCTACACTAGGGTAGTTGGTTTTTTGCTTATTTGTCCATCTATGCCAGATTTTCCTGTATAGGAGTTCTCTGCAGTTGCCATAATTACTGTGCGTCTGCATGCCTGTTGGCACTTGCAGATAGTCTGCGAGTAAATGCTGCTATTCCACTTGTTAAAGCATAACAGACTTTTGTAGAACTTTTTTAGCCCTGATTTTCTCCTATTTTATTGATTTCATTGTGATACAGCTGGCGTTTTTCATTAAATATACTTAATGAAGCGCTTTGCAAGATAAAAAGGAAAAATTTGGTAGCTCAGAAAGCAGTTCAGATCTTGTTATCATTGCTTGAGGACTGGAACAAGCTGATGCTATTTAGGGAGACTTCTCCATTCAAGGGCTCAAATGCTGCTTCAGGCATCCTGGAGTTTTCAGGAGAGGCAGGAAGGATGAGAAACTTCTGCAATATCACCTCTCACAAGCATGCCAGGCGCAAAGTAAATGCAATTGTGCACAAGATGGCAATGTTCTCCACAAAAAGGGCCTTTCCTTCCTTCCTTGCTACAGTCTGCCTGAGTACTTGTAGACATACTACCGGCTTCAGTGAAATACCAATAGCGGCACTTCAGATGCTCAATTCTGCTGTGTGCAGGATTGGAGTCTCTGAAGGCACACAGGGAGATATGCACGCCAGCTGTATGTTCACATACATCTCACTGCAGGCATGTGTAAATCTGTCCCACAGGTTTCTAACAGCTTTAGCTAACGCACCAGACAGCAGCTTGTTTTTCCTGCGTTCTGACCTGACTATTACTCCACATAAACATGGTACCAATAGCATCAACTTCATAAGACTGTTTTTCAGGAAAAATACATCTGTCACCGTGTTGGTCACGGATAGCTGGTCATACACACTTCCAATTCATCCATCACCACAGCTCTAGGTGTCTTGTCCACAAAAACATCACATCTAAATCAGTCTCCAGAAAGAGCTTGGATCCAAATCCAGTAAAGGCTGAGGAATGGGCTCAGCTGGTCTGTGGCAGAGCAGTGCCATCCCAGTGCGTGAGATACATGAAAGTCTCCACAGGACTGAACTGTGCCAGTTCCTCATTGTCGTTCCTGGCTGAGGTAAGATCACATCCACGCCTTTCTCTAGGATGGTCCACTTCTCTTTTGGAGAAATGCTTACATAAACAGATGGCTTTTACTGGGTGAGCTACATGGGGTAAGCATTAGGACTCTCGTGATTTAGAGAGTAGAGAGCACCCTGGACCAGAGGCAGACACCTCTAAACTGAGAAAACTTTATTGAGTGAAGAAGCTGAGGGCTGATATCTGTCAGTGGTGTTAAAAAAACCCAGAAACTTAAAAACCAAAAAGTTTGTATGGGATATTGTGTTGGGTTAAAAGAAGAATATTGATAAAATATTTATCCAAATTGATTATGCAAATATGCGAGAGTCCCTTCACAGATCTTTGTTTTTCTGATCAGCCTCAGGAAAGTCCCCGGCTTGACATTGCAGGTACCAGTCTGGGTGGATGGCTGCCACACCATCAGACAGAGAGCCTGGGAAGACGCATGAGAGCCTCTTTGCAGTCCCTGCAGACATCCGACGTCTCTGTAGCTGCTGCTACAGAGCAGCAGCAGTCAGCCTCCTCGTAGCTGAGCCACATGCGAGGATGTTGCCACACAGCTGCCACCGCTGCCTCTCCCCACTGCAGCTCTGCTCCCTTGTTTACCTATGTGAAGGCACCAGACAGGGCTTTTCAGGAGAGCAGCAGAACTTGCCATCTCCACTAGCAAAAACTAATTTCTAGACTTGGTGAGGGCACATCTAGGCACAGCCCTGTGTGATGCTTAATAACAGAGTCAAGCTGGTTTCTCCCACCGAACCGTACTGAAGCTCCTGGCAGCTGTAAGCAAGAGTGCAGTCCTGTTGTGGCAGATCTCAGGAAACAGTGTGTGGTCTCACATCCCCCACTTGAATGAATAGCGGTGTGTGATCCACTGAGGAGCTTTCCAGTGTCTATCACTCATTGAGTAGACTAGGAGGGATCTTGGCCCTAATGTGATACTTCTTATAAAGCTCTTGTCCTAAATCCCTCTACAGGTGGTGATCCAGCTTATCTTCATAGGTTCATCTTCCTCCTTCCTGAAGACACATTTGTGCATGACAGTATTGCATTGATACTTTGTTTACTGAGGAAGAATCTATCCAGGTTGACCCCCATTTTTTTATAGCCAAAACCCCCTCAACCTCACCATCAGGTATGATGATGAGGAAAGCAACATCAATCTGGACGGTTTCCAAATCAGAGCAGGCCTCTGGATGGACACACTGAGAAAAGGTCAAGGAGGACCTGCCTAGGACTACTGGAGCACACAGCATCCAATGTACCCGTTAATAATGAGAATGGCAGGGTGGACATCTCTCCTTACATTCAAGGAGGATGCATGGTCTCTCAGGTCTTAGGATCTAATGCTGTGCTTTGCAAAGCTATAGTGCTGCTCTGTGAGACATCAGGATCCTGTGTCTTGGTGGACTGCTTACTGCTTAGAACATGGATGGTCACTCAGAAGAGAACAAAAAATATTTTACCAAGCAGTATGTGAAATTCCTTGAGATGGTCTGGCCACTGGGCAGTGTGCGCTCTCCCTCAGAATCCTGCCCAGGTAGGGTTCTGCAGCTGAGAGAAAACTAAACTGCAGTAGCCACGATCCACAATTTACGCTTTTCACAGGGAGTGGAAGGGCTCTCCAAGGGCACGTGCATGCCATGGGTGTGCACGGTGGACCAGGAAATGTCTGAGTTCAGGTACATGCGGTGCCCATATGAGCTTACTGCCTGTGCCTGTGGGCAGAGCACCCCGTACATCTCTATTCTTGTTACATGACTGACATTCTGTTATTAGAACCTCCATAGAGCTTTTCAAACCTTAAATAACCCAGCCTCATAATCACTCTGGGAGGTAATTAAACCGCCCGGTTATCAACAGTGGAACTAAAATGTGGAGTTGGGATTTTGGTTGAGACATCCTTTTCTTTTGCAGGCCAGATCATGAAGCATTCATACAAGTGGCGTGGACCAGGATTTCTGCTTCTGTCATGGCTCAGCATCAGAACTTGAGTTAGATGTTTAGGAAGCTCCAATTTCCCAGCCCTGTGCTCAGAACATCTTCCTGTAAGACAGAATCCCAATGTATCTTGTTAGAAAAATGAACAAAACAGGATATTTTATAAAATCTGAACAGTACCTAGATCACGGTAATTTGGAGAACATCACAGGCATGTTTCTGTGTCTCAGAGCAATGCTAGTGTCTTTGTATCAGGTTTTAGCCTAATCTGTGATGGACTGAACATTTTTTTCTTTTTACCATGGCAACCTCACTATGGTGATTTCAGGGCTAGGGAGCTTTATATTTATCTTGACCAGCATGAAGAAGTCTGAGCCTCATTAACTGAGGAAGGTGGATGGATAGCATATGGAACACACCGCACATGGGACGGCACTTCCCTTCCCAGGGCAACTGGGTCATTTGTATTATCTACATGCGCTGCAAGTTTCCTTTTGGAAATACTGACTTGCTAACTGTTCTCTGTGTCCCAAGGGAAGAAAATCCAGACAGATGGCTTCAGAGAAACCTTGCATCTTTAAGAGAAGATATCCTCCTGGAACAATAATTAACGCTGGTGGGATTTTTTTTTTTTTTGAGAAACTTGGAAAGAATTCAGTATCACCAGAGGGCATTAACACAGAGCCTAGCAGAGGACATAGAAAGATAAAGAGGGGAAAAAATAGCTATCACAAAACAGTGATCCTATTAAAATGACATTGAAGAATTCTATTAGTGCTCTTTGCCCCCTCGCCTGCCTGCCTTCGAAGATTCGAGGCGAAACACAACTGCTTGTCAGTCAGACAAAGCCTACTAATAATCTCTGCTAAAAGGTGACATTCACGCATTGCAGAGGGACGCATGGGGCTCCGGGCTGACTACATCAAGAGTCTGCCAGCAGAAAAGCTGCATCTGGCTGTGGGCGTCAGCGGTCCACACTGCAGGGAAAGGGATGGTGGGGCAGATGTGGGCTTGGGCGTCTCACTCACGTGGAGCGTCAGCAACGCCGCCTGTATGAGTGGGGCTGAGCTACTGGAAGAGCAGCAGTGACACCATGGCAGCGTTGCCTCCACAGGAAAGGGGGCTGGTGCTGGGCAGACTTTGCATCAGGACTCTGGAGCGCTGGGCAAGTGGGGTGGACTTCATCCTCACTACACCCCAGCTGAAATGCCTTGCTGTGCTGCTATCCAAGGGTCCCTGGTGAAACCTCATCCGTGTTTAAATACCATTGTTTGAGCTTTGGATGTGTTGACCCTTATTGTTGGTGACCATCATGAGAAACACACAAGTATAGGGGGAAGAAAAGCTAGATCCTAAGCTAGACTTTTTTAAAAAAAACGTAACTACTACCTTAGATGTGCCGCTTAGTCTGGTGCTGTGTGCTATATCCCAAGGTTCCACAAAACAGTGGTGATTTTGGGAGTCACAAAACCTGAGGCTAAAGACTGCTCTCTACCCAAGATAGATGGGAAAATGCAAGACCTCTTTCCCTACTAGCAGCTAAACCTTCTTGTTTTCACTTCCTGAACCTGTTCTGCCAGAAGGTTTCAGCAAATGTCTATTTATTCAGGAATAGCTAGTGCACCGTGCACAGGATTAAGAATGTGTTCTGTTCTTAGCAACATTCAAAATAAGTTTTGCATTCTATTAATCTCTCTCCCTCTCCCAGTTTTTTAGTAAGAAAACCTATTTGGATCAGGATCAAAGGGATAGTTTATTGCTCTTTGTAGAAGAACAGATTCTCTTTTACCTTTGGAAAACACTAAATGTGGCACAGAAAACTCGTACACCATCTTGAACAAATATGTGTCTGCTCTGCTCAGCAGAAATAATGTGTCAGCTGGAGTACTTTGTGTAGCATTGGGTGCTGCATTTCCAGAGAGATATGGACTAGCTGGAGTGACTCCAAAAGGGAGTTGCAGGAAGGATCAGAGGGCTGGAAATCATGACCCACCAGGAAGAATGACTGCATGGGGTTTGCTTTGCTTAAAGGGAAGAAGATTAAGGATGGGGAAAGGGAGAATTCCTCAAATATGCAAAGGACTGCTGCTGAAGGAGGAGGAAAAAATTCTTCCCCTTGGTGGAAAGCAAAAGAAATAATGGGTTCAAATTGCAGCAAAGATGACATAAGTTAGGCATTATGGAAAAGCTTTCTAACAGGAAGAAAAATGAAGCATTGGACAGGATTATCTGAAGAGACATGTTACAGACCCCACTGGAAGTCTTTGAAACTTTGAAGTGTTCAAGGCCATGTTGGATGAGGCTTTGAACGACCAGGTCTAGTGGGAGGTGTCCTTGCCCACGGCAGGGGGGTTGGAACTTGATGATCTTTAAGGTCCCTTCCAACCTAAACCGTTCTATGATTCTATGAAACCAAATTAAGCAACTGTTCCTCTTGGGCAAAGTAACGGAACAGATGACCTTGTGAGTTAAAGGGACTATTATGACATTGTAGAGGAAAGTAATTCACCTGGAAATTCAGCTACTGGTAAAGAGGCAAGATGAAAAAAAAAAGAATAAAGTTTTTATTAATGCTTTTCTACATCTTATAAACTTTTAAAATCACCCTTCAAGCCTCCTAAGATTTACTAGGTATGTCAATATTAAAACATTAGAAGGTGGCACAAAAATAACAAAATGTAAAGGGGAGATGTTTATAGGGTTCAGTATTGGAATGCACTTGGCAGGTCTGAGCCACTGGTTTACCCAGGGGCACTTGGAGCAGTATTGCTCTCTGGAAAGCTGATCTCTTTCCAGATCATTCAAGTGAGGAAGGCAGATTTCCCTCCTGTCTTCTTCAGGGGGCCTGGCGCTGCCAAAGGTGGTTGGGAGAGTATTATCAGGGCAATCCAGGACGGAGAATTACACCTGCTCTAAATGGTGACTGAGCACCGAGCTGGGTCCATAAGAGGATGGAAATGGGAAGAGATGATAAGAAGATTGCCAAGTTGGCCAGTGCAGCTCAACACACGCTGGCAAGCTTCCTCCCCTGCCTCTCTGCTGCGACCTCTCAATCACCCTTGGTGCAGCCCTTGTAATGTTCTGCCAAATAGGATTACACTCCGGCAGAGGGAGAAGTTACACATTCCGTAGGACTTGATGAAATAGCAATTGGTAAGGACATACCACAGGATTAACTGGAAAAAATCCATATATATTAGGGGCAGAGGGGGTGGTTGGGTGGGAAAAAGAGAGTTACAACCCCTCTTTGGTTGGTTTTAAGCCCAAGCAACCTGTGCCTGTGTGCAGGGAGTCCTCTCACAAGCTTTGTGCTTGTTAGAATTTAATTGCTTGCTGATCGTGCTGCTGGCCAACTGATGCAAATAGAGATGATCCCTCATTAATGCAGAAACTTACGTGAGACCAGCTCCAAGGAATAATTTCAATAGTGTCTAAATACTCTGTGGTCCAAGTTTCCTTACACCAGAATGCCATTTTATTAACATATCTGACAGAAAAAAATCAGGAAGAAGTCTGTCTGGGAACTGTCTCCCCAGCCTCTAGGTATTTCTAAAAGTAGGTGTGTGAATTAGAGGGTATTTATGGCCTGGAACTACGTGGAAATGCATTTGGAGACACATCACCAGTCGAGAGATCAGAGGGCCAATGGCCACTATTAATTACCTTGCAGCCAGGCAGGAGCTGAAAATCTATCCTTTGGCCTTGCTCAGCTGGAGAGAGCATAGCACAGCTGTAAACCACTGTAAACAGCTGTCAGGGAAGGAGAAAGCTGTACCTACCTTTTGCTTTTTGTCTTGTGTGAAAAAAAAAAAAAAGGAAAAGGAAAAATCAACTCGCAGGCAGCTATGCGCAGATTACGTCTCTCCCTCTTCTGAAGCCAGAGGCATCAGTCGTCTTTTGTGCAAGATGCGAGCCGCGTGTTGAGACACCTTGTGATTATAAACTCTCCTCAGCAAAATTATTGAGGGTCAAAGAATTTGGGGACTCGTGGGATGATCTGATTGGCAGGATAATTAGGTACGGGCTGTGTTCTTTCACTTCTGCTGGAAACTTGGTGTAATTACAGCTCCTGTCTCTGGCCTGCGTGATGCCGGAGGTCAGATGAGGTGATGAGGATACTCCCTCTGGCCGTAAAAATCTATTAACCTCGCTTTGCACCATGCATGGCTCAGGCGCACAGAAATTCAATACCTGTCCACCATCTGAAAGCTCTCTTGTCAAGGAGGAAGAAATAGAAGTACCAATGTGAACAGGGTTTCTCTCCAGTTTTTCCGTTGAAATTGCTGGAGAGAAGCTCCCAGGCAAAGGGATCAGCTCCGACGTGGGGCTGGGTTTTGGAGGCTCTGCGGCAGGCGTAGCTGAGCTGGGAGCCTTGGCAGGAGCTGAGCCCATGACCGGGATGCACTGGAGAGCTGCTCAGCAAGCGACGGACATCGGTGAGGGAGGTGGGCCGCAGGGATTCCCATGGTCGCTGAAGGTGCTGCTTTCCTTATTTAAAGGGAATGGAAAAGGAAAATCTGGTGGAGGCTTGCTACCCTTTCTTATAAAAGGAAAGCTCTTGAGCAGAGGAAAGTAGGCTGCCCCAGAAACGGGCCAGAAAACCACCATACTCTAGAGACTGTAATCTTTATTTTTGCACATATAGGGCATAAGGATTTTTTTGAGTGAAAATCCTACTTATTTATCAGCTTTCTTAGGGGGTAGTTTTGGGAGAAAGGGGCTAGTGAGAGCTTCTAGTTAATTTGGTAATTTGCCTTACTGAGTGGGAGATTCAGTTGCCTGAAGTCAGGTATCTGGAGGTAAAAATGTCCAAGCCTGAGACAGCCAGCCTTTTACTCCCTTTGTAATTGGTAGGAAAAGCAGAAGAGATGGTGAAGGCAGATCAGACCACTTGCCCTCCGGAGATGCCCTTGCATCATTTACTTGCATCATCTATACAATAAGTCTTGGGTGACCACTTCAGGCTTCAACACCTGGCTTACAGGAATCCAAAGTTCGGTGAGATTCCCAGCAGCCGTCAGAGTAAAACTGCAACGCTTTTCACAGGTGATGTAAACAGCATTAGAGAAAAAAAAATGCCACCCAATAATCAATCATTAGCTTAATTAGCTCCAAGCTATGAAGTCAGACAGTTCCAACTGGAGGCCGAATCCAGCCTATGGGCTGACTCCAACTGGCTTCTCTCTGCTTCTGCCGTAGCTACGTGGTGGGACGGGCGGCGATGGGGAGCAGCTGTTAGTGCCCTGGGTGAAGTCCAGCAGTTCCTAATGCCTCCTACAGTGCTGCTCGCAGCCAAACCCTCGGCCCAGGGAGGTGCTGTGTCCACATGGCTCGCGAGGGGAGTCTCCAAATGGGCATCTGGGCTCCAGGAACACAAAACAAAGCTTGGACCACCCTGTGAATTAAGTCATTCTTCTTGGCCAGAAAGAGACTTAGGAAAGTAAACATCTTGAAGCTTGTATTGCACAGCCCTGCTTTCGAAAGCCCAAATTAAGTGCTTGGCTGTGCAGCCTGTGCTGAGAGGTAGCGTTTGTGCAGTTGGGGTTCATGCAATTCCCTTTGGAGGAATTTTCACAAAGAAAACAGGGCTTTGTGTTTTCTGACATTTGCTTTAACTGAAAGGCATTGTGAGGACTTTTACAGAATACCAATTAGACTCACAGGTTAGCAAGCGAGAGCTATGTACTTCATGTTGGCCGAGGTCACTGCACAGCAGAAAAAAAGATCAGAGCTATTCACAAACAGCCTATCCCAGAGCTGCAAAGTCTGATTTCTCCGCTTTAGCCAGACGAGGGTTGTTAGCAGAAGTAGCGTCTTTCCTTATACCAGCTGATCCAGTCAGGAAAGAGTAGACTAGCTGTTGGGCTGCGAGCAAGGTCTGAAACGGAACCTGGCAAACAGAAGAAGGGCTCCTGCTCCCAGGGGCTCGTCTGGGCTTTTCTTTCAGCTATATCAGCCGTTCTGGGAATAAATATCACCTCAGTATAAATCATGACTTACTTCTATCTCTGCAATCACCACAGCTACTGCAACGTTGCTCTTAATTCCTATCACTATTCAGCAATTGCATGGCTGAGGTCCCTCTTAAAACATTCTCATGAATTTCAGTGCTTTTGTGTTTGTAAACAGTGTTGTCATTTTAAATTTTACAGGTGCTGCCTATTAATGCTAGGGCTGCTGGTGCCATGGGATGGGTTGTGCTCTCAGGTCACCAGGGAAAGCCCAGCTGCCCTGTGCTGGGCTCAGGGAGAGCTGGGCACTCCAACAGGTCCCGGTATGGCTTGTAGGTGGTATTTTACAGAGGCAATGCAATCTTTTATCCCATAGAAACCTTTCCCTATCATTTCTCTGTCTTGAGAAAACCATAGAGCAAAGCATACCCTGTGTGCTGAAGCTCCTTTCCTCCCTTGCTACCACACAGCAAACACCTGCCTGGTGGGGGATTGACACTCACAGCACAAAGCAGGACAAGAGGGAGTTCTTGAGGCAGAGCCAGGACTCACTGAGAGACATACACCACCACTTCGAGCTACAGGAGGGGCAGACCATCCCCTAATGTTCCTATTCCTGCCTGTATACAGCTTCTCCGTTACCTGATTGCCCTTTCTGGCCAAATGCAAAGTTAATCCTCTGGAGCAGGAGGCTTGCTTGGGCCACCTAGTCTCACAGCATCAGGGTGAGAGAAGAGAGAGAAGCGAGTGGTAGACTGCTCTCGTTTCAGCTGGAGTTCTTTCATTAACAGACCCAGAGGCATGTCCTCCTGCTGTCTTGGGGCTATTTTCAGAGTGAGCTAGTGAAAACATGCATGAGGAGGGGCACATTGTAATGTTATAGGACATCTTCCCAGTAGTGTGGAGCAGGAAAAACCTACCTTTCATATGGCAGTAGTATATAGTGTTTAACAAAAATATATAAAATAAAGGCAAGGTAAATTGAAACTATTTTTTCTCAATTTTTACTCATGTTACTTCTGATTCAGAAGACAAGTTTACTTGCTGTGTTTCTCTCTGGTATGAAACAAAGGGAATATCTCTAATAGTGATACAGCCATACACTACAGAATTTAGCCACCTACACAGCTTTAATCAGAACATCTTTCACTGCTCGTAAGGGGAATTTATCCAAGTAACAGCTTTTAAATTGACCACGCTAGTGTTTCTGGGATAAGATCTCCATCATTTCTCGGCATTTGTCTCCATCTGTCACATTAACCTTCCTCTGATTTGTCTCTTCTAAACACTAGCTAACCAGGCTCAGAGGCAGCCACAACCGGGCCAGGAGGGCCTTGAGGTAGTGCAGCTCTTTTCCTATTACCTGGCTTGGCACATGTGCATCAGGCAACCCTTATGTGGCAGCTGAGACTGAAGCCCGGGAAACATTCCCCAATTAATCTGTCCCTTGAATGGAAGAACAGTGAAAAATATCATTCTTCTTGATGGCTGTAGTCCTCTCGCAGCTGTACTAAGCCCCAGTCCCGTAACTCCTCACCAGTGTGTACCATCACTCTTTAACATTTCTATTGCTCTACACCATAATCACGTAGGCAACGTCTGTGCTGCAAACAGCAGAGCATTAGGTACCAATGCCTGGCCCTAAAGTCAAGTGGCTCACTGGGTACAGCTCCTATACAAATATATAGTTCCCATCCTGAAAGTCTACTTACGTTCAGTTCACAAAAGCTGAAGGAGAGGGTAGTGACTATCTTTTCTAAATTTTAGTCCACGTGGTCCTTAGCCTGAGTAAATTGTTTGAAGAAATAGTTGCTCTACTCAGGTTGATGAGAGGCATAGTGCATAGGTGTAGCATGTAGTATCAAACTTCTCATTGAACTCATTATTAAAAGAACAGAACAGGAAGAGTTCATCATCAATTAATGATGGTGCTGTCTCAAAACAATATTTGGAAAGTACCTATAGACACGCGCTCATGCTTACACACACCAGCTGGTTCATGACCTGCTCTTTCTTAAGTTGTCTGGGCACTACATGCAAAGTGGAATCCTTATTTCTTTAAATAACTCATTTCTTCCTCTTTCAATGAACTTACTCATGCTCTTTGAACTTCAAGGTAGAAAAATCAAAGGCAGTCACTGTGTCTCTTAGGAGTTCTTGACCTACTTTGTAGTGATCAGTTCTCATCTCCTACAGAAATGTGGAAACTGTGTCAGAAGGATTTACACAATAAGCTGTCAAGAATGTTTCTTCTTTTAACTTTATACATTTCAAGGAAAGGAACCTGAAAGGAATACGCACAAACTTTAGGTACAATTGTAGGAAAAGTGTCTGTGCCAACAGATAATGTAAAAGATACCTCTGTGGGCTCAAGAGGCTACTTGAATGAGTTGTCAAATATAATTCAGAAAAATGTCTCTAAATTCTTTCATGTTGGCAGTAAAATAAGAACTATCGCAGAGCAATTTTGTTGGCAGAGAAAGGGGAAATTTGAAAACTTGGGGAAGGGGGGAAAAAGCAAAATATTTTCCCACTTGAAGAAAAAATTCCACTAATCAGTCATTTCTCAATGGCATGAGATGAAGGCTCAAAATAGAAAGTAATGATACATTATGAACATAGGACTTCATATTTTTAACATTTTGGCAAATAATCAGAAGTCCAGTTAGGTACTGGTTAGACCATCCCTCAACCTGGCAAATGCCCACTAAATCAGCAGTCCAGGACACTACTGTGCAGAGATTGGGACAAAATAAGGTTTCTTTGTGAAATAGCCATTGAATTCTCCCCAAAATCATGAAGGAAAACTAGTTACCTTTACAGCCGTGTTCTGCCCCTGCTCCTCACCCTTCTCCCTGGGACTTCCTTACCAATGGGGATTTCTCCCCCAGGCAGGCTCTGAGGACCATTTCTAGGAATGCAATACGATATGAAATGACCATCTTACAGCTTAGCCATGGTGAATAAACAGCCTTCTGAAGAAGTGTCACCTTGCAAGAATAAGAAAGGGTTTTGCTCGGTGTCATTAGGGGTCAGCCTCATGGTTGTCACTATGCACCCAGGCACAAGTTGGTCACATCGGGCAGCGCTGGTCACTCCTGTAAGGCTTGCACCATTCTGCGCTAAAACGTATGACAAACAACACACAGTGCATTTGTTGCTTGGAAGTCCTCTTGCCTCTGGTAGCAAGCACCTCTCTACACGGGTAGCGATGTAGGTGTGTTGAGTCCTGCCATTAAAACACTGCCAGCTTTTTTGAATGCAAAGAATTTCATTTTTGTTATGTCCAATAAGAGATTCAGTATCTTTTTGTGCCGGTATCCCTGTGGCCACGTGTGTGTGTGTACTGATATATGCATACGCATGCGTCTGCTTTTTCACAAGCCATTACTGCGGAAACTGGACACCTGTATCTGTATGTCTCACTTAAGCACTTTGCGGGGACAAAAGCAAGGCAAACCTGCATCATTACTGTTATCCATCCAGTACTTTTCCACTGAGCATTGCCAGAAAAATGCCTCCAGTTCAAGGGCAGAGCTTTTCTCAGACTATATGGGAGAAAGTCTGCCTGTAAGAGAAAAACTGATTTAAAGGACTTTGGATCCTTCAGTGATAATCAACTTAAATCTACAGCAGCCACGGCATTGTCAGACAAGTAAGCGGCACCAAATGTGACGGTGGTCTCACATTGCTCCTTTGAAAGAAAAGTGACCTGTCCTGAGCACAGAAGGATTTAATTGCCCTACATGGCAATTTGACAGCAGGTTCCCCAAACAGCTTGGTTTAGCGCCACTGTACAGCAGTTGCTCCATGAGACAGCATGGGTTTGCTGAGCCCAGAGCTTGTAGCGCCTTTGATCCAGGCTGCCTTCTCATGCTCTCCTCAGTCCCACGCCTCCTGCCCCCATAGCTGCTGCGGGGGCTCGGTTTGGATCTTACTCCTTTCTTCAACGTCTTCCTCCAATTTGGAGGTGATGTGCAGGGATGAGAGGGACTATGCAGTGCCTCCAAAGGCTGTTTGCCGTGAACTCCTTCAGACCACTGGAGCTGGACCCCATGCCATGAAAGGAGGTGTGTGACCCAGGCTGACCTTCCTCCCAGCCGGCACGATGCCCTCTCCTCCCCTGCAGCCAGTTTCCTCTGCCGACTCTTGGAAAGACCATGGCCACTTCTCTGGAAGAAAAATGGATGTGATAGGCAACTTCCATTTAAAGCCTGCTTGTGGGAATGCTTTTCATCAGCATGATATTGTAAATGCAGGCGGACACGTTCCTGTGCATGCAGAGGAATGTATCACACTGCTGCGTTGTTCTGAGCAGAGCTATTAAAACAAGGGGATTTTGATATATATTCACCACCATACATTAAACCTACAGCCTGCTAGAGCCATCTCCTCTCCATTTTGTGCATGTACCAGCAGTAACCAGGTAACAGTAAACTGATTTACATTCTGGAGCGATTATCCACAGTGATGCACCCCGTTAAATGGGCGGACGGTGGCTTACTTTTCATAATCCATGGTGACATACTGGAAATGAAAGTGACAAAAATTATAGATAGCTCTTTGGCTGAAGATGCAAAAGAAAAGGCATGGGGGAAAGAGAGAGGCCCAGGGGCTTGCTCCTGCAAAATGCCGAGCCAGGCTACGATGTGCTCAATGCCCCAATTTACACTCCAGGGCTGTGAAAGGAGGGTACTGAGCCCCTCAGAGGAGGGCAGGATGGAGCTCCCATTTGGGAAGTAAACATTCGTTTCTTTGCAAATATTTTCTGCAGTTCAAAGAACATTAAGCCAAGTGCAACCTTTGAATTTGCTACTTTTCAAGTACTTTTCTATTTTTTATGAAGGAACATCTATGAATGTGTGCATGCCAGCATGTATTGGAGGATTTAGCTCAACACAGGCTTAGTTTGAAAAACAAGCCATTACTGACCCAAAGATCATGAAGGCAAGTAATGAAGACTGAGATAGATGAAATTAATAGAAAGTGTTGAAAAGAATCTCAGATGCCTGAAATCTGTATTAGGCTGCAATTTTTTTAAGCCATAGGACATTTGAATAGAGGTAAACACTCAAACTGGGTCAGCTCACAAGCATTCAGCAATTCCACATCTTTCCTCAATGGCTGCTTCTTGGGTCACAGAGTCTAATGCTGCACAGTTAAATAAATAAATTGGGCCATCATTTGTGTCTCCGTGTTTCTGAGGTCAATCGTGGGCACTCTGGGGCCTTTGGGGTTTCTGGAAGAGCCATGGTTGAATCCAGGAATACCTGAAAATTTGTTTTACTCAAAATTAGCACCCTAAAAAAAGACTTAAATCAGCCACATGTCAAGACAGCCTTTAAAATAAGAAGCATAAAAATAAACCCCTACAGACTTGCCTTAAAAGATAGCTCCAAACTCAACAACTCTGAAGTCTAATAAATGCAATATAAACATCTTTTGAGCAAAACATACGGGTGAAAAGAATGTTTATTGTGTTACAAAAATCAATGCAATCTGCAGGGACTGAATCAAATAGCTGTACAGTCTACCCTGTGATTCATTTTGCTTTCATGAGTAAGGGATGCTAGGATGAAATGGAATATACATGTAGCTGGAACGATTGGAATATACATGGTGAGAAAATAGAATCACTTTTTTTCAGTTTGGAATCTGACAGTGACATGTGTTTTTCATTGCTTTCATTAATATATCAAAATGTTGCTGTCACGTGGTGAAAACCACTAATTCACGAAAATGCAGATTAGATGCCACAACCCCTAAACTAACAGAAAACCTTTCATTTAGGTATAATTCTGAAATACTACCATCAGCCAGTCTTCTGCTGGCATGCAGGATTTGCTATCATCATTCACACATATATTTTTGTGTGAGTTAGACTTGCAGCTCATATTTTCAAAGTATTTGTGTCAGTCTCCGGGCTCCTTTGCTTTAAATTAAATATATAACTGCATAAAAGATTGGCAGTGTCACCACCAGCATCTCTTCACTCTAAAGTGGAGATGTGTCAAGCAGAAATTAAATTATTATCAAGTAATACCTATCTTACATGCAACTATCGGCCCCTTAGTTGCCAGGACTGAGGTAGATAGCTACTTTTTTTTAAGTGTTTTGAACGTTAATTGTTTGAGCTCATAATATGAGAAATGAGCTCACTGTGTTTTGTAAGGCCAGTCTTTGCCCCACGAGCTATATTCCTGCTAAGGATATGTCCATAGGAGAAAGCAAGCAAGTCCTGATAGCGCTCTGAGCATCCTTGGAGCTGCATGAGTTTAGTGCTGAACTCAATATACCTCAAGACACAGCAGAGCCGAACAGTTCATACTTGGTGCCGGGCTGGCTATGGCCCCTCCGGTTTTGATTCACAACACCACATCTGGCTGCTCTAGAGCACGGGCAAACCAAGACTGCTTCTGCCTGCAAAGCGCCATGGACACATCCTAGGCAACATCTCCCAGTTCTTGTACAAATAAAGTGCACATGCATGGAGATGAGGGGATGGGAGGGTCGTGGTCATGGAGCTGGACTGAATCTGCATTTTTCTGTGCGGCCTCAGGCTTTTACTCCCGTCTTAGTTTCTAATCTGAACAAGGATGACTTTATAAACACTCACGAAGGGCTTGTGTACTAGGGTGCTGAGGGGCCATACAAGGACCAAGCCAGAGGGAGCAAACCAGAAAGACTGAAATGTTAAATAATACATTGCAATAACAGTGTTTTTTATTTATTTTTTTTCTAACTAGGAGAATTTCTAAAAGGACAGTAAAGCAATGGCAATCAGCTCGTCACATCACAGCCCATCACAGCCCTCCTTCTCTCCTGTGCTGTCACTGTGCACCCACTGAATGAATAGGCAAAACCAACCTCATTTCGGCTCAGGACACGGGCTGTCAGTCACTTCTGACAACAAGCATTTGGTGCCCATTTTTAGCAGGATTTTAACAGATCAATCTTTATCTGGTGGTTCAAAGAAGCAGTTCCATCTGCGTGCAGCTTGGTACTTGCAAATGCTGCGCTTGATCTTTAAACGTATCATTGTTCTGAGTCACCGGCTGCTTCTGTTTTAATGTAGGTGATCTGATTCACCAAAGTGAGTTAATAATATAACTGGGGAAAATTAAGTTCCTATTTCTATGAAAGCATAAATGTTATCTGAGATGGTGACATTTACGATTCACTGAAAAATATGATTTGTTTTATATGCAGTTGTTGAGCTGCCAAGGAGCTTTTTTTATTTCTAGCAATTTAAGCTTCTCTGTAAAGTAGATGATTTAAGACAGGCAGAAGATGCCTTTTCCTCACTGATCCATTATGTCTGCCTTTTCCCTTTAGTCTTGGTCTGCAGCAGGCGAAGAAGCAGCACTGCTTAGAAATCACTGGATAAATGTACACAGCTCATTTTTTCTTTGTAATATGAGGGAGGGAGAAAAAAACCTTATAAAACACAGACCCATTAAACAACACAAAAAAAGAAACAGCCAATTCTATCATGATGGATAACACTTACACAATTAAATAAAAATACACTTGCAATACCAAAGAGCAGAGCACATTTCATTTTTATCTGCAGTGTCACTCTCCTAATGGTTTCTGTCACAAAACCTAAACAAAACAAATCTGTGAAGCAGACAAAGTCTCAGGTTTCAGGGATGCAGAGTTCTGCCAGGTGGATCAGAAAAGTAGGTCAGTGGGTCATTAATGCAAACCTGACAGGAAAGAAACCCCGACCCGCTGAAAAGGAAGAAGTTTAGCACATTCGTCCATTCGACACACTCCGTGCATGCAATTTCCTCTAAATAGGCATTGCAGTTCAAGCACTGCAAGCCAAAACGCAGATCTGAGGACATCTCAGAGGCTGAAATACCTTCATCCTCTCATATTGTGCGGACCTCACAAATCGCATTACATAGATGGTGGCATTTTCACACTCGAAGAGCAACATATATTACAATTTCTATGTGCCTAAGTATACTGCAAATGATTTTCAGAAACCTATACGGCCTTATTTCTATTACTGACCAAGGCACTTAACCCTTAAAATGTTTGTCATCTTTCTATGTCCTCCTAAAAGCCCAGAGTATTTTTGACATTTCATTTTCCAAGAAGATGTGATAGATGCAACTTTGGGAATTTCCACCTGCAGCCTTGTACCTTCAGCTACTTTGCGGCTTTTCCCTTATAGATGGTGAGAGATGTGTGGTGGAGAGGGAAAACGAGTCTCGTTCCCTTGGGCATGGGGAGAGGACACCATCCCAAGCTCCCTGGTGCCCCGCAGGTACCTCTTGCAGCCCTGCATTGCCACCCGCTGCTCGGGGGATCCCCTCTGCTCTCACACGTGCCTCCTCCTGGTCACCCCAACAGAGAGCCGCCAGTGGCAACCTTCGCCTTCTGGCTTTCTGAATCGCTTTCTTTTTGCTTAGTTTACCTCCCCTAGACCTGCTTCAGTTTTTTTTGTTGTTGTAAGACTAAGTCAAGCAAATCTGGGGTTTTTACACATTTTTCTCTTCTGATCAAGGAATCAAGCACTTGGGTGTTGTTGGGTTTGTTTTTCTTTTCTCATTGTTAACTTAATAGAGTTTCTTGTTTTGTCCTGTTTTAGTTTGGCACTAAGTTTTTCCATCTCTCATGTTTTTTGCATCAGAGTTTTGGATTTCCCCCTTTGAAAAGCCCCTTTCAGGAAATCCAGAGCCAGTGGTTAAGAAATCTGCTCCAGCTTGGAAATCCTTCATGATACGTTAGTTCTTGGAAACATCTGACAAACAAAATAGTCCTTTGGTGGGTAGAAGCATTAAAAAAATACATGTAAGCAAGCACAGAAATTTGGAGTTAAGATTTCTTATTTCTCTTTCATACAATAATTTCCTTGCGCTTGTTCTACTTCTCTTTTGGCTGGACTTAGATCTTTTCTGGGCCACTTGGAAAACCTGAATGCAGACATGTCATCATTAAAAAAACCGCAGGACAGACACATCTCATACACTACCCTGCCTGGTTTAGCTCAAACTTTTCTGAAATGACAAGTAAGATAATCGACCAAATGGTGTGTGCAGAAACAGCAGATAACTGCATACGCTAAAGCAGCGTAGCACATCTCTACTCAATAGCAAGGTGACTCTGGGTGCCTGCTAAGATCATGGACCTGAATGCCTTGTCCTGGCCAGGACAGCTTGTGATCTTTTGAAGGGTGAAACAATTCACCTGGCGCAGCCAGCGGTTCTACGGCAGGAGAAGGAACTGATGCTGAGCCTCCTGGTTCCCAAGCATGGTCCTCACCACTGGGTTGCATAGGGGGTAATTGTTTTTGTGTATCTTCAAAGAGATGTGTAATAAACTAATGGATATCTGCAAGTTGTAGATACTTATTTAAATCAAAGCAATTGTTTTTAATCATTCAATCATTAACAAACAATGGCTAATCCTTGTTTGCCACTTGTTTTAAATTTGTACTTCCAGAATATTTCCCCACACAAAGGCCCGTGCTCCATAAATGATGCAAATTTATATTTATTTTTACAAGGCTAGAAAGTAAACAAAATCCACATGAATTTATCTGTAGAGTTATGGTTTACAAACATTTATTCATATCCTTAATTTGTAAGTTACTTAATTTCGAAATGCCAGACAGAGCATCTCTTATTTATTAGATGATGCTTCCTCCTTACTTACAATTTAAATGAAAATGGAATTAATTAAAATATGTGAAATCAACACTTTGTTATTGTTTGAATTAGCTCAGTAATGCTAACTTAGATGTGCTATATGCATGGGACAAAGTGAATGTGCCATAGCACTTTAAGCAACTGAACTGTTTTATTAAACAGAGGAGGTAACATTTCTGTTTGTGTAATTACATTGATTATTTACTGTCACCTGCCTTTTGATTACCTTAGAACTAGTAGTTTCCATCTTCTCACATTATTTTTTACTCACAGATCTGAGGATGAAAACCAGGGTTTTTTTGGATTTTGAGTACTTTGGTTTCATTTTAAATTATCTAGTCCTTGACCAGAGCTACTTGAAAAAAAATGTAAAGCAGGAAATGTTCCATTTGTACTTACAGAATAAGTTATCTCTCATTAAAAAAATTATTTGTCACTGTGGCAAACCCTACTTCCAAGTGTTTACTGAATAACTTCTCCTAGTTGTAGGAAGACTTTCTTTAAAACTGCAGCTGTAAATATATACGGCTTGTTACTTTTAATGTAATTTATATGATTCTAATATATGATAATAAATTTAGACCTTCCCTTATGTTGTCATATTTTACATTTTAGTTTTAAACAACTATTGTTTTAAAGAGAAAGATAAGATCTAATTTTAACTGTAATATCCAGATTTTTAATGAAAAGATTAACAGACTTTCCTCTAATCAGTAGAGCAGGGTGATTACACCAACAAAACAAATTTAGCAGCATTACTGTTGCCATATATGTCAACTTATTTTATACAGTAATAACTTGAAAGCATAATTTTATTAATTATTTCTCTAGCAGTTGAAAGTGCTTCAGACGTATTCTGTTGATGAAGGGACATACTATGAGTGCAGTCTAATTTCTACTCAAATCCTGTGTTTAAGTCCTTGTGGAAATCAAATAAAATGAAGCATTTGCTGAGTATTTTGTTAAATTGAGAGCCAGGAGAGCGATGCCCACCAATTTAAAGAGATTAAGGATCACTCCAGAAAGTCTAAGTATTTATCTGACATCTTCAAGTAATGTGAAAATAGAAGTTGGATGAGCAGTCAAACAAAAATTAAGGCTTCTTTTTAACTAACAGGTCACGATGAAAAGTAATAGCGAAGGAAGAATGATTTGCACTGAGGTGCTGCTATTGAAGTTTTCATCTCGACTTTAGAGGTCATCCTGGACTGCAGATGCAAATCCGCTCTTTCAGTGCCATGCACGGATAGGCAGGGTCTGTGAGGGGTTTTTATGGTACCCAAGCTCCAGGTTGTCATCCTGCCCTTAGGTACCCACCTGAGGACCGTCTCCTCTATTGCTGCCCACTTGAGGACTCTTGAGGACGGACCCTCGCGGGGTGAAAATGGTCCAGTCCTGATGAAGCCAACAATGATTTACACCAGCTGAGTAACTGCCCCGTAACTCGGTGCATACCCTTACTGGGGAGCCAGCAAGTGTGGGTTATATAGGGGGAATTATCTCTGAAATGGATTTCTAAAACAATGCATTTAACATATGAAAGCCTGGGAATCTGAAATGAAAGTTTTTACATACTTGGCATTCATTTGTAAGTTGGCAGTGACAGCTTTCATCCTACAGAAAACATTTTTTATCTCATGAAAGTTGAAAATAGCTTTGTGCAATACCGGTGCCTCTCGCTAAGATGGGGCTTTTCATCCGTGACCTACTTTGCTTTCTGCACAATATACCTAATGAGTAATAATGACTTCGGAAAGGGCAGCGCTAGAGAAGAAGTCGAAGTAACGCCTTAAGATGCTGTCTGTGAAAACATCAAACAGAATATTTTTCATCAGGCTGAATAAAAGAATCTGGTTAAAGTACACATAAGTTTAAGAATTAAACAACGCTCGGCTGATGGGTGAAGGCTCTTTGCACAAAGCAGCTGTCGCGGTGTGGAGCCGGTGGTCGTGCTGCGACAGCACGGCGGTGGTGCTGTCAGGCGCCCCGGGGAGCCGTGCAGCACACAAGCATCCCTGCGAGCACCCGTGGCACCCGCTGGCAGAACAGCACGGGAACCTGTCGCCGCTGATGTGCCTTGGTGGCAAGCGGGACACCCGTGACACTCCACATCCAGCAGCCCTTCGGGTGGGGGAGAGACCTGGAGGGAGCGAGGACCAGGGCTGAGCAGGTGGGAGATGGAGCTGGGAGGCACAGAAGATAGGGGTACAAAGCTCCGTCCCCACTTGCAGAGCTGCTCGGCCTTTTACCTGCTAGTCACTCATCAGTGTGTCCCAGTCCCCATCTAAATTAGCCCATCTGCTCCGCTGCAGCCCTCCTTCACCCTCCACCACCCTCCAGCTGAGAGCCAGAGCTGTGCGACACCCGTCTCCCTCTTTCCTCAGCAGTGGAGCCGATGCACAGGTCCCGCTTCTCCAGCCCTGGGTCTCCTTCCCTTTCGCAAAGCCCCAGCCCACAAGCCACCCCCTCCCACTCACGGGGGGTAAAGCTCTGCCCCTTCTCACCCTCCCTGCCCCATTTGTCCTGCAGCACCCTAGATAATGTTTAGTTTTGCTGTGGAAATCTTGGTTAGACAAAAAAAGGTAAAATCTGGTTTTTGTTATTATTATTACTATCATTCTCCTTGTCTTTTTAGACTGGAGTATTTTGCTTTTGCTGGAGTGGAAAAAACATGCTTTTTTCTTCTTGGGCAACTGCAATTCTGTTAGATTGCAAAGGTAATTTATTTTGTTCTTCTCAGGTGAGCTGAGAATACTCTTGGCAGCAAGAGTATTCCTTGTGAAACTGTGTAGAAGGAAAAGGATTTTATATATCAAAAAATGCATGCAAGTCTCCATTTCAAAAATCCATGCAAGCCACAACATTGCATCATTTTTCTTTCTTTCTGTCAGCAGATGCCTATGAGTTTTCACACCAGGCCAACTTTGAATTGTATTTTGCTTCTTTGCCCATGGAGCATAATAAGAAACCTGGGGAGATTTCATGAAAAGCACAAAATGCCTCCTTGAACAATGAGGAGTAAATAAAGCAGGCCCAATGCCAGGCAGCTGAGAGGAGAGATGAGCTGCAGAAGGAAGATGAGTTGTGAGCTTGCTGTTGGCAGACGAGGAGAGGACATGGAGGGGAGTTGTGGCCTCCCCAGCCTCCGACCCTGCCTTCAGAAAGAGCTTCTCACTTCAGGCACAGCTCAAGGCAAAGGCTGATATGGAGGATGCAATGTACAGGTGATGAGCAGGTCCAGACTTGAAAATAAATTCAGTCCCATACCAATTAGTATAAATGAGTCCTGAGGAAAACTGAAAGCCATGAAAGCCATGTGAAACACAGAACAGCTGCTGACTTCCCACACATTATGTCTAGCAGTATAAAGGAGTAATAAGATACTGATATTCTCAACGTTCACAGTAGCTGCAAAGCCCCTTTATAATACCGACATGATCTGAAGGGGTGTTTGTCTAAGTGAAAAATATAGCCAGTGTTTTAAGTAGGTCAAGTTCAAAGCCTAGTCAATATTTGAAAAATCTGTGCAAGTTAAAGAGGCAATGAGAAAAATTAGCATGTGAGCCCACTAGAGCTTTTCTTCCCAACTGCACTTTGCACGGGGGAAATTGAGGACAGTACACAATGAATTGGTATTTGTGTCCCAAGTACCCAACTCCTTTTCTGATTTTCCATAGGAAAAAAAAAGAAAGAATTCAGAAACTCTTTTTCTGAGCTCTTACTTGATCGTCCTTTTTTTTAAATTGAGAAATGGAAACTTTGATTTCCCATCATAACTTTGCCAGAAAAACCAAGAGCTAGAAGAGTTTTATTTAACCAAATTCCCAAACTTTTACCATACATCCTAATTGCAGTATATTGCTGTGACTTGGAAAAGCTGGATACCAGATATATGCACCACAAAATATAGACTATGAATGACAGGAGAAGCCTTTCAAACCAGTAGCTAAAACTATTTCTTCATTTACGAAAAGCTGAAGTGCAAGAATGATCTAAGTGATGTGGGGGATGACAGGGCAGGGAAGGAAGGGAAGAGAGGAAGGACAGCTCATGCCAGCTTGGGCCGGTGACATTTAGGCATAGTTTCCCTTACGTTCCTCTTAGCCAGTGGACTTCCAGCGAGCAGCTCAGAGCAGATGCTGTGAGTCATTTTTTGGCAGAGCCTCTGGATGAGCTACATCGGTATTTCAGTTCAGATCAGGAGTGCACTTTAGGAGGGACTATCCTGATTGTCCCCACTTACAACACTGGCTTTCATGGCAGAGCAGCTCTTGGCTTCTCTCCAGGTGAAACCAAACTGGACGAGGCCCTCCAGGGGGGCACCCAAAGTGCTACAGCCACGAGTGCGTGTGTGCTTGGCATGCAGAACTGACCAGGCCTAGTCTGAGATAAAATGTGTATAATGTGGAGATGTGGGCTTCAACACTGACTGTTTTGCTCTGTAGACCCATGTCTGTAGGTCCACATTACTTTTTACCATAGGCACAGCTTCTGTCTCCAGACATGTGGAGAGCCTAAGGAGCACCCGGCTCAAGCAGTTGAGTTTAATACCCAAAGGTAGCTGGTGTAAACATCTGTCAGTGCAACTTCCCGCTGCAGCCCCTCTAAAAGCCAATACCATCCCTGCGATGCCTGCCAGGATGCTCTCAGAAGGACTTGCTGCTGCAGGGACATGTCCTAGCATGCAAGCTGAGACTGCATGT
Source organism: Burhinus oedicnemus (assembly GCA_008921705.1). Classification (NCBI taxonomy): domain Eukaryota; kingdom Metazoa; phylum Chordata; class Aves; order Charadriiformes; family Burhinidae; genus Burhinus; species Burhinus oedicnemus. The sequence continues at coordinate 417,394 of VFFE01006637.1, read as the reverse complement.
GAGCTCTGCCATGTTCAAGAGGTGCATCAGAAGCCACAAACACTTTCACACCTTGGTCACCATTTAAACTTTGATTTGATGTACAGTCACAGCTGCAGGCTGTCTTTAAGACAATTTGCTGGAAATTAATTTATGGAGTCAGTGCAAGAGCTTGTGTGTGGGTTAGTCTCCTGATCATAGTCAAGCATGTTTCCACAATTCATCTAGGTGCAAAACTCTTGCTGAGAGGGAGTAACCCAGGGCCTCGGTCAGGAAGGGTTTCTGAAGCAGGTTGATGATTTTCAGACCAGCTGATGGAGAGGAAGATGGAAAGGAAGCAAGATACCAGGTGGAAAGACAGCACAGTTATTGCCTGGGTGCTGTTTTGCAAAGCTGCATGAAATCTGGATTCTGTGAGGGTAAACGACAAAATTCCCACTGATTTTAGTGGGGTCAGAATCTGATCCTTGTGAGGCTGGGATCACTTCCCCAGAGGTTTTCATCAGTATTTGAGCTAAGTAAACCAGCCGACTAAAACTGAAACCAGACCGCAGTAGAATTCTCCATTTCTGCAAACAGTCAATAAAATGAATGTAAAAGTCAAACAATATTTATTTATTTCAGATTTTCTTTATTTTATTCTTACAATAACATAATAAGGCTTGGCTATGCATTTCTGTGTTCAGTTGTAATTCTAGCTGTGATACCAACTTCATACCCGAGTTCAGCCAAGAGAATGAACTAACCACAAATTGGAACAGGAGTTTTAAGCTAATGCTATTGGTTACATTTCTAAAAATACTTAGAATATGAGACATGTTAAATAGTATTTTGTTAAGTTAAACACTTGCAATTCTAAAGAGAGAGCAATACAGAGATATACTTTTTTTTCCTTTTATTTTCTATTAACTTTAGAGACAAGGATTTTGTCAGTGCCACAGCACAAACAATGAGTTATAGTAGAAGCAGGGACAAGGGCGACAGTCTTTATATAAGTTTGAGACACATTTCCTTCTTTCAAGAGAAAAACGTGGTGTCAGTACAGTTAAATAATTGTGCTGTTTTGGAAAGTTCACTGTAGTTTTCCATACAGAAACACACGCAAATTCTGTAAGAGAAGAAGTGAATACTAACAAATTGTCTTAGCTGCCTCATGCTAATTCCTAGGCAACACTGATGTGCTTCAGTTTTACACTTCACTAAGGATAAACAATGTGGCAAAACATTAAAAGCTATGCAAACATGGTTTCAGGATCTCATCTATGAGATTCTTTTGAAAACAATATTTTTTTTCTTACCTAATGCCCTCACAAGAGTAAATTTCTCATTACATTTCTGCCAACTGGAGAATTCCATTCAAGTGAGAAGAAATAATGAGCAGCATTAGAGCGACCAGAGAAAAGAATGTATGAGAAATGCAAAGTATTCCCTGCTACCCCTGCTGCATAAATGTACACCTTCCAGGGAGAAGAGAGAAAAGGTAGCAAGGATATTACTCTGCACACACTTACCCTGACCCCATAGCCAAAATGTAAAGACTTGTTTATATATACAATTGCCTGTTCCTTGTAAGTCACTCTGGCATGGTGATGGTAACATCACATCTCATCACTGCTTGTTAAGTGAAAAAGAGGGACTGAAGACAACAAGAAGCCTTTGGCCTCATGAGAACGTGAGTGAGTGGTCTGCCTCCTTCTCTGGAGGCGGTGGTGTCTTGTGAGCTATTCTTACCTTTGGAGGACCTACAAATCAGCCCAAAACACCTCAGAGCCATGCAGCACAAGCAGGGTATCACCTCTTATGCTATTTTCCCTAGCAGGTAAAACCTCTGCATTTATTCTTGTGCTTGAAAGTCTACAGATCACTCGGTCTTTCCCATGCTATAGAAAAGGAGTATCCTACCTGCCTTCAGAGATACACTCCCAGTGCCCCAGTCTGAAACGCTTCTATGACTGACCTATTCAGGCTCCAAAGCTCTGGGTATGTGCTGAATCAGACATGAATTTGACGCTGTTGAAGATATTTAAGTTATCCATACAGTACGAACAGTGTGTATGCTCATACTTGCATTGCAAAATTCCTTCATTCTTAGTGTCATTACTAAATATGAATATTTGGCCTAGGTTTACAAAAACAGCCCTTGGGTCTGGAGAAACTTTCACATTTGTCTAAGTTTTATTCTCAGGCTGAAATGTATTATCTCAGGTAGTTTGGACTAAAGAATGACACAAGAAACCAATATCAGATCACCACTTTGAGTTTTGAGCATGTCAGGGAAGGACTTAGAAGTCAGGGAGTCTGAAGCACTATCAATTGGACTCAGCTTGGCAAAGTCAGGTCAAATTCAACCGCTGCTGTAAGATTTTGGTTTCGAAACTTAGATGTGGGAAAAGGGGATATTAAAATGGAGTTGAATAGTCACATAAAGACCCAAATCAGGATTTTTTTTTCACTTAGCACATGTTTTTGTTCCACAATACTTCTTGCAGCCAGTTTGACAGTGTACCAGTGCAGAACTAATGCTGTCAGAGCCAACTACGTGTACTGCAGCATACAACAAAGTAAGGCACTACTGTGAGAAAGTTTGCCTCAAGGCTGTATTTCTAATAGACATTAAGGCCATAAGATGGAAACAAAAATCTATGAAACAAGCATTAAAGGGATGCATTCACACGAGCAAAAAAACTAAACTGAGGACAACATTTTTGGTGCAAGCAAGGGAGAATACCAAATATACTGCACTGAATCAAGTCTCTGGTGATCTTTAGCTTTAGCTACTGGTCTGAGTTAGTTCTGAAATCTTTTAGTGAATTCATTTTCCTAAAGCCACCAGTCTCTCCCTTCCCCATTGCAGGGCAGAGCTAAGAGCTTCTTGATTTGCTCTTCCCTCCCTTCTCTTCTCATCCTTCCCCTCATGTCCATATGACAGCAGGCTTCATCACTTTGGCTGCTTGCAGAATGGCTAGTTTATGGTGATGACATTATGCTTTTCAGGATACAGGATGAAGTCCCTGCCGCAAGAAGCTGCCAGAGCATGGAAACATGATGTGGGTAATCACTGGAAAGAGTCCTATGAACATAAGGAGAAGGGTTAGAAGAGAAGGGAGAGAAGAGCAAATCAGGAAGCTCTTAGATCTGCCCTGCAATGGGGAGGGGAGAGACTGGTGGCTTTAGAAAAATGAATTCACAGGAAGATTGGGGAAGGGAGAAGAGGAAAGCTCCCCAGGGCCCAGCTAATATAGCTATATATCGATAGGACAGATGTTTATTGCTTTCCTCTTCTTTTCTTTCTCTCACATGCACACAAACATACTGATTTAATGATTGCAGGCAAACACAAGCATAGTCATTCTTGTAGGACCAAATAGAAAGAAGAGGCTGATTATGAGGATGGTATTGCTATACCTTTGGCTATAGCAAAGGGAATACTGAAAGCTGCTGGCAAAATAAATTGCTTTTTTGCATCAAAGTTCCTGTATATTAAAAATGTCCCACTGTGCGAATTCCTCTGTGAAAAGAAAGCAAGAAGGACTGAGGTTGGAATTAGCTCTGGTAAACTGTAAAGAACTGAGGCTTTCCGGAATTGAAGTGCTGAGGCGGATGGCAGAGTGAGAAGGATTGCATTTAAAAAAGAAAAAAAAAAAAACAAGCAAAGAAACTCACTTTCAATATAACACATTTCAATTACTGAAATTATTTAATATTGGACCTTAATTTATTTAAGCTTCTTACTTTGACAAGAAGTTACTGCACACTGAAAGATTTAGAGTGTATAGCGTTCCTCCTGTAATGACTTTGTGTTCACTGGTATGTAATAGGAGGAGCTTTCCCTGCTCCCTTATCATTGGGAAATCCACTGGAAAAGAATCATTTTTCAGACATAACCCTCTACAGCAGAAGCGAGATCAGACTCTATGTACATATTTTGAGGCTGTAGCTAATGAGCAGAATTAATTGCACTAGTCTTGTAACGGCCTCATCTTTCTCAACCTTGAATTCACACTTTAATGATGTTTTATGATGTGAAGTCTTCTGATCTTGAATAGCACCGTAGTTAAAAAAAAATCTTCCTATTATCACTCTAGCTGTCAGAGAATAACTAGACGCTCAAGACAGTTTTGCTGGGGAGAAAAAATTGGGAAGTGATGATAGAAATAAATTATCTGTATGGGTGTCATATTGCCTTCTTGATTAGGTCCCTGTAATGAAAGAGATGTTGGGGATTCTATGCTTATACAAACTCAGGCAACTTAACGCTTCCTTAGGAAGCAGAACTGAATATCAAGGGTCAGGATAAACTGTATGGGTTCAAGACACGAGCCAGATAAGGAGACTGCTCATCCATGGCTGGGCCCCCAGCCGTGAGGATTTTCCCTGTGGCAGTGGCTGGGGCCAAGCAGCAGGCTGATGTCCAACTGGTGGGATGCCTCCTTCGCGTGAGCCTCCACTTGGCCCTTTCCCTCATCCTGCTTACAAAGCAGACAGCGAAACCACTGTGCTCTGCGGAAACAACTGGCAAGGCAGATCCATATTGATTGCTCCCAGATTTCTGCCTAAGAGGAAGATGGTTTTTATTATCATACAATAATTCAGTCTTTTCAAATTCCAGTTCTTGGAGGGTAAAGTGCTTCCAGCTCAGACCCTTCCTCTGTGGCCATTTTTGGAGGTTGCCCATCTGAGCAGCCCTGTCAGGCTGGATGGATATCAGGCCACAGTGCAGTATTTTTAAAATTCAGCATGTGTATGGCTTTATGTGTGTAAGTGCTTTGCTAAATCAGAGTATCTTTGCATGGCTCTCATATTCAAGACAAGTTGAGCCCCAGAGCTCCAGGTGAAGCCCCAGAAAGAAAAACCATTGGTGACAAAGCAGGACTCCCTGCTTTCCCTGGTGACCTTGCAGGACTGATAAACACTGTTTTTTCAAGGAAATGGTGTGCTGTCTTTTCAGCTTACTGGAAATTCATCAGAGGATGGCGGCATGTGGCAGCCATTTGCCCCACACCATGAGGAGGGAGAAGAAAGTGCAGGGTTGTCATTAGGCCCACACGCAGCTGAGGGACGGTGGAAGATGGCTGTGGAGAGCAGACTGCTACCGCTGCCCCAGTATGGTGCCAGGTCACCTGCAAGCCACCTTGAAAGGAGATACATGCAGATGGGTGTCCCAGCAGGCTCATGTCCTCGTGGCTGCCTAGTACTCTGCACTGCTTAGCAGGTCTCATCAGCCATCTGTAGGCTGAAGATGGGGAGATCCCCTTATTGTTTTGCTTATTAGCTGGTGATTTGCTTCTGTAAAGGGATATTTTGGGCTTGGGCTACAATCAAGACAAAACCCAATTTGCTGGACATTGTGATTTAAGATCAAGAATACCCAGAGCATAGAAGAACAGACAATGGGTAGGGATGCAGTGGAAGAGGAATGCTGGCAGGGAGTGAGGAGGAGAATCCAACTGCAGCTTGGGCAAAAGCAAAAAGAAAAAGCACTCCAGGCTGCTGCCATCAGGCCTGCAGAGCTCCCATCTCTTGCAAAGCCAGCAAGGAGAAAAGTGATTTTCTAACTGTGAAAAACCGCAAGTCTCTTCTGTCTGGAAATATCTGCGCATATCCTGGCTGCAGCACAGAGATTGCTTTCAGAGAGATATCCCAACATCTCACAATATCAAAGTTCATTTTGTTGGCTTTTTTTGCTTTTTGTGGGTTGTTGGAGCAGTTAAGAGCTTCACCTGAGCTCAAAACTAGCTGGAAACAGAGGAAAAAAACAAGCAAAGTTCCAGCTGCATTTTATTCTCTATCCGCAAGCAAAGTGTTCCAAGGAAAATGAAGACGTGTGGAAAGCTCATCTCACTATTGACAGTGGAAGCCTCTGAGGCATTTCAGGTGCTTTATAGCTTTCAGTTAACTCAAGCAGGGAAAGTTAACAATAAAACTGCGGCATGGAAATGTTAAAAGTGCCAAACTCCACAGAAAAATGAGCAGGAGAGAAATTAACACAGCAGGGCATAAGGGGAGCTCACATAAGCTTGCTGTTCCTACTGCAATGCTTGTTCTAACCAGATGAAGAAGAGACACAAACATTCCTTAAAACTGTGAACTGGAGAGGTGAAATTTATTCATGATTTAATTGCTTAAAACAGTAACCTTCATAAAGATGCACCAAAGATGTCAATGACAGCATTGGCTGTTCTGAGGTAGCAATGAGAGCAAAGCCGGGACTCCTCAGGTTAGGGCTGTGGCCACACTCCTGTGCGGCAGCTCCATGCAGGCTAGAACATGACTTTGCAGCGCGTGAGGGGTGAGATGCTAACACACATCTCTTTACCCCTCTAGCTCCTTCGGTCACAGGGGCAGTGATGAAGTGGTAATGTGTCTTTCAGCTCAAGCTGTGCCATTTCTCAGGAAAAGCAGTGAAGGTGGTTATTTGGCGAATACACAGCTTACAGTCCGCTGGGGCACCAAGGAAAGGGAGATCTTTGCTCTCCATAGGCACCTAGCTCTCTCTGTTGACTTGAGAGGGCACTTGCGTAGTTCAGGAGTGCTTCACTAAGCATGTAAAATAAAGTGGTGAAGGAGGTGCCTCTGACAGGAGGATTGATCTCTTCCCCAAAAGACAATACATTCAGTTTAGGAAGGAGGAACAGGGGTACAAAACAATCCCTGCCTTTATTTATGATGCGAGTTAGCTGAAAATGGGTACAGGTCTTTAATGGAATCCAGGCAAAACTAGGTCCAGAAAGTAGAGAATATTTTTTCCAGCACAAATGCAGGATTTGGAAATTGAATGCGAACCTGGAAGAAGTAGCTGCAAACATGATCTCTAGAACAGTGTTCTCCGTACTTTTGGAAGTGCTGCATACAAATTTGTGCATTGCCTTTCCTGCCCACCTAGAAACAGCTCCGGTGAACCTTGAAGGAACACCCTGCCCCAGTCCAGGACAACAGCTATAGCGCATTCGATGAAGTTGCCATTGAACAGAGTCCAGAATTAAAACTTGCAAATGTGAAAAATAACCTAAGAAATCTCAGAAAAGCCACAAGCCAATGCTATTGTGAGGAAGCAGAAAGTGATAAAGTATTTGCCCATCCTGCCAGGAAAACAGGTGTCCATGGGATTCCTCTGCCATCCAAAGCAGAGCTCTCAGCTCTAGACAGAGGTTTGCTTAGAGACACCAGGATGTTAACCCCCTAGGTAACACAGGAAATTATGTTTAAAAGAAATGCTAAGACCTAATACAGAGACTTCAAAAATCTAAGATAAGGGTCCTGTGGATATTAACACTTATGAAATCCACTGCTCCCTTGGAAAAAAAGTAAGCACAGATGATTATTTTTTTAATTGTTTGGGAAGAACACATAGTTCTAAGCTATTTTATTTGTTCCCTTGAGATAATTTTACTAGTGGATATTGGAGTCCAAAAGACTTGTGTTCATGTCAAGTACATTATCAGTCAATGCATCTGATATATTGTTTAACAATTTAATGGCATGAGTTCAAGTGGTTTGCAGCGAAGCAGAGGTTCGGATGTGAAACCTGTGGTCTGTATCACATCAACCCAGGGGACTGGTGGAAATGGAGTAAGAATAAAGCACCAAGTAGAACAAGGTGGAGTCAAACACAGATCCATATTTTATGTAGTAGAATTCAAGGATGTTGCCAGCAAAACACACATGACCACAAGCTGATGGTTTATTTAACAGAAAGCAGAGGATCAGAATGTCTATAGTGTCAGAAATTCATGTCAGAGGAAGTGGAATATGCAAGATTATAAAGAAACAGGTAAGGTCAATCAAGGAAAATCACGATTTGGGGTCAAATGAAGGGGGGACAACAGGCCAGGTGCAACTGGGGACAGAAACTAATGCTCGCAAAGAGACATGTGGCTGTTCGGAGAAGTTGCCCAGCCTCCTGGGACATACAGCAATGGACAAGACTTCTCCTCCTGGAGAGGATCTTTTCAGAGGGCATTGGGTCTGCTCCTCTACCTGAAGGCTCATGTGAGCCCTGTTGGAGCAGGCTAAGGACAGGGCACTGGACTGACTGATTTCATCCCCTCATGTCTGAGGGGACACCCAAAGGTTCACATGGCAATGGAAAGCACCTCAAAGGTTAATTGAACGCTGTCAGTGAGCTTGGTGGGTAGCCAGTCTCTGAGGGCTGGCAAGAGGTGGGATACAGCAGATATGGTGCTGAGAACAGTAACTCCAGGGGACACAAATTTGGAGATGAGAAGGGAAGGGCTCGAGACTCCTGGTTTGTGCACCCACCATGGCACCCTCCAGCACAGCCATGGTGCAGTGGGGCTGGCAGGTCCCCAAGAAGCTCAGGGCAGGGCCTGGCAGCCAGGGCCCGTCCCCTCCTTGGCCAGGAGCAGGGCAGCCAGGGGTTACTAGGGCAGCCTCAGCGCCGGCTGCCAAGGACCTCCCCGGGGATGGGGAAGGGCCGAGGCTGGGCCAGGATGTTGGCCCATGGGTGGGCCCAACTCAGGAGGGCCCATGGCCGGGCAGGGCAGGGCTGTGGGGAGCAGCAGCATTGCTGCTTGGGCTGACAGCCCCAGGGGGGGGACATGGAGTCCTGGGCTGCGGTGAGGGTAGGGGGAGACCCGGGGAGGTGGGCAGGACCAGGAAGGGCTGGTGGTGCCCACGGGGTTTGGCACAGCATAGTCCGAGAGACCTCTTCAGTGGAGCACCTAAGTGATTCCTTTTCTTCTTCCATATAACATTATGCTGCTGTATGTAACATAATGTCAGAGAAGGTGCAGTCTAGCCAATTTTTTATTTACTCTTTATTTGGCATGGGAGCAGATGGGTTGAATGAAACCCAAGGTTCCTGGTCCCTCTTCTCCCAGGACTGGTGTCGCCAGCACCGCTGTTCCAGAAGTACTAGCACAAGTCAGAAGCCCGTTTGTGCTTTCCGACCCTTAAAATCTTTACAACAGTATTCATTTCTTGTGGGTTACCCAATAAGATAAAATGCCAAGGACAAGACAAACTGCAAAGCATGAACTATTTTATTTCTCCCCACTTTCTATTACTAAAAGAGCATGAGAAGCACTTGAGGGCAGTTTGCAGAGTGCATCTACCATCCAATATGACAAGTAGGTTAATTGGAATGAAGGAAAATGTGACCCTTGACTACAACTGCCCCTTAAGGGTATTGAGTTTAATGTTGTTGTTATTGTGTTCTGCAACATCGTGAGGCACAACGCAGCGACGGGCTCTTCCCAGCACAGGAGCTGTTCTTAACAAATGGAGCTGCACCGAGTGACTTGGATTAAATTTGACTAAATCTCGCCCCAAGAAATCTTTCCCTAGAAAATCCTGTAGCACTCACAAATATTTTAGGAGTGACAATGCTGGAGTCCAGCTCAGCGGAAAAGCACACAGGCTATAAGGGAGCAATACGATATGCATCTTGCAGGCAGGGGAATGTGCAGATCACCTGCCATTTCTTTTCCTGGCTGTGCGTGCAAAGGAATCAGCTCTGTGATTTTGCATGAATGTTGAGAGGGAGAACAGTCTTTTCTTTTTTTAAAAGAAGGAGAAGGCATTGCAAGAGAATGTGTGCAAATTAATGTTAAAGAATGGTGATTTTTAGTCTAATTCACTTGAATGTTCTGCTCTGTTGAATGCAAGACAGTCTCTATGGAAATTCAGACAGTAAGAGTTGGGGCTACACACATTCAAATTTAAGTTGACCTCATTACAGCTCAGTGTTAAAAGCTGTTACTAACATGGCTAGGGTTTATTCTTATAAATTAGCCCTTCAGTTTCTATAGGACTGCTCCATGGAATCAAGTTTTGAAGAAGGAAGCTCACAGCAGTGGGATTTCCTGCATGCCTGACTGGGAAGCACATGGAAATGCCAGCAAGCACGGGGGAGATTGTGCTACCTGGCTGATGTCCCTGCAGGGTGATGCCTCCTTCCCTCCCTTCTTGCCCCAATGCAGCACCAACCAGAGTGGGGCTGCACTGGCAGAGGAGGATGGTGGGTGGTGGGATCCCACTGCTGTTACCTCAAGACCTTGGCGAGACTCACTTGGTCTTGTCACTGAGGCCTGTTCTTAGCTGTGCACTGAAGACCACTGGGAACCAGGTCCCAGCTCTGGCAGGAGCTCCTGCCTGGACATGCCTTCCTAAGGCAAAGGGTCTGGGCAAGGGGGACAGAAAGACCCAGTGCACGGTCGTAATACTCCCAGAAAAAGCCCAAACTGTGGGAAATGGTAAGAAAGGCAGTGTTAGCAAGAGGAAGAGAGAAAAACATGGTCTGAGGAGATCCTGAAATCAGCTGGGATGTGTATACCAGCTAGATCTGGAAGTGCTGGCAGGTTTTTTTTCTAGGCAAAGGCTATTTTTAGTTGGTGAAAGTGAACTGCAGTAGGATATAAAAGTAAAGAAATAGGGTCTCAAGAGTAAGCCATGGGCAAAGCTGAAAAATATTTTTGTAAATAGAAATCAATCCACCCTACCTATGATTTTCTATATTGTACCTGCTATAGTGATCCTTAACTGAATCTGGAAAGATTGCTCACCTCTGCACAGGAGGTACCAGGAAAAAAGAAAGGCATTCTCTCTGAAATAAGCATACCCATGAAGACCTGAGAGCCAGATTTAAAAAGGGAAACATTGTCCTTGTTCCTTCTCCTTGTCACAAAACAGTATTGACCCAAAACATAAGTTTTTATACTTCCATTTGCATATTAGCTGTATTATTCCATGTTATATGGAATCTGTTCCACAGGTTCATACATGTGCCTCTGGCTTCACTGGGAGCAGGGTTGGTACCGTGCCTCAGACTATCTGAGCAATAAGCAATAAAACCGTAAGTGTTCCTTAGAACCAAATCTGTTCTCTGGCAGCAGAGAAAGATTTCAAAGGTCTTCAAAAGTTGAATTATTAAATTAGATAAAAGTATTTTTCAAACTGTGGCAGAGGTTGACCAGTGACCTGGTGAATGGCAATTTGAATATTTTGAATTATATGAACATTTTTTACATTCTTCTTGGGCTTCTTTGGGATTCATACACTACTTTTCTGAAGGGTGCAATTGCAGGGGAATATTAGCAAAAGCACCAAGGGCACCTAGGCGTTTACCACCTGTTGAAATCTTACCAGAGATGCCTGCCTTACATCAATGTAGATCTTAGGGAAACAGACCATTGGTGGTTATTTTTGACACCTCCATAGAGGACAGTGAGTTGAAAAGAATAGTATGATAAGCTGTTGCTGGTGGGGGTTACCTGTTCTGCTGTGCTGCAGCTGTTTGTTATTCCTTTAGTCTCCCAGCCGCTGGGCACTCCTGAGGTGCATGACCTCAGCTCTGCTGGTGTGGCTTTGCCTGGTCACTCTCTATGTGAGTGATCTGCTGAATGATCCCTTTTGCCTTTATCAAAAACGAAACCAAAGAACTCCAAAACCCTTTATAGTAGGAGTGGGCTTTTAAACCTGAGGGTGAATGACATCAGAGGAATGATTAAACCAGAAGAATTGATTTGGCAGCAATATCAGACAGCGACTAGAGTAAAATAATGACTGAACCCGGATCACCAGTGCTCCATTCAGTTTGTCTGTATGGGATCCTATGTATTGTGGATACTCCTCGTGAACTAGTTCTTGAAACAGTTTCTGCATGTGCCTCGGCATCAGTTTGCAAATACATCTCTGGGAGCTTTCCTACCTCGCTGCTCCAAGAAGCACTTTTTTTTGTTTGATATTTGCAGCATACAAAGTGACTGGAAAAAATGGAGCAAAATAGACTGACTTTTTGCCGGTACATGAAGAAAGCAGAAAGGAAAGAAATGTTATTTTTCTTAGATAGACCTGAAAGTAATAGCATTGTACAGATAAAGAAATATTTGGAAACACATTAGCACTGTGATATTCCAGCTGGGACATGGAAATAACTTGTCTTGTTGGTGCTCGTTCTCAGACAACAGAAATGAAATCATGTCTCCAGCGCGGAAAGGTCAGCCAACAAGATTTTGTTAAATTCATCAAACTGCGCTCCCCACTGAGTAACTATCACTGGTGTGCACTGAAGTAACATAGGGGCTGATGGTGTTTTCACCCAAACAGCACAATGTGGCCAGAATAGAAGCTGAAAAAAATTGCATTGATCTTTTAATTTCCTGTGTACTGAGAAGTAGGATTCCCTAGATGAAACTTAGCACATATCTTTCTTTCTTCCCCCATCTTGTATCTGGCAAAAAACACTTAATAGCGTTAGAGAGAAACCCCTGTTCCAGCCAGCATCACCTGGCAGCAACAAGATGCAAGAAAGTTCTCCAAGATTTCAGTTCAATATTTTTATTGAGCAATAAAATATAAGTCCAACCCGACTCTTCTCCTGAAACCAAGAAGAAAAAATCATTCAGTACAAAATTGTGTAAGGAGATCCTCACACATTTTGAAACTGGTTCAAAGCTACAACCATAATTGTCACAGCATCCACAGATTAGATGACATTTACAACAGTTTTTAATTAAATTTACTTAATTTAGATATTTATCAGCCAGAATCCATTGGCACACTTTCTTCCAGCTTTTTTAAAGGTTAAATGAGCAATATGTGTAATGAGGTCTTTAAGGGAATACAAATTGTGCCAGCCTCGAATTATCCCGAAAGCCAGTACTGTGCTGGAGGATTTGTAGAGCACTGGCAGAGGGAAAGGTGCCTCCTGCTCACTCTGCTGACACCAGAGTGCAGTGTCCGACCTTCACACTGGCTGCTGCTGCCCAGGTCGGAGCCTGTGGTGTCATCACAGCACAGTTATCTGGCTCCAGGATAACATAATACATTCACAGCTCCAGCCTCCCATGAATGCCGCTCATACTGCTGCTTCCAGGGTTCCTGAAGATGCCGTGAGGTAGTGGCTGAGGAAGGTTTTGTCAAAGACTCCTCAGGAAGCACCAAGCTGGGACAAGACCTTCTGAAGTGTGGCGGAGTGGCAGCAGCGAAAGAATAGTGCGAGCCCAGCTGGCTGAGGAGATCCTTTGCATCTCTGGAACAGAGTTGAAATGCTCTGCTGAAGTTGGGTTCAGGGGGGTGAAAGCAAGGAAAGGAATGTGCTCTTTTCATCCCTAAGCTGAACACCAATCCTCTTCTTCCTTTACATCACGCGTGTGCTCTGCGTACGCATCTACTGTGCCATTCAGCATGGCGCTACTGCACCTTTTAAAAAGTATACGGTGAAGCAAGTCTTGGAAAGAACATTATCGCAAGCCAGCACAAAACAGAATGAAGTGAACTACTCTGAAAAGGGCAATTACAGTGAAACTACATATGAGAGTTGCAGATGGACGCAATATGTAGTGGAATGACTAACAAGGAAACACAGTAGATGGCCTCCTAACAGCACATGGACCATATGGTATAGCAAAACTTGGGGAATCGTTCTCATCAATGTGGCAGTTTTATAAACGCCAAGGTAAAAAAACACATAAGCTCTTTTGAAAATCCCACTGAGTATCTCATCTCAAGCTGACAGATTTGTTCAAAGCTAGCCTTATGGGTTCAGCTATTACCATGTTGAATATGGTGAGAATAAGATAGGACATAAAGAAGACTCCAGTGAAAGTCCACACAAGACAGCAGAACTCTGCTAAATTCAGCATCACTGACTTCACTAAATCTGGTATCAGCACTGATTAGATGTTGGTCAAGTTATTTTCACATGAGTTTTTACTTCTTCACACAATTTGGTGATAATAAGTTGCATCTAATAACACAGAATACTTAATTACCCTACAGGCTAGAAATAATCAACCCTGATTCTTTCTGTCCAACTATGTATTGCAATTGTGCAGCAGTAACTTGCACCACAGATAACTCATGTGTTTAAAGGTACCAATCACTGAAAATAAATACCCAGATAATCCATGCTATCAGATACTGAGGAAGATGGAACTGACTGCGTGGAAGTTAGTGGAAAGGAATGACTGAGGAAAAGGGGCTCAGCGGTGAACTTCCTTTTGCATTACCCATCCACAGGTAAAATCAGCATTATTATTGAATTATGGGTTACTGGGATTTTTAAAGAAAACCTGCAGGAACTGTGGATAAAATATAGATAATATATCCTTATTTTGGTCCCATTTGCAATGGTGTTAAGCACCTTTACTTCCACTCTATCTGCACAAGGTACCTGGGACCAGAGAGAAGTGTTCATCCATTCCTCATGATTGGTCTCTGTTGGGTATGATTAAACAAGCAACATGTGTTGAAAATTTGCTTTTGCATTTCTTTCACGGAGATTCTCAGAACTGGTGGTTGATCTGGGTCCTCCAGCACACGACATCTAAAGGGATGCCTGGTTGCCAGTCTGATTTAGATGCCTCTACTTGGGCATGCAAGCTAATTACTTTTGGTCCTGACCATATGTCTGCCAGTGTCTTTAAGTGCTGCTGTCTGATGGCAGAGTTCTCAGGTTGTATTGGTAGCTTCTTGTCAAAAGCTGTGGCTAAAAGATAAAAACCGTATCCTTGTGATGGGTTCAGTGATGGTACGAAACATTTAGTCTTTGCTCAGTTTGTCACTTGTCTTTGATGGTGTCAAAACCACTGCTCTGAAGTCTGAGGTCCTGAGCTCATTGTGCTTGTCTTATTTGATCCTGATTATCTTAAACAATCTGACAAGACAGTGGGAAATGGAAACATGACATTTATTATTCTGCAGAATGAAGGATTTTATGTTCTAGCATGTTTTTGGCAAAATGCAGTAAAAGAGTCACATTTAAGGATATAGCAGACAGCTCTTAAGCAATATGCTAACCTATTTCTTTCTGTCCAAACCGTAAGCTATATGACAGCTGCCTTTCTAATGAGAAAAATGCAGTAATCATTACTTGTATGTAGTGGTTGGCAACAGTTTTTTGAATTTCTGGTGAGCATAACTCTCTGATCTGTTTTTCTTGTGGTAGTTTACATACAGTTTCTAAAGTTTGCATTGTTAGTCATACCTATATTTAGAACTTTCATTAGCGATGACTCAAGACAAGCAGAAAAAAATAAAGAGAAAAGATATGACTGTAAAACTCAGTAGTGGTGAGAAAAAATTGGTATCTTGAATTTCACTCTGGCAGTGTGCGTCTTGAATTCAAATTGGAATTAATTTAAGCAGTCAAAAATATTTTTAAAATAATTGACAGTGTGGAGAAACTAATTTATAAGCTGATTTTATACACTGATTTTTGCTTTAATTGCTGTAAGTGCTTTCTTTCCCTGATTAAAAAGGAGCTAGGGTAGCTTAAGGCAAATGTATTCAGTTACTTACTTTAAGTAAAGAGCTCTGACTTTGTTTGCCAGGTAGAGGGGCAGATGGGATATTGGTTCAACTTTTCATCAGAGAAGGGGCAGTAAGTCAAGTCAGGTTTTGCTGAATTATATATTTTTTTAAATTTATAACGTGCCTATAGAAAAATATGTATATTCTTCTCCCCTGTTCTCCTGAATGCTCCGGACAGTGGCCTTTTTATGTTGGCATAGGAAGACCAGGAAGCTTCATGCCAGCTGGGCCTTTGTTATTGCAGTCCTGAATAGCACAGCAATGTTCAATTTGAACGAGCTGATTCATATCAATTTCTATGATGATGATAAAGAAACTGCAGGCAGCATGGCATGGCCAGGTTTGGTTGGCCTGAGCCCTAGTTCATTGGGTGAAATCGGGTGCCCCTTCCAGAAAACTGCCTGTGCTCATTTTTGCCTTCCCTTGCTTGGCTAGAACAGCTCTCCGGTCCTCCAGCATGGTGCTCTCCCTGTGGTCGCACTGGCTCTCCTGTCAAGAGCTGTGACCCTGCACAAATAACCAAAACATGGGTGGCTTAAGAAAACATTGCAAAGATCTCTCTTACAGCCTCACGATCTTTATGTAGCCACCTGGATCTTTCATCTTCTGTGGTATGTCATATTAATAATCAATAAAGTATACAGAAAAAAAACCCAACTTTGAAGAGAATCAGAAAATTACTGTGTAAAGAAGAGAACAGGCAAGGAGAGGAGAGAAAGATATTGTGAAAAATACTATGTTTTCTTCATCTGTACCTTAAGAGCATCATGGATAAATTGTGGTCAGTATATGGATTATGTAAGACATTGACCTAATTCAAGGCCAGGTTGGATGGGGCTTTGAGCAACCTAGTCTACTGAGAGGTGTCCTTGCCCATGGCAAGGGTGTTGGAACGAGACGATCTTTAAGGTCCTTCCAACTTAAACCATTCTATGATTCTAAGATAATTTTGCCCTTGTCTTTATGCCCTTTGACTTACTCTTTGAAGATGGAAATGCAAAGTTTCAGCCAATTTCCTAAAAAAAAGGAGTCCCCCAATTTCTGTATTATTTTGAGGGTGAGATGCTGCTCAGAATTAATTCCATCGGTTGGATACTGCAAGGTCACTCCTAGACATACTTCACAAGAAAAGATGAATTTATAGTTGGTGTAAATTAGTGCAGCTTCAGTGAAGTCAATTGAATTACTTTTGCTCAGTTCAGGTCTTCTGGTCAGATTGCCTCTGGAATATGAAGTATTGTCTACTATCAGTGGAGAAGCTAATTTAATCTTTCTAGGTGATAAAGAAAAGGGGACAAGCGTTCCTTTCAAAAGGTAAGAAAAGTGAATATGCATTTTGAAGGAACACTGAAGAACATTTAAATGAAAAAAAATCCTGCAGAAAATGTCATGCCACTGATATAAGGAAAAAAATGCATCTACTTAGAGAGTTGATACCCCAGCAGCATATAAGAAGGGCTGAAAGTGGTTGCTAGCTGGGGGCCAGCAATATCTGGCACTGGGCTGCGCTCACAGAGAAAAGATACAACAGAGGCCATTGACTCATTCTCGCCAGACAGAGAACAGAAGTGGGAAGGAGGAGCTCAGCTTATCACTGACGTGATCACTAATGTGCTGGTGCAGAACGGTGCAAGACCTGGTTGCCTTTTTTTGACCCCGGAAAGTATTTTTAGAAGGACATGCTCTCAGGCTCATTGGTGATTTGTTCATGCAGCTAGTTCAGTTTTCAACCACTCTACTCATAGCTGAGGACACTGAGTAGACTTGCAAAAACTCACAGTTTTTTGTGAGGTGTTCAAAAATTAACCTCTACAGATAAGTTTCTTTACTGAAAGATCTCTGCAGCATATGTATCAAAGCACCTGGAGGTAGGCGCAGTCATTATCCATCTACCCATCAGCAAATTCAGCACTAAAGGGGGACCAAAAGGCTACATATGTATGTGCACACAAATCCAGACACACATGCGGATGGTGCATAGGTGGAGAATCCCAGCTTTGGGTGTATTTTTCTCTTCTAACAGAAAAATAATCATTCTGGGGCACATGAGTGTACTTTCCTGAATATTTTCCTGATCAGCTCAGTTTTCCTGAGTGTTAGGCTTTAGTGTAATATCAGAGTTACTCACCAAGTGCTCTTTGGGAGGGCTGTGTGGCAATAACATAGATGGAAAATATTTTCCCTTGCATTAAAAGTATCAGTGTTGTCTGGAGATTATGAATGACTTCTGATTTTTTAATGTTTATTTCCCTGAGACAGATGAGTGGAAAGTTAAGTAGCCCCTCATTATAATTTAGTATGTAACTTCAGGGGGAAAAAAAGGACCATTTGTCTGTGTTTTGAAAAGTTTTTAAGACTACCACAGTATACTGCCTTTGCCAGGGAAGGGTACACAAATTAAAAAAAAAACCAAAGAGAAGATGCTAGAAATTATTTCCTAACATCTAACCCATCTGCAGGAAACACAGAATGGGCCAAGGTGGTGCTCTGGTTTTTTTATGAAGAAAAATCTTGCTATTGTAAATTAGATCCAAATGCCTGTGTTTTGATATGACACATTGCCATTTAACAAAGGAAGGAGTTTTGTGAAATCTGCTCCCAAAGAAACAATTCTGAACAGGAATTTAACGCAAATATCAAAGCTGCTTCAGAACACTAATGGTCAGAAGTTATTTATTTCTTGTGAAGCCACTGTAGGGTGTTGCCAATGTTGATGAATTTCAGATTTTGATTTTGAGATCCAAGCACTGACTAATAAAATAGATAACAGCTGTCCATGTAAGTATGCAAACTACCATTACCATTCATCTGTTTCTTCATGGTAGAAGTATTTTCCCAGTAAATTTCAAAAATCTCTTTAAAATACAGTTCTACAAAGGAAAAAAAAAACTTTTATGCTGATATTCTGGGGTTTCTGCCATCACAATGACAACTAGCTCAAATCTGCTCTGTTTATTGGCAGAAGAACAAGGTTTCCAACTGCCAGCCTGGACAGGGAGGAAGCTGGTGGCAGTGGGAGGTTGCCTGGGTCACCCCTAGGGTCAGTGGCACATGTCACAGCTGTAAAATGTACTTTTGCCCCAGTGTAAAGGAAGAAAATAAAATTCTCAGTTCATTTTTTTAGCAACTTCTCTGATTGTATTTCGGTTTTATGCTGTTTCCATGCAACATAGGATTCAACAACCTAGAAAGATGTTGCTATCGAAATGCCAGCCACTTTTTCAGCAAAGCTACTGGGTCAAGGTCTTTTTGCACAGCTAGCAGTGACTGGCTATGTTTTTTCACAGACATTAAGAAGGAGATCCTTCAAAAAAAGCATCTGCTTCTGCCGCTGAGTTGCTTTTTATTTAGTGATTTTTGTTTTAAAATGTTTCTTTGTGTTTACTTCTATTTCCAATTCACATCATCTGGTTTAACCACACACCATGAACCAAAATGGCACCTTGCGCTGCTCTGCTAAAAAAAAAAAGAGGTTAAAAAACCCAACGTCCCCTCTGCTGCAAGTATATGAGTGTATCCTTCTCAGTAAGAGGGAGAAGACCCTCGTCAAAGTAAATCACACAAAATACCAGCAGTGCTACCCCTGCTAGACTTACAGAGTCTTTAAGTCTCTGTATGACCTCAGAGGACATACCAATACATGCCAGGATACTGAAAATGAACTTAAAAGCCGGAAGACTCAAGTCTCCATCAGAAAAGCAGGGCACAAATATAGTCTCCTAAGAGACAGAAAAACACATCATACCTCAAGAAATATTAGATGTTTAAAGAGGCTGCATCAATCAACCTCTGTGGGCTCCTGAGTGCACCCAGTGCTGCCTGTTCCTCCTGAGTTTGCCTCTAGGATGGAACCTTCTTTTCTCTTTTTTCTTTTCTTTTAAAAGAAGAAATTAAAATCTGACTTGGCTGCAGAGTGGAAGCATGGGATGCCCTGGTGTGACTCCTGCCCCTCATGTGCTCCCCGCGGCCCTGGTGTGCAGCCCCCACTTGCAGTGCTGCACTGGGTGCTGAGTGCCAAGCAGGGCAGTGGGATGGGCTGGAGGCCCAGGAGGGGTGGCAGTGGCCAGGGCCACCATGCAGAGACCTATGCCACGGGCATGCTGGCTCACAGGGCCCTTCCTGCCAGACACCTCAGCAGAAAAGTGTTCCCCAGTTGTGCCTTTGCACCATGAACCACCCCATGACATGACCCAACGTTGAAATGTGAGCTCCCTCTCCTGCCACCGAGAGCGTGATTTAGTAGCGCAATGCGGGAGGGATGTGCGAGGGTTATGCACTATGACCATGAAGGTGTGCACAAACTTCATCCTCCTTTTCCCAGCCTGATCCTAGCACATCCCCTCAACTGGGAAGTTGGGGAGCGGGATGCCCAGAAACAGTGCTGCTGGGCACCATTACAGTAGCTCTCTCTACAGCTGCTTTCCATTAACCACGTCAGATATAAGTTGGCAAGCAGAGGGATGAGAAATTGGGACTTAGATGTTAGCCATCTCCGGCATGCAGCTACCCTGTGTTGCAATTAGCCTTTCTCTTTAAAATCCTTCCAGGCTCTGTTAGGGCAGAAGGCAAGCCACTGTGCTGCAGCACGCAGCTGCTGGGGTGGTTTTGGCATGTATTATGTCCCAGAGATGAGGTTTGTGGGAAACTCCCTTAAAAATCCTCTGTTTTTTAACACAACAGAGCTGAGATTTCAAACAACAAAAGAAAGGGTCTGCTGTCACTGCTCACACACGGCGCAGTTAGGATGGCATTCTTCACTTGCGCTCCGAGACAGGGTGCCCGTCTATGAGTGCATAATCTTTACTCAGTGCCTGGTACAGCTGAATCAAACTGCAATCATGTCTTCCCACTGTGTCTCCACAGGTTGGTAGCCACAGACCTTGATTTCTAATGCAATGAGGCATTGCTAATTAGGATGTCTTCTCTTTAGCTTAACAAAAATATGCACGATCCACAAATGGGACTGAAAGAAGCACAATTCAAGGCGGGAGGGTGGAATCCCCAAACTGAATTTTAGTACCTTCAGCAAAAAAAAAAAAAAACTCAACAAGAAGATAATATAAAAGTCAGATAATTAAAAATTGCAAATTAAAATATTTTGCAAAGTATGGACCTGAACTTCCTTTCGTAAACCAAGAGGATAATATCTCATGTTCTTCCAAACTTCTATTTATCATGTGTCACTGCAGATCCAGGAATGGGCTAATTAAAATTGTTGTGTTGCTAATGATAGTGCATCTTCTTTCACTAAAGAGTTCAAACTACAGCCTTCCTCTTGATCTGTTATGAGATTTTTTAATCTCTAAATTAGAAGAAAAGCATATGCCCTTTTAATGCCTATAAGAATTTGAGCTCGTTAATGCAAAAAAAAAAAAAGTAGGATTTCTATTATCGCTGTTCTTTAATTATGGAACAGCATGTGCAAGAAGGCTCTTTTCTCATAACTGTGTCCTCGATTCTATTACACATTTAAGCGGAGAATGCATGTAATAGAAAAACAGCAATAGACTGTGGAAATTGTCCAGAGCCTTGCTCTCCTAGGGAAAAGATGCCAATGGTATTTTTGTACTGCTACTCCTCAGCAGCCTCTTTGCACTTTCCTCCGGGTTACATGCACAGCATGACTCACTGCCTGATGGTTTCATTGAAACAGAAAAATATAGACACAGTAATGATTGCATTCAATCACAAACTACAATCAATACAGCAGAGTTTAAATGTTCTGTGCCCTAGCAAGCCACTACGGGGTTCCCCCCACCCCACCCCATCTTATTCCCCGAAGAAATGATTTTTCATTTCTAAAGGATAACAGTTGTTCCAAGTGATCTAGCAGATGTAGTTGAGTCTCTCAGAATGAAATATGTAGGTCAGAGCAGGAGGCATTCATTGTTTTCTTTGATGTACCTTCATGTCAACCCTCCTTTGGATGGAAAAGCCACTTCACAATACTTACTGACTGCCTTGCGGGAGTCTCGCTGGAGGAACCTTACAGTAGTACCCCCCCCAAGTTCATCTGGGGGCATTGGGTGGGCAGGGATATTTATGCTCAAACCATAAACTCTGTGGCCTTTTATTTATGGACACCAGGATATAAATCTCAACTTAGTCCTCAAGTGAAGACAATTATCCTGATGAAATCTGTCTTTGTGTACATCACAACACTATTTCAGAGTTTGGCAAACTCAGGGACTCTGATGAGAAATGACTCCCAGGAGACCCAGGCGAGACTGAAAGTGGGATGGGGAGGGGGGAAGGATGCAGGGAACATAGCCAGGTCAGGATGCAGGGAGCCTCTCCAAGAAAAATAATAAACATGACTCTTGGCCTTTAGAGATACCATGTGTCCCTGTGCCAACTGTGATTCCCTCAGGGAAATATCCTCTCTTCAATGCCAGTAAAAAATCTGGTTTGGTGTTAAGTATTACTTGCTCTTTTGCAGTATCTTCAAGGAAGTGGTATCCAAAGGAATCACTTCTGCCTCACAGTTCTGATGCTCTAACAAAAACCACCATTGTGGTATCTCCTTCCCATCACAGGTCGGGAGACGTCCCAGCACACACCCCAGCAAACTCAAATTCCTGCTTTCTTAATAACCACCCTGCACTAGGAGCTAACAAAAAAAATGGTTTTCCATTTTCCTCATAGCAGTGGTTACTGCCTAAAGATGAAAAATAACTCCCAGAAGGCCAGTATAAAATGAAATCATGCCAACAAATCCTAAATAAAGGTTGCAATCCCAACATGTCCTCTGTTACGCTTGGGATGTGCAGTAAGTGACAGCCGAATAAATCAAACCCCTGGAGTTCCATCATAACTATCAGGTTAAAAGTGTTATTATCTCATTTTAGCTAAAAGTTCTGATTCCTCCTTTTTTTTTTCCCCTCAAATCTGGGAGATCTTGGATTGTATGCCACCACTCACATTAGAGCTGGAAAAGGACTAGTGTAACTTTCTAAAAAACAGCCACCTTTTTTTTTTTTTTTTTTTTTTTTGGTCATAAATCCATGTTCCTAGTTTCATTCGGCTGCCTGTTTCCCTTTCTTCCTCCCCCCCCCAGTTTCCTCCTCCCACTCGTTAGTCTGTTCAGCACCTTCGGTGAGTCACACAGAGCAGGCTGACAAGTGAAGTCAAGTTCAACTTCATACAAAGTTCCTGCAGAGCTCTTCTGCTGTGTGGTTTGCTGAGTGCCACTCCGGCTCCTTCTCCCTCCTCTGAACCTGGGCTGGGACGGACCTTCACTTCCGAGGATGCACATTTGGGACCACGAGTCCTCAGCTACTCCTGGAAATCTGAGTTGTAGGCATTTCCATCAAACAGCTCACACAGGAGACTGTAGGTAAAAATGTGGAATTTACACCCTTTACAAAAAGGCTGCAAGCCTGAATCCTGAATTATGCCATGCTAATTTAAGCCTGAGGGAAGGAAGGAATAGTCCCAGTATTGGCTAACTCTGTCTCCTGTCTCTCCCTGCCACTGAATATTTCACCCTTCAAACTTCTGAAATGGATCTTGCCTTCTCACACAAAGTGTCAGCACAAGCCGCAATATTTAGGTCACAATAGCTTACTGTACAACAACTCCTGAAGCAAGGACTAAGAGCTGTATTCTCCGACCCCATTTCAGCAAGGTCTATAAGCATGTGTCTGACCTTAAACACACAGTGATCCCTGAAAAACCCCAAAAGGCTATCCTGATCAATGCACTAACAGGGACAAAGTTGGCAGTTTTACTAGTTAAATAGCACTTTCCTGAACGAGATTTTAGTGCATGATTCAGACTCTGTACTTTAATTTTGTGGCTGAGATTTTGTGATGTCTCAGCAATAGTTGCCTGGCCCCAGGAGAGGCACCCAGGCTGCCCAGTTTGGTAACGAGGCAGCTGATTCTGCCAGTGGAGAGGCTAACTGGTGCAGGAGGGTACTACAGAAACCTCTGTTGAGGACAGAGTTGTTGAGACACCAGCAATGGTCTAAAGACCTTTCCTTTATAGCTTGGAGGCCTGAGTGTTGACCGATCATGAGCCCCCTTGGCCTTGTGAGATCCAGACCACGCAGTCCCCTCTTACCTGAAAGGCATTGATGACCATTGGTGTCATCACGAGCCTCTGAGCTGTGCACTGGTGAGTTTGTGCTCATGAGAAAACTGGGGCTTTATGCCTTTTCCATGCTGAGGAGCCAGTGGGGCGAGCTGAGCAGGTATAGAGGGGCTGGGCTTTGCAGGCACAGCCACTCAGTGTGCATCTTCTAGGAGCTGGGGAGGTGCAATCAATTATGGTTCTGAGCTGGGAGGTTCTAGCTCTTTGCACCCTTCATACTTCAGTCATGCAGCAGTTACCTGGGAAAATCGGAAACAGTCTTGGGAGCGAGTCTGGGACCTCCCTTCTGCCCCCTTCTAATGCAGCAGCCCTTACACAAGACCTACTCACCACAGCATTTTCTTATCGTCTTTGCTCCGTTTCCTAATTAGGCTGGTGGTAAGCCCATGTAGCTGAAGCTGGTGGGTTCAAACCTTTATCGTGGGGAAGATTTATGACCTGGGATTTTCCCTGGATGGTTATGCAGACGGTGTCCCCCACTGCTGCAGCTCTTCATGGTGAACTTTGTCCGTGTGCCGTGGGCTCGGGTGCCAGTTGGATACCCTCGGGTACCAGGTGCTACCCTCTCTACAGCAACAGAGCGGGGCCACAGAAGCAGGCGCTAGGTGCCCAGAGAGGTCCTAGGCCAGCTAGGAGGTGCCTGCTGGGATTTTGGGGCTTTCTGAACAGGTGCCTGAATGGTGCCTCAGTCCCAACACAGATGGTAAGGAAATGGTCTGGATCTTGCCGTTAGTGCTCAAGTCTTAAACAAATCTAACTCTGTTCACGCTCCTGCAGAAATGGCAGTAAATCCTCATTGCACTTTTAGCACTTTTACAAGTCCTATAGATGCGGCTATTAACAAGGCTTAGAGAACTCTTAAATATACTCCTTTTTCCAAAGCCTGGGAAAAGCCTGGTTTGTTACGAGGAAAAGAA
Source organism: Burhinus oedicnemus (assembly GCA_008921705.1). NCBI lineage: Eukaryota > Metazoa > Chordata > Aves > Charadriiformes > Burhinidae > Burhinus > Burhinus oedicnemus. Next base: position 393,131 of record VFFE01006637.1, on the reverse strand, counting down.
TTTTTTAAGCCTGGCATTGATTACTGCTTGCTCTTTTATGTACGTTTAAGTATTAGGTCAGTTCTGAAAGATGCATAAATTACTGAAACCAAACTGTTGAGTTAATAAGAATGATATTTTCAAACTCTTATGGTTCCATTTTAAGTTCCCATGGTATTAATGCCAGCAGAATAACTTACTGCAACTGAAATGCACCGTGTTCAGGGCTAAATTATGCTAAAATAGGTCAAGCAGCAGTGAAGGCAGTTATTTTGACTGAACTAGGGTTAACAAGATGCATGTAACAAATGCCTCAGGAGAACAATCACATGCGCTCGCTGCACATGATACCACAGCAGGATACCCATAGCTTCAGGTTCCAGCTAAATGGCATCATGGTGTGCTCTTTCGGGCAAGAAAATAGTTTTACAATTGTTTGAATATGATCCCCTCAGTTTATGTGATGTAACCTGACAGTTTAAAGGGTCCCATAAGTACGTTTTCACTGAAGCCTATGCAACTTCTACATACTCAACTAGGCTGTTTTTAACATAAAGCAGAGGGAGAGCAAAGAAGTAATTAATGAAAGAGCTGATACCTTCTGAGACTCCTGGCATGACAGCATGCCCAGCTGCTTTTCCGCTTGGTTCTGAATAAAGAAAGAAGAAGTCAGGAGGCAGATATTAGCCTGAGGTATCAAAATTGGACTCAAGCTGAAGTGGAGTATCTGAACATCCTTGGACTTTATAGTAAAAGAGGTGAAATACACTTCTACCATTAGTCTTCTTTGTAACAACAACAAAAATCCATGAGGAGTTTTTTCCTCAATTTCTCTGATATTTCAGCAGTTCTATACATTACATATGGAACAATATGTGATGTTTATCTCCTTTGCCTTCCCTTGCCTTGCCTTGCCTTCCCTTGCCTTGCCTTGCCTTCCCTTCCCTTTTTCCTTTTTCCTCTTTTCTTTTTCCTTTTTTCTTTTTCCCTTTTTTCTTTTTCCCTTTTTTCTTTTTCCCTTTTTTTCTTTTTCCCTTTTCCCTTTCCCTTTCCCTTTCTTTTCAAAAAGCCTCTATTATGAATTGCCTCACTTGCCTTTTGAACGTTTTCATCACAACTCTGTTAGAGAACCTTACAGTGGAAAAATAAAGCAGAGGAAAACACATAGACATATTGATTGAGCCTGCTCACCAAGCACCTGGGCCCAAATACTTAAATGTATACAATTTGTGCATAAATGAATTCTCCATCCAATATGCCAGATGCACATCATTTTTCAGAAAGTTGATATGTACATAGAATATTAAATTTAGGAACATTTTGAATGTGTGTTGGTTTTTGCTTATCCAAGAGCACAGGATATTTTTCTGTAAAGCTATTTGATGATACTGAGTGCTAAAATATTATAAAATTTCCAGTCATTACAGCTGTGTACATTTTTATGAGGGGTTTTGAATTTATTATTTACCCGAGTAGGGGGGAAGGGAGGCAGAGAGGGAACAAACATGTGCTCTAGGAAAGCCACTTAAAAAACCTGATTATATAAAGAAATAAGCTTTCTACTGCAACAAAAACACCGTTTCAGTCAATTTTCTTCACCAAAAGTTTCTGTAGCCTTTTCACATCTGGCTGGGCTGCTTTTAATACAATGTACAGAGAGTGCAAAGGGGTCGTTGATGAACAGTCATCCCACCTCCAACTTCAGGTGATATAAACAACTTTTAACATCCAGCACCACCATTTTCCAAGTGGAAATGTTGATTTAACAAAACCAATAATATTCTGTAGGTTTGTATTAGTTTATCAAACCTGTTTAAAGGCAATAGCTAATTTTTTTCTCCCAGCGATACAGGAAGTTCAATTTCAGTACTATTATTTTCACTTTTATTTCAGAATACAACAGATTGAAATGCTTTAATTATTTGTAATGTACCAGATTATGTGTCAAAATGAGTCACTGTCAATGTTTTAATCTTGTCCTAACCAAAGGTTACATCTAGGTGGAGAAGATGGTAAAATTTGTAAGAGAACATCCTGTATTATTGTCCTGCACAAAAATTCAGGAGATTCTGATTTTTCCCTGGAGTTCTGAGGCATGTGGACTTTTTGGCATTTCAGTCAAGAGGGGAACTCCAGGTTTTGGACATTGGAAATTTGTGGGGATTTTACTATCTGTCACAGCTTTGTGTAATTTTATTGTTGAAATTGGTTTTGACTGAAGGTTTTAATATTGTCTTCCCATTTCAGTGATTTGGTCTAGCAAAGGACCTTTTTCTTTCTGTTTAGAAGCTCTTCTAGTCTGCCTTTGACAAAATGAACTGGATTCACCTACCTTGAGACACATTTCCCTTTACCATAAATGAAATGTGCAAATTATCTATGATAATTAGATTTGACCCAGTTACTGGATTTGGGAACATCCTTCTATCTTGCCTGGAGCTGAATATCCCTACAGAAAGCAAATCTCACAGTTAAGACAGGATATAATCAGGGTTAAAAACCTTTCATCAGCGACACAAAAAAAGATGTAACCGAACTAGCGCTATTCCATTGCCTGACATTGTCTGTTATTTTTTCTGCACAGTGAATTATTCATTACTAATGATTTAGAGTTCTCTGGCTTATCTACGTGATGACAGCTTCTCTCCCCTCCTGCCACATACACACCCTACAACAACAAGAGCACTTATGACAAATAGTGATGTCACATCCTTAAACTTATTTAATAAGCAGCAGCTATGAATCAAACGGCTCAACTAATCCTTCCTCATCCATCTTACAACTTCAGTAAGTTCTGAGGTATCAATGGCTGAGTGTTACCACCTTTGCTTGGAGATAAGCCCTGTGTACACAGCAATGTAATAACGTCTGATGGGAAACACATGCCCGAGAAAACCCCCATAGCAAGATTGCATTGTGCTAAGAAATTCCATTTGTTGGCTGCCTGGCTCCAGAAATGTTATTTATCCCTTTTGAGCTCCCAAGTTAAAATGCAGGGGCTTATCTGCGCAGAGCATAATCTTGTACCAAACCAGCAAGACATTTAGATTCTCTTAAACTCTCCATGAGTTGCCATCGTGTTCTTAGCACAGACTTTGGGATTAGCTGACATCTGCTCCCTAAACTTGCATTTTTGGCGGGTTTCGGGTCAATAGAGGAAAGAAGTAAAATATTTCTGTGCAACAAAAGAATCATGAGGGTTTTTCTCCTAAGAAAACACTGAATAAAGAATAAAATGCGTTTTCTTTCAGTGATGTATTCTCTGGGAGTTGCAGCAAAATACAAGGATTCTGTCCAAAGCTTGCAACAGTCATGGCCGTTGGTATAAAATCCTGGTTAGGGACATCCTTGTGATAAAATATAAATATCAGTAAAATATAAGTATCAGTAAAACTCCAACTCAGTCTACATCTCCCAGGGGTAAAAATGTTTTTGCCAACAGAGTTTGTACCAAATGTCAGTACACTGACATACTCATCCTGCCAAACCCTCTCCAATGTGGACTAGACCTGACCCTAGAACAGCAAGTAAGTGTTTATCCACTTATACAACTTTACAATCAGAAGGAGAAAGTGAAATAACTCATCTGAATTGGAAATGCAGTGGTTAGCCTGAAGGAGGAAAAAAAGAAGCGTGTGGTGAAGCAGCTCCTCCAGGCTGGGGAGGAGGGGATGGGTGCTGGGAAGCTGAGACCATCCCGTTTGTTCAGCCACCTTTCACACCAGATGCTTGGCATTTGTATACTCTCAAAAGTACCCTTGCAGGCTAAAACTCCAGGCAGTTGAAGTAACTAAGCCTCTTGGAACTTTTGCATTTATGATTTATGAGGGCAGTTAAGTCCTTGTACAAAATTAAAGGCTGCATGAGAGAATCTGGAAAGAGGCAGGACCGATGAACTAAGTTTATGATTAAGTGCTAGAAACCTCCTGAAGCCTAATTCCACTTCTGAATTAACGTGCCACTTGACCTTGGGCAAGCTCTTTACCTTATTAAAGTTTCTTTCATCTGCTGATAAAATTTGTAACACAAAATATGCCAGGGAATGAGGACACATTCAATTCTATGTTTAAACTATTTTGAAAATCAAGACTGCTTTTTATGTATACCATGTAAGTACTTCAACTCAGTTCTTTATGTTGTATTTGAAGAATTATATATTTGAAGGGACTAAACCAGTTGCAGTACCACACTATAATAAATTAGACCAAGACGGCAACTTGGAACTCCTTTTGGTTACCTAACGTCTTCTTAATCAAATGAAAATACCACAAACTGATTCGTTTACCAGCTGGAAGGATTAATGTAGGAACAACGATGTCTTTATGCATTAAACCGGATTGGAGTCTGTCTGTAGGGTCTGAAAACTCTGTGATCACTGCTTCCATTCCTGATTTTAGGAAGCTGGAAAAATTGAGAATAATTAATCACGCTTTTCCCTTAAAAACTTCTTTTGAGGAGAGATTCTTGGAAATTAACTAAATGGAGAAAGATTGCTGGGGATGCGTGTTTTTTCCATGAGCAATTAGGCTGCGAGCCACGCATGGGGATGGTGCTCCAGCTAGCCAGGTCTTGTCTTTGGCACTCCTCTTTTTCCCTAGTCTGCCAGAGCAGGAACTGGTGACAAGCCGTGCCAGCCAGGTGGTGATTAACAGCGTTAGGTTCAGCACCAGCTCGCTTCTAGCCAGCTGCCCGGAATGCTTGGGCTGTTCTGCTGAACAGCGAAGCCAGCTGGTGCGAGAGATAACCCAGGCTCCAGGATTAAGCGATGGCCCAAGCCCCTCTCTCACTGCATACCTTTACGTTACGAATGGGATCGCTTGGGCTTTTCAGCTTCTGGGTTTTCCCTTCATAGAAATAATGAGTACCTCAACCTCAACACTCTCAATACCTGTGTTGTTTTGTATTTATTCCCCCAACGGTTTTGAACACCTCAAGAACGTATTTGCCTGGGACAGGGAGGGCACGTGGCTCCCAGAGAAGAAGAGTCAGCAGAAACATGACTCTGCGCCTTGCAGCATCGGACCCTTGCTCTGCCCATCCTGCAAGGCTCAGCTCCTGCCACGACCCTCCCTGCAATCCCTCTTCCCCCCTCTACCCCTGGCACAGGCGTTTAGCAGGGTACTCCTCTGTCTTTGAGGTTGTTTTGGTGAAGTCTCAGCCCGCTGGCTGTCCAGGAAAGACAAAAAATGGGACCTGCTTAAAACCAAGAGAAGAAAAATATTAAACAAAAGATCTTTTACGTTTCTCATTCAACGTGAATTTTTAAAGAACTTCATAGAAAACATCCAGCAGTCAATTGCATCAAAGCAGTTGTCATTGAATCTTTTTTAAAACCAACAAAACCCTCTTTGGTCTTAAACTGTTACTGGCAGGAGGAAATGATCGGTTATATAATCTATATTCTACTATTTAACAGCTACTAAATATAGTGCAGTTACGCAGAACAATACAGAACGTCACAATACGAGAAACAGTGCCGAAGAGGAGAATGCTGCCGTTCTAGATAGACGCATTTTTAGTATTATGTTCCTCAGGAAGAGCATCAAATATTTTTCTGAGTGACCTAATTTTCTTTGTCTGATCAAATGTGCCAGATGCTTCCTTATTCAGAGCTGCCACTCCAAAGTGAAAAACTGTTTTCTGGCAGCCACGTGAAATCTCGTCTTCAGTTTTCTGTTAGGGATTATTATACAATCATTGCCCGGACAGACTGAAAGCATATGGTAACTGGGCTGACATTATCTCTGCTATTTCAAAGTTCCCCAAGGATGTGTGGGCACAATTGCAGTCTCAGGTATAATGCACCTCCCTAGTGCATTCAAAATGCCACCCAAACTCAGCAGTGACCAAGCAAACTGGGGATGGAGAGCTTGGCATCCTGGTTTCCATCTTCCTCTTAGGGGTGGGAGGTTTTTTTCCTTTTGTAAGTATTTCCGTCACTTGACCAGGAGAAAATGATAAGGGTGGCTCAGTGCCTTTTAATGTGCAGTCTCCAGTAGAATAGTATCCTTTGCAACCTGGCTGAAGCTAGGCTATATTTTGGTTATATCCATCCAGATCCTTACATACTTTATTTAATTCCTGATGTACTGACAAACTTTTCTTGTCTACTTTCTTGAGGACTGTGAAGATGATGAAGATCTATTTAGCCTTTCCCAGTATTCCTGTTGCTGTTGACAGGGAATCAGTATTTGTAGGAATAAACAGCCAAAAGGCTGCAAGTGAACCACATGCATCCCAGCCCATGCTTACACGCTTTCCTGGCTCTCAGGGTGCAGTACCTGAAGGGTGGCAACTTCCATTCAGGGTGCTGTGGACCTTCTGAGCCCTTCTGGCACTCAGAGAGTGTGTCTGTACAGCTAAATAAGAGGGACATGGACTGAGCATGGGCGCTGAACCCCTTCCTGACTGTGCAGGCTGCATCAGTGCTAGCTCGTTCCCTCAATCTGGTTTGTACCTTGCTAACCTTGCAAGGCAATGTGCAGCCAAGGGGGCTACCTCTGAGCCCTGGGAGGAGAGCCAGGCTCTACCACTTGGCCTGGAGGCCAGGAGTGACTCTCTGCACCTCCTGTGTTCTCGTACAAAGACCAGCAAGGCAACAGACATCAGCTAAACAGGGCAATTAACCACTCAGTGTAGACGCTCAGCAAGTATCGATTGTTGATGTGTTGTTGAACACTACATTAATATGTACAGCTGAATGAAATTGCACATGCCTATGCATCAAAAGCCAGGTGGGAATTCTGATTTTGTTGTTATTGCCATCATTTATTTTGCTTTACCTTGCCCCTGGAGGTCCCAGTCCCCTGTGGCTCAAGAGACAACCATGAAGGCTATGTCTCTACTTCTGACCAAGAGAGGGACAAGGGCAATGTGCAGTAGGATAGGGGCATGTGGGAACCCTCAAAAGAGCTGGGTAGGGTAGAAAAGTCAAAACCTGGTGCTTTCTTATTTGTACTCATTTTGGGGAGCAGTCCTTGGGCTGACCTGTCCCCCAGGTGCAAGGGCTCAGCACCAGGCCAAGGGAGCAAACTAGCAATCAAGTAGTGTCTGTGACTGGGGGGAGTCCAGTGTCCTCCTCAGTCCCTGGCTCTCTTTTAGTTATTGGCACACACAGCCCCAGACCCACCTCCCTGCACTTGCCACCGAGAGGCACTTACCTACAAACATCTTTGGGGCAGTTTAAGTAAAGGTGTCAATTTAAACCGGTATAGACCAATAAGTAGAAATGTGGATGTTCAGTAAACAGTTAAAGACTTAAGCCTAGTTTATTTCTGTTCGGCTAAGTTGATTAGAAATTGATTTAAGATAAAAGAAAATTAGTTGCTTTTAAATTGTAATATCTACATAGCCAATACATTCTTGTAAGAAAACCAGTAACAGGTTGTACATTGAAAAAGCTGTCATGGAAATGGAAATTAGGTTTCCAAGCCATTTAGATTTTAGTTTCTTTAACTTATTCTTAAGTATCAACTATTAGTAGTATCTACTGTCTAACAAAACTAAGTGGATCAAAATCCTATCTCATTTTGCAAATTCTATGCCCAAATATAATTCAGCATACATATTTTTTTCCTTTCTGATTTAAATTAGCACCTATATACAGCTCAAGGAGCTCCGCAGAATTTTAAACAGGCAGTATTAAAATAAATAAATCTGTGAGATAATGCATTCTGCAATATTCACAGCTGACATTGCTCATTTTCTTCGAGACAGTCTGTAATTTTACTGTAACTTAATCATGACCTAAACTGTAGTATGATTTCTTAACAACACTGCTACAGGCAAGTTGTCCTATTCACACCCAAATGAAGAGAAAAACCTTACTAAAATACGAACAACCTGGAGCAGGTATGCCAGCTCAGTCAGAACTGGCCAGGACCTAGGAGATGGACAGAGAAGGTACAGACAGAAATTGCAAAGGTAAGAAGCAGTGGTAGCGCTGGCTTTAACAAACTCTGTCCTAGGGCAGAAACATCGTAAGTGCATTGATTTTAATTGCCTAGAAGCACACTAAGAAGTATATTAATAACTCCTCCCAGCCTGTCAGGTATAACAGGAAAACCCTAATAAATGCTTCCCAGCTGTGAATTTGCCATTCTGCTATCCCAAATTCCTTGCCAGTGGAGACAATTGGTTTCCACTTCTCTCCTCAATGCCATCACCTACTCTTGATACCCTGGAGCCCTGCTCGGTGCCTGAAACACCTTTCTTCCAAAACTAGCAAGCAAACAAAAAGAAACAAGCTACTCCCAAGTGTCTCTGTTAAACATTGCTCCAGAACTTTACAAAGTCATTTTCTTTCAAATTATCAGTCATTAAAAAATGGCTGTAAAGGGTTATCCTGATTAGCCAGCTGTCCTGCAGAAGGCCTGCGCTATCCCAGCCCGCTCCCAGCTGCCTGTTACCCAAGATAACATTATCTACATGGAAGTCTTAGCCAGACTTTCTGTAATTACTAGTGATTTGCAATGTTATTCTCCATCTAGTGTTTATCAGCGCAGAGGACGACAGGGAGGTCTTGGAAGCTTTTTTCCCCACAAGTCTTCTCAGATCATTTATTTGTCCAAGTTCAAATCCCTAGGCAGTAGCTTGGTGTGATTTTTTTTCCTTGGTGTGTAAGATACAATTTCAAAGAGGAAACTAGGATATGTATGGCTTCTCCTCTCCTTGCTCACCCCAATTCTGTAGTCTTGGAAAGCTCGTATCTTTGTTGTCTTACCCACTAAGTTTTCTTTCACATTTGTTAGACCTTCCCTGTAAAATGTAGTATCTTCTACCTCCTTTTTGCTATGTGTTCTGCCCTGTGTTTCATCCCTACTACCTGCTCTTTCCAGCTCTCCTACCAGCTCTGAATCCTCTGTCATCAATAATCCACTACTTTAACTGGCTTAGAGTTTCCTTCTCTCTCTCTGTCCCGGTCAGATGCCAGATCAGACCCAGCAGAAGCCTGCTACTATCCCTGTTGTATGTACTAATCTTCTTACAAGTATGGTCTGCTCTGTATTTAACCTCTTCTTCCTGCATAGCCAGGTGATACCGAGAGCTCCAGAAACATCATTTGCTTTTTGCACGTTAATGAATGAAGCACCCATTAGTAACACACAACTGTAATTTTATATAATAGGTTAAGCTGAAATTGCTGAAGCCACTAATCCCAGGTGCATAGTTCAGACTACCACTCAGTCTTTTCTTCTCCTGATGGGCATTGAGTTGTGGGGCTTTGAGTTATTTGATATTGTGAAGCCAAAATTCATCAGGTGAGCCATTCCTTTGGAATTAGTGGGGTACACTGCTTAACCGGGGCAGTAAGATTTGCCTCTGTGTCTGTGCTGCAGAGCTGTCTACAGCTGTGTTAGGAAGTGAGATAAATCTTTGATTTTGGATTTTCATCCCCATGTGGATTACACTGTACATCTGGGGATGTGCCTAGTTGGTAAAAGAACAAGACCAGAAGCTGGGAGTCCTATCTTCTATTTCTGGCTCAACCCCAATTCACTGCGTGACTGTGAGCAAATCACTTAAGCTGTCTCTGGGATAATAATCAACACAGCAATTCCAGGAGGCTTAATTTTTAAAGTGTCAACTCATATATTTTCTCCAATGTGCCTCGGGAGATGTCCCCTTTCCTTCACTGGGAGCACGAGCAGGGCCTTAGTACTGACAGCAAGATTTGTCACCCCTGACCCCCTCTCCCCCAGTCCGCCACAACTATTTCATACAAAATGTTTAATAATAATGCCAGAAATGCTGTCCCGGAGCTCTGAAAGCCTCTTATCATCTCCGATTCCTAAAGTACAGTGTACAGAATCCCATGTAATGGTTTTCTTTTCGCTACTTTCAGCATTAATTCTTCTTTCTTGTTATGCCAGCAGATGCATAAATCTGCTGCTGATGCTTTTTGGCTTTGGTCTCGCTGATTGCATGACTTAATTGTGGACCAAAAAAGTTGCATTTTGTTTTTTCCAGTGTGCTTTTGTGTGCTTGAAATCCTAAACTTTCAGAAGTGCCTAGTGATGGGCTGTAGCTTTGTTGGGATAGGGGCTGAAGTTTACATGTTCTTTGTTTGGGAAGAGCTATATACTGCATGTCTGTCTTCTGAAAACCCACTGTCTCGGAGAGGAAGTACAGGGAAGACTAATCAGTTATGAATATCCAGCACATGGGAGACTCCTCCCAAATATTTTCACAGCATGAGACAAAGTCAAAGCAAGATACGTAACAGACCATCTCCTCTCATAAGGACGGTATCTCCTAGTCGCCATGGCATCTGATCCCGGTGGCAACTGCAATAAAGCCACTCCTTTCATGGGTAAATAGTATTAGGAAAGTATTTGGTGTGTTTCTCTTACTGCAATTTAGCAGCTGGAGGCAAGTGAGGGAGTGAGAGCGTGGGCCAGCATAGCTCTCTGCAGTTCACAGCACTGACCCGGTGGAGCACTACCTGGAAGTTGCCCTTCCAAGCACCTGGAGCAGGACAGACATCCATAAAGTCAATGGAAAAGCAGTTGTTCAACCTCATCAAGGTTTGAGTCAGATCCCTAGCTTCAACGATGAAGACTTGTATTTATATAGTTTGCTACATCACAGTATGGTGTCTCAAAATGTCTGCTACCACTCATTTTTAAAGCATATGTATAGTACATATAGTCTTGTCACAGCTGACACCTTTTTTTGATTTTGCTACATGAGAGTACTCTGTTGCTGATGAATCAAGCTGTTTTCAGGACTGGTTTACTTCAGAATATTTTGGAGGAGGAAAGCAAAGTAAAAAGTCAACTATTTTTCAATGAACTATCCCCATCCCGATCTTTTGAGAAATTCTTCTATCAGAAACTTTTTTTTTAAATAGTCATTATAAATGTGATGTAACTAGCCATTCTTCTGAAGTCTTGTAGAGTGTAAAAAATCTTTGCAGCTAAAAACTTGGCTCAGGAAAGCATCCTTCATTAGGATAACATTTAGCACCATGCCAAGTCCATCAGGTCCCAGTTCAAGGGCAGAAAAGATGCAGTGATTTATCACACGCTGAGTTGGAATGAACCACAAGAGGTCATCAAGCCCATCTCCCTGCCCCAAGGCTGTCCCAGTGATACCTCTGTCACTCCCACCAGAACCAGGTCCAGCTTGTTGGTACAGACTCCAATATGCTCGTCTGCCGGAGATGTGCCTTGTAGGCGATCCATTCCCCTGCTGCTAATAGAGGTATGCAGGACTTGTCTGCAAAGACATCAGCTTTAGCTATAGGAATAATTGCAGTTTCAATCGTTATGAAAAGGGAAGGAAAAATACCGCGGGTTATCAGGGTGCTAAATAATTTAGGCATGCACTCCTCTCTTATTGCGCAGAAGTACTGTTAGCAGCAGCGAGCGCAACACGCGCATTGCAGAAAAAGAAGAGGTGTGCTAGGCCAAATGCTGCCCTCAGAGACATACACACACAATTTCCAATGACATCCGTGGGAATTGGGCGTGCGGATTGAGGGCACAATCTGGCCCTTTATTTTCAGCTGCTGTATTATGATCATGACATGCTAATTTCTAATTCCTTTAGCAAAAATAACACAGGAAGGCTTAAATATTAATGTTGCCAAATGTCAGAAACACCTCTGCAATATACTCTTGAGCAAATTCATGAAAACAGATTTCAGGAACCATGGCCATGCTCAATATTGGAACCTGACATCCCCAACCAGTTAAAATGCTCCTTATCGTCATTGGGGTTTTGCCACGCTAAGAACTGAATAAGAGCTGCTGGATTTAGCTCCGTGGTAGCTGACTTGGACATCAGTCTCCTGACATGCATGGTCAGAGCTTCTCACTTAGAGGGATGGATGCAAGGGCACAGATGTCATTTGGGGTTTGCCAGATGATAAACATCCAAGTCAGTCCCCTATCTCCTCAAAAAACATGAACAGAAGTCAACCAAATGTAAACCAATAGAGAACTGCAGGTGGAGATTTACCAGAGGAAGGAAAAAAACTGGAGATTAACCCCTCACCAGTCCCCAGCACCACACTCCTTCCTGCGGCTCACTTTCACAGGGATATAAAAGAGGTCCTGGAGTCAGCTAAGAGGAAAGGTGAAAACCTCCACAGATGCAAGACTGCCATGTGGGCCTGCCTTTGGCAAGTAACCAGCTGTGGGTCAGGGCCCCGACACCTGCATCCTGTCCTCGCCGGCGTGGGGGGATCGAATCCATCCTAGGGAGACATTCAGCAGCCTGTGCCCGCCTGGCCCTCCAGCAGCAGGGTTCACCATGCTAAACGAGGTGCCTTTCCACCCCAGCTGCAGGCGGACACTCAGGTCGGTGGGAAGGGAGAGGGGCGAAGTGATGTGCCTGAACCTGGCATTTTTCTGCAAGGAGTTACTCAGCCGGCACAAGCTCCCCATCATGGCACAGGACTGGAGGAAAGACAGCAAAAAAGAAGCAGCTGCTTCGTTCTGGAGGGGGCGAGGTGGGTTGCAGAGGCTGCCCCACCACACAGCAGCCTGGTACCCATCTAACCTGCTGCTGATGGGAAGGGTCTCCGAGGTCCTTGGCCCTCTTTGCTCTGGTTTCGGTATTGCTGGAGGAACGCTCCCCTCTCCTTTGCCTTTGGCAATCTTCGGCAGGCCCTCCAGTGGGGCTCATGGGAGCTGGAGCTGTCAGGGAAGATGGAATAGAATAAAAATGGAGAAATAACTTAATTATATCAAAAGTGCTGCTGTAGAGGCAGAAAACTCTGTGGGGTACGGCACAGCCATCTGCTTTGCGCACGGTGGAGAGGGGGCAATAAACCAGTGGCCTCAGGGGAAGCAGGCAGGGGGTGAAAATGAGGCATTACCCCAAAAAAACTGGGGCAGCCAGCACCCGCTTTTGGATGCTGCTCTGAGCCTCCTGAGTCCTGCCTGTGAGCTGCCCTTCGCTGGGGGACTCGGTGGGGCAGGGATGGCACAGCCGGGCGGCCATCGACTGCACGCTGCCTGCGTCCCCCAGCACCAGCACCAACTCCAGCGTGTCCTCGTTTCGCTCCCAACGTTTCATTTCATGACGGCAGCGAGCCGCTGGCGGCAGAGCGTGTCCGGAGGCCGGCTGGGGCGGCAGGAGCCCTCCGCCATCGGCACCGTGCCTGCGCAGGCACCCCGAGCCTGCCATCGTCCTCCAGAAATGCACGGCCTGTCACAACTCGTTGCTTAATGCTAAACTACCCGTTATAAATAAACATGGTCCTAATAATAGTTTGCCTGACCTGACTCACTGTAGGAAACAGCCTCAGAAATAAAAGAGGATGACTTTCAAATGCAAGAGTTATAATTTTACATAAATAAAAAATGAAAAGGGCAGCACAGGACAGGCTAGGGGAAAATAGTATCACAGGGAGTTGAAGTTGCAATCCCAGGGTGTTAATGGGCTTGCCCGGCTGCTAAATCTGATGCTGTCTCTCCCTGTAAGTTCTCTGGAGTTTGATGGATGGATGTGGAGAAATATTACTTGAATTGTCAGATAACTGTTAGTCACCCAGATTAAAAACAAATTCCATTGACGTTGTGTCATACCTTGGGAGCCCAAAACAGATATTGATGTTTTCATCTTGTTGCAGGGAGGAGGGAGATGGGAGTGGGTAAAGTAAGAAATCAAAATCGCCCAGATAGAGCAAGTCTTTCGGCTTTGTTTGAAAAATGACACCGCAGCACAGTGCACCAAGCTGAGGATGAGAGATAACGCAATCCGGCCTCCCTCTCTCAAATGAAGGGGAGACAAAGACAGCATAATCATAAAAGAACAAAACTTCTAATGCCTGTACAGAATTGTAAGCACAAGCGTAGGAACCAGATTCACCCAGTGGGTGCCACAAGATCCACCCTTCAAACCCCCCTGACACTAGTGGGCTGTGCGAGAGGTTCAGCCCCCCACGTCCCAGGGGTGACAAGGTGCTTTTGATCACCTTCGGGGGATGAAGCAGAGGGAGATGCAATGCCTGTGCACCGGCATGTGGAGCAGGAGAAGCAGGAGGGAGTTGGATTTGCTCAGTCTGCAGGAGAGACAGTTTCAAGGGGACCTAACAGCCTGCCAGCATCTACAAGGGGCCATCAAGATGGGGCCAGGCTCTTCACAGTGTCACATGGCAGGAGGGTGAGAAACAACAGGCATAAGTTGAAAAAAAAAGAGGTTCTGATTGGATATAAGGAGAAGATTTTGCCCATGAGGACAGCCAGGCAGCGGAACTGGTTGCTCCAAGAGACTGTGCTGTCTCCTTGCTCGGAGGTTTTCAAAACAAAGCCCTGAGCAGCCTGGTCTGACCTCAGGGCTGGCCCTGCTTTGTGCATGAGGTTGGACTGGAGACCTCCTGAGGCCTCTTCCAGCCTGAATTGTGCTATTATTCCTATGATAAATTCACAAGGTGTTTCTGCTCTGTTGACCTCCATGACTATGTTGATTTACATCCACCGAGGATCTGGTCTTAAGTTTGTAGGCAACTGTCCCAGAATCAACAATAAAATGGGGTTGTGTTTTGCATGTATAATAATTCATTCAGGTGGTGTGAAGACATCATGAAAGGCCTCTTTATGGTGTATTTCTACCAGTGATAAACCAATAAAATGTACTGTATGCATCTTGAAGCAACAGAGAGATTCGAAAGGATCTTGTCTTTGGTCAGTGTTATGTCTACATTCTGGGAGAGGGACTAAAGCTTTCTTGACATAGAATTTGGCACTCAAAATTGTACATATGTGTGTATGTGTTGTATATATCCATGTGCGGTGTACATACATTGTATATGTAGATACCAATAGCATGCATATAAATGCACTTCTTACACAACAACCTATAAAATAGGTTATACTGCCATTATTGACTTTGCAAAATCAAGCACTCAAAAATTAGATAATGCCTGGTCAATCTCAGTATGCTTCCCTTAAAAGTAATATGACAAAGTTGTGTACTAAAAGTCATCGGGCTATACCAAATATGATACAGTGATACAAACGTTCATGTACCTTTTCTCTTTTTTCCCCCCATAGATCACAAGGTATCTGAGCAAGCACCATTTGCTCAGTTAACTAGAAGCTATTCTGAACTCTTATTTTCTTCTTGTTTTGTGGGTAGCTCCTTTTCTTATTTAGTCAATTTTTTTTAAACTTTGTTTTGAAGTTTGGAATGCTAATTTGTTTGTGATACTCTGTGATAATCTTCATATGGTTTCTCTAGCGCTTGTAAATTAATATGCACAGTATCCTAGTGAAGCGATCACAAACACAAGACAGACTAACAAACACACAGACAGGTTACAGTGGCAAGCAACTAATTTGAGGGGGGCTCAGTTTCTTTAGCACAGCCCCATGACCATGGTGCCACCAGACGATGCTTGAGCTCAGCATAGGTAAGATTTCAGAGTCCCAAGTCAGGGACTTGGTGACTGCCCAGAGGGGACTTGTTCGACTTCTCTGGCTTTCAGCGGGGTCTCTGAGGAGGCAGGGACAGAATACCTGTCCCAGGCAGTATGTGGCGGTTTCACTGACAGCCTTCTTCACTGTATACCCTTTAACAAACAAGAGAGAGGTGATGTCCTGCACACCACTGACTTGACCCTGGAGTGGGTTAAATGTGAGCTGAATGAAGCAGGGCCCAGGAAAAATGAACAGTGGCTGATCACATAATTAAAAACTTTATTGCCACACATACTTACAAAGAGTCCAAATCAAGTTTGCTCAGGGGACCTTAGTTCTGGTACTAACTTCTGGTTGCTTGATGAAGATTCTTACTAATATCCTTTTTGTACAGCGTGTGTAGGTGTGTGCTTTTAATTTCCTAAGTTTATAAAAAAGTCAAAAGAGAAAGACTGAAATTCCATCCTGGGACATCATATTGATTACAACATGGTTCATTACCGCAGTTTGAACCGATACTCCACACGGACACTCATCATTTGAGATGGTAGAGAAAAAGATAGCAGGAGTGACCTGTCATCTAAACCAGGCCCTCCTTCACAGATTCACTATATCCTTGGGGAAAGAATGACTTGTTGTTATCCAGTTACCTGAAATCACACCTAACTGAAACCAGGTTAAGCTCAAAGTCAAATACAGTCATTTATTCATAGCATCCAAAACAGGCAACACAGTTACAGAGGCATAGATGGATGAAATGAAATAAGAAGGTATGTGGCTGTATTGGGTAGATGTCCCTCAGCCACAAGACCTGGCAAGTTCAGCCAGGGCTCCAGGTGTTGTGCATGGCACCATGGGGTACGGCTGCTGGGAGGCCCCCGAGGGATCTCTCAGGGGGCAGAACTTCTCTGGGGCACCCCACCAGAGAGCAGCTCCAAGCACCTGTCTTCCCCGTTTTCACCTCAGATCACCTCTCCTTCATGATCAGCTCTCCTCGCTCTCACAATCACATTAGCTTTTGCGTTCAGGCTTCACTTTGAGCATTTCCAGGGGTCCAGACAGGTTTCATCTCTCACCCTGAAGCTCACACTATTCCTTCCTTTACCAGGAGGCATTCTGGACACTCTCTTAAGTAAAATAACAGGGTTTTTTTTCCCTTTGTAGGTATGAAAATGCCTCTCTATTGCATGAGAATCACCTCCTGCATTTAACTGGCTAGTGAACAGCTCTGCTTCGGCAGAGTCCCCCTCCGGGGCTGGCCACTTAGCATTTCTCTGGCCCTTATATCCTATACCGCTGTACCAGGAGCACAAGACACAAACCTCTGAACCAGATAACTGTATGCAGCTCACTCCAGGCTCTTGCCTAAGATCAGACACAAACAGTAGTTAATCTTGCTGGGATACTGACAGGCTTCTCCGTGTTAGGCTGGGATGACTACGGCACGATGCAGGGTTTGATTGTCTCGCTAGGCTCCGCCAGTGCTGGGGAAGGGTGACAAGAATACACAAAGTCTCTCAGTTGAGAAGAGAACAGCAAAGGCTTTTCTTGAGGTGGAATTCAGGTGGCTGTCTCGTGCTATCAAGCAGCCAAGAGACAGCCAAAAACACAAAGGCTGGCAGGCGAGTCCAAAACAGAAAAATACAGTAGGATTGAAAATAGAATAACTTGTTAAATAATTGAATAGTTCTATTAAATTAGGTGGAAAAAAATGTTGTAAACATTTATCTTTCATGTTGTCAAAGACAATAGTTCTCATTTTCTGTTAGGGCACAAGGCAAATATCAGTGGAAGCACTATAACATACCACGTACACCTTCAGCTATGATGTGAAGCCCAACAAATTCAAAACTGTTATGCGACTCAAATGTGTGTACTTGAAATGCCTGCCTACACCATGACAACTGCTTTTTCAGGCTAAGTCTCTGCCTCCTTTTTGTCTTGGCTTCTTGTTGGAACTGGGCTGAAAATAAAAAGTCAGGCAGCCTACCTTGCCAGATAGCCTCAACTAATTAACGCAGGGAACAGAGTAATTTTGCCTTGCTTTCTTCTCAGGGTGAATCTGCAGCATCCCCATAAAGGCTCTGCATTGCTGAAACTAATCAGACCTCAAGAAGTTTGGCATCCATTAGTCCCTTTGAAGTCTCACAGAGACCCAGGCAATTATCATACAATAGATTTGGCAAGAGAAGTCACTCATACACATCTGGTGCATGTCACGTATCTCATCTT
The DNA here is from genome assembly GCA_008921705.1 of Burhinus oedicnemus. Classification (NCBI taxonomy): domain Eukaryota; kingdom Metazoa; phylum Chordata; class Aves; order Charadriiformes; family Burhinidae; genus Burhinus; species Burhinus oedicnemus. The sequence goes on along the minus strand of VFFE01006637.1, from coordinate 375,549 downwards.
TTTTACAGGAACCAGCCTGAAACCTTCTACTCTGTAAATGAGCGTGAGTATTCTGCCATCAGCTGTATCAGGGAGATGTTTCTGTTTAAGCACGGAGTCATCATGCTTAACTTGGGATGTCTGAAAGATCTAAGATGGAGCTATTCGCTCGGGGCTCTTTTTATAATCAGTGGCAAGACACTGGCACTCCCCTAGGGCAGCTGGTCTGACCTTGTGTTAGACCCCAACGTGAGGATGAGATGAAGTGCCCTCTGCAGGTGCCTGCCTCTGTCCTCTGACTATAAAGGGAGTTTGGGTGACTAAGTCAAACTTAGATGTTTGGATTTCAGACGCCTGAGTTACAACAGATGTATCCTGCCTAGACAGGGTACAATTGGAGTGAAACATATAAAATATGTTGGAAGCTTAATAAAGTTTAATGCTTTTCCAAATTTGGAGCTTAAAAAGCTGCAATGGTGTGTGTGTCCCTCCCCCAGTAGCAATTCATCTTGAGGTAATGCAACTCTTTCTTTTCCATGTTTACGTACCTTGTCATTCTATATTCAGGGAGGAACAAGTTGGGTTTCTTCCATATTTAGAAGAATTTATGAAAAATAAGCTTATTTTTCCTTGTAGCTGAAGTAAAATGGGCTTTTGGAAACAAAGTGCCTGACTGCTGGCAAGTTCACTTTCTCTCCAGGAATTTTGAGGACCATGTTCCATTTTAGATAGACATGGCTTGGTAAATCAGGGAAAAATGCAGTATATTCTTTACTGTACCATTGATATAAATATTAACTGTCACATCATACGTTCTAAATACTGACTGTAATGATAAGTAAATATTGCCTGAGAGACATAGGAGAGGCCTTGGGATATGATAAAACTTTCTAAGTAAAAAATTGAGGACAAATATTAATAATCTCCAAATTACTATTATTTTTGGACCTCTGGCAATATATTATCCAGCTGTAACTGAAGAAAACAGTCATTTCTTTTTATTAAACTGCATGATTTTTAAATATGAGTATTATAAATCTTATTTGAAGAGTTCTCCAGGAGAAAAACTTTGAGTTGCTCTGGGGCATTTTTAAACTATGTCGTTTTTAAGCCAGACAATAACATGGTTTTATAACAGGTCACATGAGCCGGGTTCAGCCGCAGGAGAAATGCAGGCGTGCAGTAGATGTGCAGGCACTGACCACGGGTAGCTTTAGGCAGGAGCAAGGCTCAGCGTGTGGCAATGTGACAGCGAAAGGAGCAAGGCAGCCCAGGGATGGAGAGAGGTGAAATCGTGCTGCTCGCATCCCACCACCAGCACCCTCCCCGCCACTGAAAGCTGTCCCCTCCATGTCTGGCTGCACCTCCTGGCCTGCAAGGTCCTCTTACCTGTTCAGGAATGACTGGCACTTGCATCTCTTCCATGCATCCTTGGATTAGCTACATTAATAAACGTTCTGGTAGCATTAACAAAGTATGCACTTGACAGCCCCTAGAAATAACAGTGGAGCCACAGGAAAGAAGAATTACAAGCACTTTCAGGGCTTTAAATTTAGGCTTACAGAGTTTGATGGAACAGAAGTTCTGTAACGACCAGCCAAAGAGGGAAGCATTCCCCACAACTCAGAAATCATTAATTCAACCAAGAGTAAAGATAGCACCATCTTCCTTCATTATCCCCTAATTTAATTGTTACAGATTAAAGCTTGGCAAATCTGGGCACAGATTCCTGTTGTCAGACTTCAAAGAGAGCTCCTGAAGTCTTCTGCCAGAATCAATGATCATCGCTATATCCTTTTCTCATGCAGCATCTGTATCTTCCCTAACGTTAATGAACATTATTTTTGCATGCTTCTGAAAAGACTGAAAAATACACTGTTGAATCACATTTCCCATGTGAGGGGGAAAATGAACCCTTCTACATTTGTTATTCTCCTCTAACAAGGATTAAACCACGGTGTGGATACTAATGAGTGACTTGCAGTTGCCCGCCTCTCACTTTAGTTCAGTTCTCAAGAATATTGAAGATGAAATTTCTCAGCTGAAATCATAACATGCTCTATGGATTAAATGTTTCAGACCTGTTCTTATAACAAATAATCAAGCTGTCGAGACTACTTGCCATGCAGACTTGCAGACCTCTTGGGTCACTGTTGCCAAGGAGTAATTTTCTTTAAAGTAGACTCGCTTGTCCATTTTATGAAAAAGGAAAACAGAAATAATAGGTTTCAAGGAACTTGGTGTGAATGATACACATTAATTTCACATCAATTTGCCTCCTCTATGTGCTTTTTTCAATATGCACCGTAACTGCTAATTACGAAGAGAATTAGGCTCCAGAGCTGAATTAAGGTAGAAAATACCTGGAAGAATTTCTGATGGAGCTATAACTGATGATAACCTTGCTTCTTGAAGTATGTCCATTTTTGTTCTCCTAACTATGCAATAGTGAAAAGTCAATTACTACCATATTATCACTGTCGAGCAGAGGTCACAGAGATGATTTGCCTGTGTGTATATGCATGTGTGAATCAGCATCAGGGAAGTACAAGATAAATTAATATCTTGACTCTTTACTGCCCTGTTGATATTCCCCTCGGTACTACAGCAAAGCTCATGTATCTTTATTTCTTTTCCATCCGCTACAGCTTTATTTATGGGGTGGCACATTTACTACAGTGCAAAATGCTCAAGGCTGGCTGTAGGAAGATGCTACAAACTAAGAGATGTGGTGCATTAGACAAGATGTTATACACCTCTTTCCAAATAACCGATTTCCGAACTAGCATTTGGCTAGTTCAAGGATCCGGTCATTCAGCACGAATTAACCAAAAAGATACATTGGATGCAGGTCACTCGTTTCTCACCATTCTGCTCACTAAGTGGAGAGGAGAGAATTATGAAAACTAATATGAGAAATATAACAACTGGTACCATTTTTTCTCATTAGATCGCAGTCTTTTTGGGCTCCAAACACCAAGACAACCAAATCTCACTTCTTCAGCAATTAGCCAACAGAAGCTAGGAGAAACCTTTTAGATTTCCAGGAGGACTTCTATAACAGAAACAGTGAAACTGGAGGAAACGTGCTCCCATCAAAACAGAGATCGCTGAGCTTCTTTAAGGTCCTGCTTTCTGGGAAAAATGATTCCTCAGGAGGAAATCAGGAGATCACAAGACCAGATGATCTCCTCTCCAGAGGGTACCAGAGTGAATTTGCCTTTGGGGCATGGTCAAAGGACAACTGAGGTCAGATATGGTGGGACAGGCATCCCTGGCAACTCTCTGGGAGGGGCTGTTCTGGTATAAGGGCAAGCTGTTTCCCCTCAGAGCTTGCTGAAAGCTAGAAGGACTTCTGAGATAAGACAATTTCATGAGTTTTTTTATTCTTGTTTCAAATCCTTTGGTCCATTTTTGAAGAAAGGACTTGGGACCAAACTATAATTCAGCTTTCATTTGCTCTCCCCAGAAGGGTTATCTCCCTGCTGGTTTATGACTTCTTAACAACTTATTTACAAGGCACAAGATGCTGTTAAAGTTCAGCCAACCCGTGACTTTGTCATAAACTTACAAAGGTGCTGCCAGGGAGGCAGGGCTGTTGGGGCAGGAGCATTTGGGTAAAGCCTGCCTGTCAAAGGGAAAACACACTGGTTAATTCACTATTAAACCGAGGAGCCCAGTACCACAGACTACTGCAGGCACTGGGAACCTAGCGTGATGCAAAACAAGCAGCAAATTATATGCATATTTCAAAAGAGATTTAAAGCCCATATAGACAATGCAAATGTCTGCAGTGAAATGAGAAGAGTTCCTATACAAGGAACAGAAACCCTCAAAGTTTATCATATAAGATAAACACCCATGCCCTGGAGTTAAAGAGAGTTTCCCTATGGTAAGCCTTTTCATAGTGGTCTATTATGTGGCTCCTTATACTCCTGAGGTTCAGTTTACCATCAGCATGATCCTCTGCCATTTTTACATATGAACAAGCAATAATGTAGAGATTTCATACGCTCCCAACAGGTGCAGTCATTAAGCTCAGGATCCATCTTTAGTTCCCGTTCTTCCTCAGGTGTCCATGGTTTTGCAAGAAATAGAAGACAATAAATAACAAACTCAAAATGATATTGCAAACGTAAATTAAAAATCCTTACAGACAGCATATTTGAAGTGTTAAAAAAGCTAGATGATGGTAAGAAAAGAAACCAACAGGTCCTTCCTGTGTCTCAGCTTCTAATGTCCACCTAACAATTTTTACCCTGACCTACATTTTCTACAAGTAAATATAGTCACTTGCATTTTATCACCAAAATAGACACATTCAGAGATGACAGGAAGTCTGTGTATGATTCAGCTAGATAAGGCAGTCAGTCAAGGCCATGGGAAACCAGATATTCACTAGAATGACTCATAAAACTGCTTGATAAGGTGGAAAGCATAGATAACCTGTCCCTGGTAACCCATAGCAGCTGAACAGGATCTCTGTCCTCAGCTGAAAATTATCACAATTAAAATACTCTTTTGTAAGAAAAAAATGCATTTTTAAAATGAGGAGACTCCAGAGAGAGGATTCTTTCAGCAAATTCTGAAGGGAAAAAAATGCAAGAAAAATTACAGATGCTTTTTTTCAAAAGCTTTCGTACTTTCCCACTGCAGTCTGTTGAGATTGTGTGAGACCAAGCAGCTGGTTACCTCAGATTCAGTACTCAGCCCTACAGAAGAGTGCGTTGTAAGAGCTGCCTCATTCCTTGCCTGAGCACAGTTGATTTGCTAAGACTATTTTCAAACACGGGCATGAGCATTGTCCTTAGGGCTGAGTTGTGCTACAAGGTTCCTGGGTGGTGGTGGGGAAGTTTGTACAGGATGGAGCCATTGCATGGGGTGTCTCAGGAAAGGAACTGTGGGCGCTCCAGGAGCTGGTTTCTCTCCATGGCTCCCTGGCTTTCCTCCCCAGCTGTCTACTTCATAGATTACTGACCCCTTTCCAGCTCAGACCAGTGGATGTATTTTTGGGGTCATTCCCCACCCACTGATACTGGGATGTGCCTGAAGACACTCAATATCTGTTACTTTATGCAAGTATAACAGGGAGGAAATGACCTAACCTAGTACCATCACAGGGAATGGTTAAACCTTAAATACCAGTGGAAACAGTAAGAAGATCATATACTCCAGCGTTGCTTAGTTATGGACTTACTGGAAAGAGCCAAAGGCTCAGACCTTCATGATGCTGAAGGTCTCCTCTGAGAAGCTGAGAGCCCTTGACTTCCCCTGCTTGACTGCTCCCAGCTCACCAGCAGAGTGATCTGCACAGCACTGGGCTGAGCTCTGAGCCATATTACGGGAACAGCTGCCAGGAAAAGTTTTCTGCTCCTCTGGCTATCATCAGGCCAAGTATATTTTGCCAAGGGACCGAGAGCATTTATCTCTGGGCAATCAGGAATACTCATGTTGGACTATAGACTTCATCCACTAGGATTTACACAAGCAGCGAGTGCTGCTCAGGGCCCAGAAGTTGCACCAATACACAGAGTAAAGGCTCCCCTGGGCTGGCCTGGGGCTGCCACGTCTGCTCTTGCAAATGCTCATGAGGAAGAAGCTGGTGTGGACCAAAGGGCAGTCTCAGGAAAGACTTGTTGAGGACAGGGTGGAGGAGAAGAGGTGTATTTTCTTGCCGTGATGCACAGTCACGTGAGCTGACAGCTTCCTGCTCATTCTGCAATGGCTGGCTGGGGCAGAAAATGTGCAGTGCAGCACTTCAATGTACTTGATGGCCACTGCGCTCCGTCCTGTTGATGAGGGGGTTTGCAATTAGGATTCTAGTGACATGATTTCAGTTGTGGGATCTGACCCGGCTTCCCTTTCAGTTAATAACGCAACGCCCATTGACTTCAGTGGCTGCAATATCACACTCCTGACGATATAGTTACTACACAAAAGATCTTTGACCAGAAAGCAGGGAGGTAACAACTTTCCTTTCTGGATAATCACTACAGTTAGTAAGGATATGAAAACTGTTTTAGTAAACTTTTCTCTTTATATTATTTTTTTTTCTTTTTCCTTTTTTTGCCAGCACAAGTGGAACCTCCAGGTCATGGTGATTGCCAAGGAAACAAACAATTTCCTTGAAAAGAGAAGGTGCAGATTTACAGAACGAGTGTGGTTTGACTTATGGGTTAGCACAGTGCCTGCCAGACCTACATTGGATGAGGCTGCAAACCCGCCTTCAATGTCTTTTCCAGAGTCCTTTATGCACTCTTTGCAAGCGGTTTCAGTCGTTATCTAGATCTGAGGCTGAACAAAGACATGGGTTGCAGCCCCAGGTGCTGGAGGGGGTGATTCCTGCTCTCTGAAGACCGATTACCTCCTCTCTCCTACCCAGCACTGCCTACTGCACAGCTAGAAGGCTACGAGGTGAAGGTGACATCCAATGCTGGCTGCTAAAAGGTGGTGGAGAGGGAGGGAATTCATGTCATCGAAAACATTTTTCCCCGTGGCACCTCTTTGGAGAGGCTTGCATTAGGAATTCGAGTAAACTGACTTGGAGCAGCCCTTTGTGCAGAGCGAGAGAAGTCATGAGCTACAGTGGCCTTCTTTATCGAAAGAGTTATTTCCGACCCAGAAAGAGGAGCAATTTCTGCTGCAGCATATCCCAATGAGCTCACTGTGCTTCCTTAAATCTGTTTTTCTAGGTACAGTCCTGTGGGAAGAATATGCAAGTTCCACAGCCTCAGCTCTGCAGTTTTATTACAGCTCAGTCAAAATGCTGTGGTGCCAATTCTCTTACATTTTTCCTAATTGTTAAAGGAAATATCTTAATTGTGTAGAAGAACGTGCAAGTGTAACATATGACTTATTATCGAGAACCCGATTTTTTATGCATCGTAAAACTCCATCTGTCCCATCATCTGGAGTTGGCTACTATTCCTCTAACACACAAACACAGATCAAGAATAATAAGTTTTAAATATCCAGTGTATTAACCAAAGCGGGGACTGACTTTATTTTACAGAAAGTATTGGAATAACAGAGTCATTGCTGTGCTGCGGGTAGTGATGAGGGTATTACATAGGCGTTTCTGTTCCTGACATCAGGTAACTTAATCCCCAAATTTATGAAACTGTGGCCTGTTCTTATGGGTTGCATAAGGAGCTCGGTCCATAGGACTTTTTACTACCTTTGGAGAGAAAACGGCTTGTTTTTCCCTATCCACTGCTGATAAGGAAAGGGTGTCAGCACATAAGGCTGCTCTAATGTACATTGGCAGAAATTGTTTTCAGCAGCTCAAGGTTTCTGACCCAGTAACCACCGTGACTTTATGGCAGGTGGAAAGCGTGCTTTGCGAAGAGGCAGCCTGTCCTCTGCTTGCCGGCGGGGCATCTCAGGTCTGCACGGCTCCTGCCGCAGCGCCGCTTGCTTCACGCAGCCGGAGCGTGGCCCTGGCCCATATTCTGCTGCGTTAAAGACCCTGTTGACTATCATTCTTAGTGATTTCTGATGTTACATTTTTAGCAACGTAGACTCATTTATTACACAGAGATTTTGATCAGTCATTAAGGGTTAGAATGACTTAGATAAGCGAAGGACCAAAGTGTACGCTGGATAATTTAGGCTCTGACTCAGCAAAACCGTGTGACTTTGCTAATCTCTGTTCACAATTAAGGCCTAAAGGCAAGCACATGCCTATATGCTACACTGAACAGCTGTATTCTTAGTCATGCACGTTGTACGGATTAGGCCCTCCTTAAGGAAAGGAAAGCAAAACTCATCAGTGAAAACTTGGCCTCTCCTGTTCTTTCCAGTAAACTTGTGGTGTGGTGACGTGTGTGAGATAGAGTGAGGAGCATCTGCAGGAGACAAGCAGGATGATAACAGTCACCCTTGAAGAAATACGAAGCATTTACCTTGTTAATTTTTTTTTTCATCTGATATAAATCCCTAGATTAAAGCATTGGTGTTAAACAACAGTATTTTTTCCTAGATCTGATCATCTCTCATAGAATTCAGAGAACTTTTTTTAAAGAATGTGATAAATAACATTAGATAATAATTTAATTAGGAACTGGTTTAATGGATATTTTCCACTCATTTTATATGGAGCAGATTGAGCTTTATGGTAATGAAACCAGCAACCGAGATCTCTGAGAAGACCTATGGGATAACAACAGGACTAAGTACAATTATATATTGTATAAATCTTAGGTTTTTAGAAGGACTCTTCATGGGCAGAGTAAAATGTACTTTGATGCTCCAATAGCAAAAAATAAAACAACACACCCTCCCTTATTTTTATCAGGACTACCACAGAAATAGCTAAAATAGTTCCCTCTTGAGGGACTTCCGCTGGAGGAAGAGGCCAGGCCCACATTTTCCACCGAATCCTGCTGGTTACAAGGACTCCGCTCCCTTCCCCAGTTCCCCCCAGCCTGAGGAGTTTGAGCATGAGTCTCCCGCCGGAGGCAGCCCAAGACTTTCTGTAGAGGCAGGAAACCCCACGTAGGTTGTGAATTCTGCTGTCTTGAGCCTGGAACACCCTTACGCTGCAAAGAGAACAAGCGCGAGTGCGTGATCCAGTCGCTGAACTGTTTCCAGTACATGGAAGACACCACTGGGGCTACTTTGGGACAGGCATAGGGAAGGGGGCAGAGGGGATGTCTTGCCTCTGGATCCTCCCAATACCACCTTGCTTTCACAGGACAGCTCTGGGCATGCGTGGCAGCAGTGCTGGGGGGCTGCAGGGGTAAAAATTACAGGTGTAGGTGATCCAGTCAGCTATGTGTGTCCCTATACAATGAAACTATATATAGAACAACAAGCTATCGGGACAGAAGTGATGTAGGTGGTATAAATATCTGTTTCTTGAAGACCAAGTAGAAAAGACAAAGATTCCAAAGCTGGCAAGGAGAAATGCACCCATTTTGCCCCAAAGGAAGTGAGGATGTATTGTGCACAAGGAGTGCAAATTCCCAGGCCGATCCAAAAAGAAAAAGGTATGATGTTGCAGCTATGATCAGGTAATTCTCTTCACTGCACTTGTGCTGCTGTTTGAGACAGTTTCTCCACCACCAGCAACTACCCTGGTGACTGAACAGGCTGATTGTGGTAGGATGCCCCACCACTCATTTTCTACCAGGTTGTACCAAAAGATGGACCTACAAGGCCAGGCTGGATGGGGCTTTGAGTAACCTGCTCTAGTGAAAGGTGTCCCTGCCCATGGCAGGGGGGTTGGACATAGATGATCTTTAAGGTCCCTTCCAACCCAAACCATTCTAGGATTCTATGATTCTATGACCTTCAAAGGGAGGAGAAGAAGAACAAACCATTGGCTTCCATTAGCATCCAAACACAGCAGCTTCTGGCCCACCCACCAACTCCTTGCCCTGCTCAGCTGCAGGGCTTCCTGCGACAATCCCAGCCACCTGCGTAATTTAAAAACATAAGAACTGAACTGTCCCGAGTCTAATGGCAATGATACCATTGCCACACAACTATATAGTGAGGATTCACAGGGATAAAAGAAAGGCAAAGGAAACTCAGGAAGACTGTGTAAAAAACCACCCGGGTGCAAGGAAACCATGAATGCAGGCAGTTCCTGCTGCACCATTGGCCAAGTCACTTACGGCTGCCCACGGATTAAGAGCAGCTGGGATCTGTAATCCAGTGTAACTCTCACAGTCTCTCCCTGCCGGGGTCAGCTGAGGACTGCAGCTGCTGGGGAATCACAGGAGGGATCACCAGGGTAATTCCTCCTTCCTCCTCTCCCTGTTTGCTCTGGCTGGCGGTGCGCAGAGCAGGGGCAGGTCTGCATCCCTGTATGCTTCCAGCTCTGCTCTGCAGTGCGTGTTTGGGGAAATTAAGCCAGGAATCGGAAACGCGGAGGGAATGTAACTAAGATCTGAGCTGCTCCAGAAATCCTTGCCTAGGTGTGAAAACAGCGACCTGCCGCAATCCCTTCCTTCTCCTGCTGGGAGCTTAGCAGGAGCAGGCTGTTCCCTCAGCTGAACTGACACCGTTCTGTCAGAATTGGAGCTGTTTGATCATGTACACTAGTGTCCTTAGGAGGTGCCTAAAGACTGCTCTTTACTTGTGACTCAGAGGAAAAAGTATGCATTTGAGGGACTATAATGTTCTTGGTATTAAATCTGGGTTATTTTTGATGGAGTGAAAAGCTTGCTATAAACTTGAGCAGAAACTGGATTTGACCAGTTGGTCCACACCACAAACACATGTATGTGGAAATTCCCAAATGCAACAGCATCTCTACAGTGAGAAATATAAGCAGCAAAGAAGCATTCACAGTGGATGGAAAAAACCAAAATGCAGTTTCCTAATTTTAATGTAAGCGCAGCGCTGGCCCTAATATAAGAGCTGGCCATAGCAAGTTGGATTTTTTTTTTTTCTTATTGAGACTAACTGGAGCACTGTACTGCCAAATCCCATCTTTCCTCCTAGAGGAACCAAGCAGCTCTTATAGGACTGCCCCAACGGAGGGGGCAATTCTGCCGTTCAAAATCTGCCTCGACTTGTGTGATATGCTTTTATGTTTTCTTCTTTCTGCCAATACCGCTGTGCTGCGCTGCACAGAATGAAAGAGGTAATTTAATATGGCGTTAAGCTGTGTGCTCCCTGCGGAGCCTGTAGGGATGGTTTCGCAGGGGTGCTTCTGTGGCGGTGAGCCAAAATTAAGGCAAAATGTTATGCTGCGGCACGGATCCTGCCCAGTACTCTGCCTCCAGCTGCCTCTCACAGGGTGAATCTGCTGGAATTGCGCAGGTGAGGGAGATGGAGCTTTCTCTGATGTGCCGGAATAAATTTTCAAGTGTTATTTTCCCAGTCTGCCCTTTCTCCCTTCCAAAAGGAATCAGCAAGCACCAGGGCTGCAGCTTACTGCAACTGTGCTCAGCTGTCAGGATTGGTTTTCCTACGGGCTCGGGGCTGTAGGCAGCGCTTTCATTTTGAAAAAAACAGAGGTGCTTCGATTTGAGAGAGACCTTGGCACTGGCTGCCCAGCTCGACCCTTTGTGGAGAGATGATCCTGCTCTGCTTGGAAAGAGGAAAAGCACAAATGCTTCATTGATTTTGGGCCTGCTACGTGCATTCCAATTTTGGTTTCCACCCCCCGCGGCTGTCCCAAGTCTCATCTTGGGTAGGTCTTTTTTTGCAAAAGGAAAAAGCATGAGGAATGACTGTCAAAACAAGGCAGAGTTTTGCCTGCAGGAAGATGAGTGATGTTGCTGCAACCCACAGTCTGAATGCTATGTGAAATGCCAGTTAAAATAGAATTGTTTGCATAAAATAAAGCACAAACTTTTCCTAAAGCCTGATATTATTTACAAATAAATATTCCCTGAATGATAAACCCTGGGCACATATAATTTGTAAAATGACAAAAAAGTCAAATGATCACACAAGCTTATTTTTTACAGCGGATTTTTGGCTTGCTCACTATCCCGACTATTAAATAGCACCTCTGTGTTTCTGAATGTTATCAACAACTACTGTTTCCTTGACAAAAGCATAAGAGAAATAAATCTCATAAAGAGATTGCTAGGCAGCTGTTCGCCAATGGCTAAACGCTTGCAAGAGTTACACAGTATTATCTCTGTGTTCGTGCAGCTCAGCACTTGACTAGGAATCGGGGGATCTGAGCTCAGCTTCTCCAGACCACCTGGCTGCCTAGCAAATTTTGGTGCATTTACCAGCATTAGATCCCTTTCTAAATGAGTTACAAACCCCAAATCCTTCTGCATCAGTGAAGAAAAAGACCCAGGACCCTTAACTGTTAATATACAAGTGCCTTTCTATATAGTAAATGAATACATTTTATTTGGTAGAAAACTCTGTATGCCTACCATGGAAAGGTGCTACACAGTTTCTGCTGTCATGAAGCAGATCTTTCCTCCTACTATCCAGCAAATACATGGAAAAAAGTATAACAGGGCATCGGGGGGGGGGGGGGGGGGGGGGGGGGGGGCGGTTGGTAGCGCTCAAGAAAAATGCCAGCAGAGCTTTGGTGATGCCGGAGTTCCAGCAGCCAGCTGAACTGGAGAGCAGTGCAGGCATAAATGCGCCTGTGCTGCCCGACTGCGGTGTCACACAAATGCAGGGACACGGCAGGGTGCTCAGCCCACCTCCAACGGCCACCAGCCAAGGTAGCCCTACCGACACCAGGGATGCTAACAGCAGATCAGCCTCTCCGTGTGACGTGGAGCAGAACTGTGCCTGAAGGGGACGGCTAATCCTCAGGTACGCTGGGCGGCCCCGCCGGCCGCAGCTGCAGTCCCCCCGTCACCTCGCTCAGCGTCACTGCCCACTCCTGTGAGCTGAATGTGTTTGTCAAACCACAGCCGGAGATACTACATGACGGGTGATCGCCTGGGGTTCAGCTTCTCCATCACTCCACGCTGACCCAAGCTTGTGCTGCTGCCGGTGGGGCCGTGCATCCCTGCCCCATCCCTCGTGGCAGCACCAGTGCTCCGGTAGCCGGCAGGGACCCCTACACAGAAGCACACCCCATTCACTGTGCAGCCCCCTGTCGCTGGTGAGGGGGCCCAGGGAGAGCATGTGGCCAGTGAAAGCAGGACAGTTGCAGCACATTTGTGTGTGGTCCTGAAATTGCCCCCGCTAAATAAGAGCGGCAGCTCTCATTGTAAATCCAATGATGGCTGTGAGAGGTCTGGATCTACAATCACAGATGGGGATGGTCTGCTGGCAATGGTGTGAATCCCATCTCCAGCAAATTTAAAGAGCAGGCCATGCATACCTCTATTAAGAAGGATTAGGGTGGAGCTGGCCCTGTCTTGGGACTAGAAGGCAGACTGGATGTCTCTTCCAGCCATGCTGGGGTCCACCAAAATGTTCATATAGACAGGCAATAAAATCACTGTGCAAATAACTGTGGTGTGTTACTGTTCCCTTAAAAGCAGAGCTGTAAGAGAAGACTTAAACAAAGCAGATTTGGGTTAATCAAGTGAAGCTATGCCAGTCTTATGCTTGACATATGCATGCACTCAGGCATGACTCACCCTTCAAACAATGATTCATCATTAGTTTTTCTTGTGGGTTTGTATGTCTTTTGTCCATCCTTGTTACAGCCTCTTGCCATCATCTCGCAAGTGCAGCGATGATTAAAACAACATTAAAATTAGACTTTTAATTGGAGCCTGCTCTGTGGCACGCGTGGTGAAGGGCAGAGAGGTTGCATGCCTTTTGTTCCTATAAGAAATGGGGAAGCGGGCGGTAGGTGATGGTTTTGAATGGGGAAAGGTGGGAAGGAAAGAGGCTGAGGCGACTGTAAAAGTGTTGATTCTGGAAGGACAATGTTGCCAAGCAATGTGATCATACATTTGGTTACTGTATAAGAGCTGCAGCAGTTTGGTGAGCTTGAGAGGAGTGGTTAAAAACCCCACGACCTGCATGAAGGCATTCTACATTTTGCACTGTATTTTCTTTGCATTAGCACGTTTGAAGAGCTGAGCTGTGCAACTGACCTCCAGCCCCATGGCCCAACACAGTGCTCAGCAGGGATGGCCCAGGCTGTTTTTCCGGGATGTTTTTCTGCAGGCCAGGGCAGGAATGCTCCTCAGACCATGGCCTTCACTTCTGCTTTTGGGGTTGGCAACTCTGTCCCCACCAGGAGCAAAGACTCTGCGGTCTCTGCTCACCAGGACCACCAGTACCACATGTCGTTGCCCGTCTCTTGTGCATGTGTGTGTATGTGTGCAAGGCACACCTTCTGCCCGCACCATGCCCAGATGCATGCCAGACAAGACAGCGTTGGGTAGCTTGAAGTGCCTGGCTTATTCCTTCCCCTGTACAGCGCGGTGTACAGCCTCCCGTGCTGTGAACGCAAGGGAGGAGCAAGGAGCCTTCCAGGAAGCTGGCTAGAGGCTGAGCTGCAAACAAGCAGCTCTTCCAGGCCACCTTATCACTTGAAAAAGAAACTACTCTCTGCCAAATTGTTCAGTAACCCTCCACATGCCATTCAGCTGTAGTAAACAGAATAGACTACTGTATCTTCTGATAGTGGAGATGTTGAATAAAGCTATTTTCTTTTTAGACGGACCCTGCAGCCCAGTGTCTTAACCATTTGTCCTTTGGGAAGTAAAATTGGGCCAGAAGAGTGAGGATCTCCACATGAAAAGAAAGAAAATAAAGTGCTTTTCTTATTTCAAGCACCCAGGTCTCTTCGGGTAAGCGAAGGTTAAGAGTTTACAGTGGATTACAGGTCATCATTCATAATGGCATTTGCTCTTAACCAGTTACCAGCTTTATTATCTGTACCCATTAAAACTGGACTTGAAGGAAGGGATATTAACAGAAATGCCAGACTGTACATATGTTTCATTTCATACTGTACAGTTCTAAAGAGAGAGATAAGCTCAATAATAAGTTTTTTTGTAATCCAACTTCTACATTTAATAGTATTTTAAAACTATGTTACATGCCCTGCTTCCTTTTGTTCCACCTGCTTCCTTTTTCCACTTCATTTTCTTCTGCTCTCCATTATAGTTTATGCCTCTGCTTTTGTGTGTCAAGCTTGTAATGTATTTCCTTAATGTGTTTCTTCAGATTCCAATACTTTTCCCCCTTCAGAAGCAGCCTGTTCTCATGTCTCTTTCTCTGCAAGGAAGTCTCCTCTTTCTGATTGTGGCTTTCTTTAGCTCCTTGTTCCCCATTTCTTTCCTATTTAATACCTTGCTAAGACTTCCTTTTTCTCCTCTTTGTTATAGGACTCTCTTAAAGTACCGCTCCTCTCCTCTTTCCCATCTATGCTCGCTCCCTCATTTACCCGCTCTTTCAAATGCTCAGGGCTTCTCCCCTTTGTTCTCTGCTTTCCATCCCTTCCACTCTTCATCTCTCCTTGTTCTCTCCTCACCGCAGTCTCTCCTTTCCCTCTTCTCAGCCTCCTCTTGTCTCTTCAGCATTGCACATGCTTTTCTGTCCATTTCTCTACTTTTTCCCCCCTCAAGGAAATGATCAAAGCCTGAGCACTCCTTTTCTAACTCCCTGGGGATTGTTGGGGAATTTATCTCTGTTTCCAGAAGACCCAAAAAAGGAATATCAGGAGAGCTGGTGGGATCTTCTTTGTATTGCCTGGGACCCTGGGAGAGGATAAAAACTTGTGACTTGCTGAGAAAGTTTCTTATCTTGGTCTGTGGTCTGTAAAAGTGAGTGAGGACAAAGGCTTGTTTGGGATCACCCTGTAGCCTGAGCAACTGTGCCTCTTCACCAGCCAGATGGGAATCTTGCCCTGGCCTTCTCCTCCATGATTCCCAGCTGGAGGGGACAGGTGGTGAGACACGCTGGGGGAAGCCGGTCCACCACTTGCTCTGTAACTCTCAGTGCAAGGGATGCTCTCCCTTCCCCTCGACCCACACACTCACCATCCTCTTGGAGAGGCTGGCTCCAAATGGCCTCTTCCAAGAATGGAGGATCTTCCAGCCTGGCAAGCCTAGACCCTGGCTTTAGGGTGGAGATATGGAGGAAGAAACTTCAGATTGCCATGTGTTTCTATAACTGAGATTTCAAAATAAAACTGGCAGGTGTCTGGATGGCAAGGTCCTGGGGAGCACATACAGGTTCCTGCTATTTGTGTGGCTCAGCACCACAAACACACAGGACATAAACAAGTTTTGGAAACATTTCTGTAACAATAGTAAGTAGCAATAAACAGAAAAGTAATTATTTATCACTGCCATGCTGCTAAAGAAATTAATCTTTAGCACATCACGCTGAAAGTGCCAGAAGGGATTGAAGAGCAGGAGGGGCAGAAGATGAAAGGAGGCTGTAGAGAAGAGAGACAGCAGAGGAGATCAGAGGCACAGGGCACTGGCAGAAGGGTCTCATCATACCCCACGCTCCCTGCAAACTGCTGCCTAGGAGAGCACTCCCATTTAGCCAATGCATATAAGTAAAGGCTGAGCAATTACCGCAGGACCGAGCCAAGTGTCCCATGAAATTTAATTAAGGTCAACAGGCTCTGGTGTCTGGTGGGGCCTGAAGAGAGCCCTTTCACTGGCTGTGCAAACCGACTGTCATTATCGGTGTCCCGGCGCAAACAGCCCATTAAAAGTCGCTGGAAATGCTCCTGTCCCCTCAGTGGCTTTCTGTCAGGCCTAGTGTGAATATTACAAATTAAGCAGAAACATGCAACAAGATTCCCTGCAGACTCTTAATTAGCCTTCGCTCGGTGGCATTTCTCATCTGCAGATCTGCTAGTTGCGGTGGAAGCGCCATGAAGGGAGATGCCAAAAATGGCCTTTTGCAGGGCTAGCATAGCGGCACGGCTTGTGGTGGGTGAGGGACCCCGAGCGCCATGCTCTCGGTGTGCCGGTGACCATGACACCCCTGCGTGTTCTATGGCAGTGCAGCCAGGTGCCAAAAACACTCCAGGCAGTGGCAGAGCTTCATCCCCACCTCCAAAAAAACCCTGGCATCGCCACCTGGGAGCAGATCCCATGGCAGGCTCGGTGGGAGCAGGAGCAGCATGGAGGACTGGGCTGCCCTGCGCCTGCAGTATCCTTTCTTCACTGGGAGAGCTGCAGTCACCCACGGAGGAGCAGGATCCACTCCCTCGGCTCCCACCTCGCCCATGCCTACCGCCCCCTTCCAGACCAGGTATGGTGGGCAGCCTGGAGCTGGTCCAGCTCAGCACACAGTACCATGGAGACCAGCAAACAGCGAGACAGGTCAGACAGCTGAAGGAGAAAAGCCAGGTTCCTCAGAGTCTTTGTAACTTATAGGATCAATATTTGTGTAATATTCATGTCGTAGGACTAAATATTTGCTATAGGATTAAATATTTCTGCGCTGCTCTAGTGACTTGACTAGCCTCCAGTGCCTGAGGCTGCTGGTAATGAGCTGGAGTCACATACCAAACTGAATTATTATTGCTAACACGTTTAGATGCAGCCTCATACCTGATGAATGACACCTGCTGTGAAAAATGAGTGATGCTATTTTTGGAAGGTATTTATCTGGTGTTTGGCGGGTAGCTTTAGACGTATCCAATTCAAATGCATTTCTTTAGGTAGGATAATGATCCTTACATTATCATATTCAATGAAAGTATGTCTACAAGTGCATGTTCTGTATGTGCTGTACGTGTGTAAAATGTGTATCCTAGATACCTAATGGCAATGGCAGATCCAAGCTGTAAATAAACTGATAAGTCAAATATGTATTACTGGGCCCAGATCGCTACAATCAGTAGGAACTTAGTCTGGAAATGAGTGCAAGATTGGATCAACTGTAGTAAAGACAAACATTATTATTTCCTTTTTGGAGATTAAAGCAATATTACACATTTAAAATTGGATGACATTTTGCACACCATTTGGAAAATCATATTACAGATTTGCCAAGGCACCTTCAGCTTAAAACTGCCTTATGGAAAAGTTCTTGATATTTCTTTTGAAAACTGCAGGTACATTCCCCTTCTCCCTCCTTCCTTCTTCTACTGCCCTTGCTCCTTCTAATCATGCTCCGTAAGTAAAACAAAATAAACTAATAAAATATTTATGAACAATATTTACACAAGTAGGAGTTTTTAACTGGTATTTTTTCCTGACTTGCAGGTGAAAGTGGGAATTATTAGGGGGCATGAGTGTGTTTGCACAGTTGTCTTGCTTGATCCCTATTGACACAGACATTACCTGAACATTTAGAGTAGGCTTGAACTGGGATGATAAATGGGGCTTTTGCAATTTATTTTCTCTTGAGACACCGCCATGTTCCCAGCAGTATCCCTTGCACTTTAAAAACAAACCAGCGAAAACTCCTTCCTGTCTTTCTCCCAAGAAAAAAGGACCAAAATTTCCAAACAGCCCAGTTTGGCTTGTCCCAAGCTTTTGTGATGGGCACATGCGTCGCTGTCACTGGAAATGCCACCGGCACTGCCGTCAGCAGTGTTCTGCTCAAGGACGGACCCAGGAAGTAAATCAGACCTGCAGTATTCAATAGGCACTGCAGGCTGGTGGGCCCATGAATTAAAGCTAGAGCAAAACCAGAGACTAGCCTGATTCTTAAACCTCCCTCTGCATTTACTGTTTTCTGTCTTTGTCCTGGTGTGGCTCAAAAGCCGGGTGTTTCCCAGGCAGGTACCTGTGCCCTCGGCTGTCTCCTAGGAGCAGCTGGAGCTGTGACAAGCCAGCTCTGGGTAAAGTACTTGGGTTCCTCTGTCCCTCCATCACCAGACACACCAGAGCCCCCCACACTGGGGACAGGAGGGAGGAACCCGTGCCTTGGCTCAGGGCTGTACAAGAGCGGCTCCCGGGCTTTCCGACTGGAGCTGCCTCTTGGCTGCAGTCCCGAGAGCAGGCAGAGTCCCTTTGCCCATAATGTGGTGTACTGGCGCATGCTTCGATCATCGGCCTCAGCCCAAAGTGCTTGCATCCTAATCGGAGCCCGTACTTCTACACCTTGCAAACCATGGGTTTATTCCCAGTATTTATTTTGCTTGGTAGCCTACTTCCATAGGAGTGAGAGTTGTTCACAGGCTGACATCTGTCAACGTGCTTTTGAGACGCACATGGTGCTCTTGCAAATGTGGTTTCATTTTTTCCCTCCAAAAGCCAGCTAGGCTCTTATTCCCAGTTTTTTTCATTGGTGTAGCTCAAGAAAATCACTTTCCTCTTCTTAATTAGCAAATTGCTTATCAGCAAAGCAAAAAATTATTTTACCCAATTTTATTTCACAATTACTTCTTCTTAGCTTCCAAACTAAATACATTGCTTCACAAAACTCTTTTTCACGATACCATAATGATGTATTATGGGATCTCTAAACAGCCTTAGGTGCTTAACACATATATTCTTTAAATAGTGTAATTTTACTCCTCACAGTGGGAAGCAGACATCATTCATAAAGTTCCTATTTCCTCAGGAGATCAGCGCTGACTAATGCTCCACACAATTAAGCATTTTAATTGTGTATGTGAGATGTTGAACCAGGAAGTTTTTCCCAGACCTGGTCATGCTTTGACAAACTGTAAGAAAGGCAGGTGCTTCAGTAAGCTAATTTCTTTTAAATGGTTCATTTCCCATTCCCACTCAAAATTTATTGGCTAATATAGGATGTCCCAAAAGAAAGGGTTGAGTGAAAAGCTGTGATTCAGTGATAGATTGAATATATGCACAGAGCTAGGAGTCAGGTGGGAAAAACAGGACTTTTATGCCAGCACCCAGAATTTGAGATCCTGAGTTTTCTTTCAGAGATGATGAAGAATCTGTGTTCTGAAGAAAATTGAGTCATCTGTAATTTATGCTGTGTTTATTGGTACCAATTTCTCATGCTCATCTATCAGTTTCCAATCTTCCTCTCAGTAATGTGCATTCAATTTTTCAGTCCATATTCCTGTTGACTGTTGAAATTATCTCTTTTAAGTACTGCTCAGTAGATCTATCAAATACATTAGAAGTATTTACTGTAAAATTCACCTGAAGTTCTTCTAGTTAATTTCCTCAGTTTGTGCTAAGTAATGTGTGAATAATAAAACAACAGAAATGTGTATCTTCTCCTTATTTTATCACTGAATAGCACATCTACCTATCAAAATTATCTTAAAAAAAGATCTTTCTCCGCATATAAAACAAGACATATACACCCTCTATCTAGAATTGCAAGTTAATGACCACTAGGGTTGTGCCTTTTATTATGGCTGCATTCAAACTCGCTGATAAACATGGTATACTGTGATGACTGAAACTTGTTAAGGCTTTACATTAATGTGAATTATATACAAGCTTTATCTAAACTAATGGTTTGCAATACGCATTTACAAATATTCCCCATTTACTCATTCTTTAGAAATGAAAACTGAAGATACGACTAGTCATGCATTCAGCTTGAGGGGATTTTGTGAATGGGTAAGGATTTCATACCTTGGATCTCATGTGAGAACTAAAAAAAATGGAGAAAGAGACTCTATAGTCATCCTCCGTCTTGTTGTTTCACAAGAACCAACAACCCATGTCCTAAAAATGTCTGACCAAATCAAAGGACTTTGTTGGGGGAAAATCCAGTATTAAATCTCTGAAGGTAATTTTTTTCCCTGAGATATTTTATATTCATTCGGGTTGTCTTTCTACAGTGAGCTCTTGCTCAGGTTCTTGGAGCTGACTCTTATACAAGCTAATGTCTCTTCAAACATTTGCAACTATTATAAACAACATTTGTTCTGGCAGAGGCAGACTGCAATAGATATCTATAAAATCTGAAAAGTGATGAAGAAGGTGAGTGGGGAAGGACAGTTTGCTATTTCTCTGGATGCTAGAACAAGAGGGCACCTCTGAGAAACAGATCTGAATAAGACCAAGGGAATGCCAATTTCACACAGAACATATTTAAATTGTGGAGCTTACTGCCACACCAGTAGGTCCTGAATTTCTCATCCTGAAGAAATGCATGTCGAGGGGGTCCAAAATATGAACAGATTCCAAAAGGGTTTGAATGACTCCACGGAGGAGAGAGCCCATAGGGGCACTACACAAAGTTGCCTGGGTACATTCTCCAGCATAAAAAGTGCCAAAATGGTTGTTGACTGCTGAAGCTGCAATGGCATAGAAGGGGAAGGATCGCTCCCGTTTGGACTGTCTCCTGACTCTCTGCATTGAAAACCAGGTGTGAGGTTGGATGGACCTTGACTCTGGTCTAATTCAGCCTCTATGGTAAGTGTCGATGGCAATCAGCCCCGCTATTTAAATATTACTTTTTCAGGATCATATTCTTTGGATGGTGCATTCAGGTATTCTTTCAGACATTTAATTTTAGTTGTCAGAAATTTAAAGTTCAAATACATTTCATCTATATAAAGCATACTCTGAAGCAATTTATTCTGTTTTGAGACCTGTCACTTCAATGTTCAGTCTTGACAGTATGAGAAGTTCTGCACCAAAGTAATGCACACAGAACAGAAGGCCACACACCTGCCCAGATGCATCTGACCTAATAAGCCTTATAGAGGGGGATTTAGCTGCTGGTACAGATGCCTAAATTTACATAAATGCAATATAGTTATTTTTATGTGAGCTAAGTGTCTGAGCTGCCATTAGAATCAATAGGAAATGGAGTGAAGAGAGAGAATTCATAGCGTTATAAGGTAACCTCCAACATTTGCTTAGCTGAACTACCCTTGGCTCCACTGTCTTTAGATCTCCAGTGACTATTGCAGAAACTTAGACACCCAGGTGTCATGTAGACACCTACAATTGGATGAGTTGAATGGGGAGCTGGACTCATTCATAATTTCAGTTAAACCCTATAGAGCTATAAATAATTAATATATGCTGGAGGGATCTGGTATGTTCGGGAGTCTCAGATCTGCCCCCACCAGTCCATGGCTCTTCCTTCCGTGAAAGGAACGACTGCTTTGGAAGAGCTTGGTGCTTTAAGATGTATACAGTTCGTTGGATTTCCTTGGTAACATCAGCTAGAAGCTTAGGTTAAACTAGCCCTTCTTGGTTCAGAGAGGGACTGTACCTTGGCATTTGGAAGCCTGCTTAGTAGTTGACAACCAAGTGAGTTCCTGAGGTTGTATGTAAGTCTTTTTTTTTGACTTTTTAGAAGCTTTTAAGATAGTGGATACTGCCTCTCTGAAAGGAGATACACTATGGCTATGTCTACATAGACAGCTTGCAATTTCCAAATGGATTGGAGTCATTGTCTGAAAGTCTCTAAAACTCATTAAAACTTGAATTCTGGAACTGACATCTGAGAGGACGTGGGAGCAACAGGCAGAACTGGAGTGCTAGTCTGTGGGGTCATTTGAATGGAGAACACGGTCAGGACCCAAGGCTCAGACCACAGCGCTTCCTCACTGTGCTGTGTTCATAAGACGCTCAGGCTTTGAAGGCAAGCTCGTGTAAACAAACTCATCCACCAGTGCTTGGTAAGGTGCATCATCACAT
Source organism: Burhinus oedicnemus (assembly GCA_008921705.1). Taxonomy (NCBI): domain Eukaryota; kingdom Metazoa; phylum Chordata; class Aves; order Charadriiformes; family Burhinidae; genus Burhinus; species Burhinus oedicnemus. Next base: position 353,662 of record VFFE01006637.1, on the reverse strand, counting down.
ACATGAGAACTGAAAACAAACTTGAGTACATCCACGAGGATGTAGCCTAGCTGATTTTGATTATGAAAACATAAAATAAACACAAAGCAGCACCAGCTTGTGTTGCTCACTGAGTATTATTAAAGGAGCACTTTAGCTCATTGTGCTCTGCCCCATCACACTGGAGTGGTTTCTGAATGCTCCATCCTTCTTTAGCAGCCAAAGACCAAGAGAGATGGGCTTTATGTAATTCAGCTGTCCTACATTTATCTCTACCTGGCAACGACTTTGTCGTGCTGGCTGCGTGCTGCACGTTCTGTACCTCATCCCCAGCACCGCTTTCTCCGCATTTAGAGCTGAGAACATAACGATGTCAGATCTTCTGCTCAAGATCTAGCTGAAGGGAGCTAACGTCGTCTCATCCCTTTCCCCTAAACAGCACAGGATCATTTTGTCTTTTGACTCAGGCTCTGTGTCCTCATCTTTAAGTCCCAGCACAATTTACCTTTCTTTTCCCATGTCTTGACAATTTGTTGTTGATGCTGATTTGACGAGCAGGAAAAGAGGAGGGGAAAATCTGAGACATGGGGAGGTGAAGTGGCTTGCCAGAGGCAATAAGGCAGCTCACTGAACTTCAGACTTACGCTCAAGTCTCTAGGGTCTCAGCAAAGTGTTCCCATCACTAAGTCACACCGAATCCCCGCAAGTCTTAGTCCATACCTCCCACCAGCCCTCTGTGCATCTCATCCTGGCTTTTTGTCCTCTCCTTCTCTCGGTGTCCCACACAGCTGTTGATGGCCTCTTCACCCTCCCATCAAGCCTTACCAATGTATTGTCAATCCGCTTCTCTCTACCTGCCCTTCCAAAACCTTCCTTCTCTACCAGGCAGCAAGGAATGCCGTCTTTCCGTGTCCATCTCATATTCTTGCAATTGTACAACACACTCAGATTTCTGTTTGAATAGCAAACTGTTACTCAGCTTCCACTGTGAATAGAGGCTGCCTGGGGCAGGCATGCTCACAGAGAAGATCTTTGCTTTCTACCTTTCTAAAAATAAATAATCAAAGAAAGGGAAAAGTCAAAAGCTCATTGTGCCCCAAAGAAATGTCTGCATCTCCACGGAAGACTTCCAAATATCTAACCCAAGACAGAGTGGTAGAGGTAGGAAATTTGCAGATCAAAGGTTTCAGAAATACGAGGTTCTGTTTGTGTGATGCAGACCAGAGCTGTTTGCTCTTCTCAGAAGTAGTGAACAGGCCAGCACGCTCCTGCCAGTACAGTGCTGCCATCAGCTTTTGAAAGCTGAATGCCACTGCCGACTGCGGCAAGTAGAGCTAGAGCACAGATTATTTTAATTGAAATGAAGCTTTTACCCACTGTCATAAAGCAGCTGGAGATACTTAGGCACTACTTTGCAGAGACATTTTAAGGCACAGGTTCAATATATGCACCCTGTGGCACTCAGCTTGAATCCCCAGGTGCCAGCAAGGAGAAACCAGTGGAAAACCTGAGGGCAGACGTCAGCTGCGGGGTTTGGTGGTTTCCTTCATGGAGCCAAGTGGGAAACAGGTATCGGTTACCCTGGAAGGAGGTACCATCAGGCTGAAGCTTAGGTCATCACTGCTGGTTTTCTATAGCACCGTATCAGTCTTACTCAATAGCACCAGCCCAGATCAGATTAAATTTGTAAGACATAAAGTAATATACCTAGCAAGAATTGCGAAATGAAAAAGGAACTGGGTAATTATGATATTTACAATAGTTTTCAACTAACACAAACATCTGACTACATCTTTAAGGGCAAGGAGGATATTTTTAAATAAACGTGCTTCCTTCCTGCAAGTAATAGATTGCAATAGCAACTGGCAGAAGGATTCATCTGTTATTTTAGTTGTTTGCATGGTTTCATGGGTTTTAGCTCTAACAAAATATTTAAAAGAAAGGAGTACATTCTGTTGCAGGGAAATTGTCAAAGGACTTTTTTATATTATTCTATCCCATCATACATTTATTTTCATAAGTTTAGAACATATTGAAACATTTCCTTTTGCTGTTCAAGTTTTCTGTGGTTGATCCACCTTCCCCCTCCAGCATGGCTATTTTTTGTGTACATAACTTAAATATAGCGCCTCCAGAAATCTTGGAAGTTACAATGAATAAGAATACATTTTCTCCTTAGCAATATTCTAGCCATTCTTTTCCTTCAATAGAGCTAAATCTGTAGATAAGACAAATTTCTATTATTTTGGGTTGGACTCAGCAGGGCTGTTAAAAAAAAGGTAAATGGAAAAAGCTGTTCTTGAGCTCATGTAACTAAAATTTACTGTGAATCTCAGAAGATCTTAAAGGCACAAGAGCCATTGCACCGTGTTAGCGGTTATTAGGGAAGGAAAAGCAAGAACACCATCATACAGATTTGGTGTGTGCCCACGTGGATTGCCTGCTGAATACTGTGTGCAGTCCTGGTCCTCACCTTAAAGGAAATATAGTGGAAAACATTCAGACAAGAGCCACAGGGATGATCAAAACCGTTGAGCAGTTTCCATACTTCGGCTCTTCAGCTAGGAAAAGCGATGACTGAGAAGTGATATGGCACATGTCTACAAAACCACGAGTAGCATAAAGAGAGCGGAGAGGGACTGATTGCTCCTCTTCTCTTCCAACACAAGAATGAAAGGGTGCCAAATAAAGCTAGCAGGTTCAAAATGAGTGAAACCAGATGGCTCTTCATAAAATGTAGTTAAGCTGTGGGGTTCCCTGCAGGAAGATGTTGCCCGCGGTGGTTACATGGACATACAGGGAGCTCCTGAGAATAAACTATTGACAGCTGAGAGAGCACTCCAGGGAAGTGCATGCTTGTGTCATTCACTTCCCCAGACTTCTCCTTCTGGCCACAGTCAGAGGCAGCATACTTTGGTCTGCCCTGTATCACTGTTCTTATTTTCATAATCACTTCCTGATAAAACTGTCTTAGTGCCTTTCTTTGCCCTGGTTGTATCTCCAAACTCAGGTAGGTATCAGGCTGTTATTGCAGATATGTTTTTGTGAAGAGGTGCTGATGTCAATGATTTACTGAAACACACGCAGCAAATCTAATCAGCAAACTGCTTTGGCATTAAGAACAGGAAAAGATGATAAGAGTGTCAAGAACAAGGGAGTAATTCAGCTATTTTAGGGTCTTGCAACAACTGGCACTGCAACAACACAGCCTGCGAAACTCTTGTTTTTAAAAGAAAAAGTGTTTTTCCATGTGAAGTTACAGCCATTGCAATACAGACGATGGACTGCTGTGGTGTTTAATCCATCCTGGCAGAAATAATGTGCTTGACCAAAGTTAGCATTAAGAAGGCTGAGACTCACTCCCCGTCCGAATCACAAAGGTGCAGACTTCCCCTCGGAGACATACTTCCCACACAGAGCCTATAAATAGCCCTTTGGAAAATATTTTGCTGTATTTAGCATTTTATTAAAAGCTTTGTGTAAAACGAATTCTCCGTTACTCTGCGCTGTTCATCTGCATGTAATACCAATGGTAATTGATTTTCTGATGGTGCTTGAACTGCTAATGTAAAACCTCTGCAGAAGACTTAAAGGTGAAATCTATTTTCCCTGCAGAAAGCCTGTATAATCTGGTTTTATACAGAAGTACATCTTAAAGGAACCTAAGGGGACTGCAGTTACTGCATCCCAGTTACTGCTCCAACCTGTGGCGAGGAGGTAGGTACCAGCCCAGCCTCCCCATGCCCTCTAAAGGTGGCAGCATCAGCCAGGCTCTGGTGATATTTTAAACACATTTTATTCAGTATTAAATTGCTAACAAAATTTTGCGTCAGCAGCCCCATTAAATACATATTATTTCACTTTGGCTGTTTGTTTGCATCCACGTGTGCCGCTGTGTTTGTGTTTCTGCGCCCACCGCTCCCACTCCCTGCAAACCTCCCAGCTGGATGCTGCTCCCAGTTCCAGTGGCGTGGAAAGGGAGGACATCGGCTGCTGCGCTGGGCTCATGTCTGTGTGCAATCAGTGCAACCACATCAGGATCAGGCCCTGCGGGCTGAAACAACTCGCCTTCTTCTCTGCAAACGCAGCTGAGGGCAAATATTGCCTACAGTATCTGCTGATGCTGGAACACTGCAATTACTTCTGAAATCTAACCTAATTACAGTTGCTGAAGAATTTTTCTCCATCCTCTCTGGCTCATTTACAGTTCTCCCACATTCTCCTTTATGTTTCCTTTCTTTGAGTCAATATTTACCTTTTTAACACTTTCTCTTCCTCTGTTGCCTTCCCTCCTGCAATGCTCTGTGCAAGCGGAATAGCACAGCCTCTGCTCGCAGCTGCGGCTGCGCACAGCCTGCCCTAACGACGGAGGCCAAATACATCTTCCAAGTTTTTACAGCCAAAGCTCTGACTTTGCAAAAGCAACAGAAAACCTCACCTGATTTTGCATTAGCGAAATTGTTTTCAAGGGGTTTGTTTGTATTTCGACGCTCTCCCGGGGTGCTCCCAATGAAACCAGAACCATGTTTGCAGGAATATCAGGGAGAGGAGCTGACAGCCACAAAAAAAGGAAGTCCGTGAAGCAGCCCATTTTCATTGACAACATAGAAAGGAAATAATCTAGCTCAAAGGAAAATGTTTTCTGGGATTATTTTTTTTCTAACTATATGACTATGCTCAGACTAAGAGTTTAAAACGGCAAAGTCAATTGTTTTTAAATCCATGATTTAACTCAGTAGGGGTTTTTCTTTATTGTCACCAGGAATTTAGCATCTGTTCGGACAGGGGTGAGCCCATTGCAGAACACTCCCAGTGCCTCATTGACATCTAGCGCCCACCGACTGCTGCAGGTTAAGCAACACCGGTCAAAACACTGAAACATACAATGAAGAAATGAACCTGATTTGTTTTTTTTTTAAGTCAAGATCAATGTCTTTTTAAAACATGACAATAAGGTACCTGGCCAGATGCACTAAGAGGAAATTCTATGTCCTGGATTCGTTCAGGAGGTCAGAATCCATGGTCCTCATAGTGCCTTCTCATACATAGGGGCTGTATAAGAGAAGATAATGAGAAAGGTCTGAGCACATATGCTACAAATATCCTGGAACAAATTCTTCTGAGCTGATCTTTTAAAGTCAAGCAGCTAAATTCAGGCTTACACCTTGTCTTGATATTGATAGTTGCTTACTGCTTTGAAAATCATAGATGGCAGAGCTGTATATGTGAGGGTATACATATACCCCCGAGTCTGAAGATTTTGTATATTTCCTGTTATTTACTGAACTTAAATTCTCCATAATTTTACTGACATCTATCATTAGTAATAATAACATAATGAGCTTAAGGTAGGTGCAAGAGCAGAGTGCTGCACAGAATCAAAGCAAGCCGAGAAGAATTTGAAGGCGCGAGCATGTGGTGGTAAGTAGTGTAACTCCAAGGTTGTGAGCAAGAACAGTAAAAAAGAAGAAAAAAGGAAAAAAGGAAAAAAGGAAAAAAGAGAGCAGGGAGCAATTAGCAAAGAATCTGGAAAACTCTACAGAATCCTGAAAGTGAGAATGAACTCCAGGCCTAACTCATCTCTTGCTGAAGTGAGCAGAAAGGGGCGTAAGACTAAGTAGAGAAGCAATGGTTCACCACACCTTCCTGCTGCTCATCAAGAGCTTCTGGAAAAGATAGAAAGTCTCCGTGAAACCTGCCAGGAACTGAAATATTTGTACAGATCCATAGGGACTGTGTCTTGCCAAAAGATTACTACAGTCCAACATTAATGCAGTTGTTTTTCTTAGTCAAGGTAAACCTGAAGATGATGCGTTTGCGTTCAGACTTTTCCCAGCCGTCCTTAATTCAGTAATTCATTATCTCCTGTTTCACCAAGACTTCCAGAGAAAAATAGCAAATCCTTTACTCCTGGGTTTGAGTTTGAACTTCATTTTCCCAAACAGCTCTCAAAGCTGAACAAGCTCCATCAGCCTGATTTCAACCAGAGCCTTTCTCCCAGATACAGCCACATCGTGATTCCTTATTCGTATTAACCAGCGCGGTCCCACTGAAAATAGACTTTGCCGTGAGATGTATTCCCGTCCTGCTGCGAGTGAATGAAAGGTCTTGTATGGGCCAAGAGGTGCACTGGCACAAAGGCCACTGTCAGTCAGAGGATACCTGGATCATCTCTTTCCCGTATGAGAAGGAATTATTTCCACAGCCTTGAGCTTTGGCTCACCAGGCTGACACGCACACATCGAGTACGCTCCATGGCGATTGAGTGCATACACACCTCATGCCGCAGAACTGTTTTGCTTCACAGGAAGGCTGTAAACATTCAGCCACAAGATTGCCAGGCAGAAAACTTCAGGGCTTTCTGGGCACCCAGCAGCAATTTCAGTCCTTCCAAACATTAATTCTATTCAATGTTTAGTTACTAATTTTTCAGCACATGCCTTCTTCCTCCCCACTCTGTGCATTAACCACTTAAAGAAAAGCCACAAACCCTGTTTTGAATAAGCTGGGAAAGTCAAACCCTCAGGTAGGTTGCATACATGACTAAGTTCTTCCGTGAAAACCCTGGCAATGGATAAATTTTTGCTTCAAAATACATCAGACTAAGGTAAGTTCAAATCAGCAACTTGGCTCTTCTCTTGTAATAACCATGCAGAAAAACAGGGATTTTGGTTTGCTAGCTGAAGAGATCCTGAAGACCCATCAGACGCCCTACTCTAGTGCTTGGGGCAGCACCAGTAGGATGCATCTGAAGGCCATTTCACTGTGGCATCTCCCTGCCTTTCCCTGATTCAGAGGCTGTGCTGCTGGTTGATAAGTATGTGCTACCTCTCCCTCCCTCACGAAGCTGTAAGACGCAGAAGGAAAAATAATCCAGATCCTCTAAAGACCGTTTCTCTCTGCAGAAATTTCTACCAAAATTGGTCACAGAAGTGTGTTACCCAAAGAAGGAGCTCCCCAAATCTGTCCTCGCGCTCCCATGCTCGCCTCCCCCAGCCAGCCCAGCTGGAAAGCAGCGCAGAGCTCCCAGCAGCCACAGCTGGTGCGACTCCTTCGGCTAACAGGAGCCACTAGATTTATTTGCCATGTATTTGTTCTTGTTGCTCTCTCTTTCAGCGTGCAAGGCAGGGAGACAAGTGGTCCAAGGTCTGTCCTGCCCCTTAATTAATGTTAATCAAAGTAATCCTTGTCCATCTCCTTCTTACTTACTTGAAAACTTAAGAGAATAGTTTCATATTTGAGGGTCCTTTATTCTTTCCCATCATGCCCCTCTCTCCCACAGTGCCATCCCTGCCTTTTGCACCACTGTTGCCATTTATGTTGATTCGAGGATGATTATTTGGGGGACCCATTTTGCTTCTACACAAACACGAATCCAAATGTAGGCTTCGCATTTAAATTAAGGGCTGCAAATTTCATCTTATTTCCCCACAACGTCTACTTGCGTCTGTTAAAGGTTAAAAGCATCGATGTTGCATAGGTAATGCCTATGCTTCCAGGTTGTGGTGGCCAGGCTCTGGCTCTGGAGCCAAGGGATGTCCAAGGTAGCTCCTTTGCTGAGGGTTACCTCAGGCGGCAGTGGCGGCACGGCATAATCCGAATCCCTGGCAGCGAGAGAAAGCAAGCCAGCAGAGTTAAACCCAGTATGTCCGGGCTGAACTCGCACCCAACCCCACATCCCTCCCCACGGGCTTGCCACAATGGAGCAGTGGGCTCCCGGGGGAGCCACTGTCCTCTCCCGCTCTTCCCCTTGGCCCTCCACCCTGGGAGGCACCTAGCTTGTGGTTGGCGGCCCATTGAAAACCCTGCTGCCTCATTTCTGGGCTGCGAAGGTTGGCCAGCCTATTCTAGTCGAAACAAAAGGGATTGCGGCTTTGGATCACAGGCTCCTGGTGTCTGAAAAGTTGCTTACTGATATTTCATGGTTATAAAACAATTTAATTTTTAAAAATTGAACGCTGGGCTCCTGTCCTAAAGTTCTTACGTGCGACGTCTAGTGTGACCCTTTGGTTAATTTCCAATCTAAACGCAGTATTGATAGTATTGGGTTATTTCCCATGTGTCACCGGACGGAGAGAAAGGCTGCGTGTTCCGAACGGCTGGTGTTTCACAACGGGACGCAGGTATGCGCCGGGAGAAGCCTGCCTCACCCTCAGCCAAGCTGCTGTTTGTTGCCCTAATTAAAGTTTACACTGGTAGCCAAGGGAATGAGTTAAGAAACAAACCTTAACCAGTCTCACTTCTTCACTTGTGCAATGGGGTCCTTAGAAATTCACAAGGAAAATGTTAAAACAAGGTAGAGGTGTAATTTTGTACATACGCCCCTGCGTCTCTCTGATTGCCTTCCTCAACGTGGTGTTTTCCTCAAGGTACTTGGTTTCTCAAGTTTTGAAAGCCTAGGGTTGGTTTTGGGGCAGGCTTTTGGTAGGTTTTCAAAAGGATTGAAATATCAAATCATGTGGTGTATATAATCATGGGAAGTTCCTTTTCTCTAACCTTACAAGGCTTGAAGATTTTATGTTATACTTCATTGTGCAACGCAAGAAAAATACCTCAGGAACAGAAATGTCTTTTATTCCACTCCCCATGTATCTGATGCTTTATTCCCTCAGGCACTACTTGTTTGCCAAAGGATTGTTTAACCACTGTTTGACAATTTCCAAATGGGAAAAAATGCTGGGTTTCATCCAAAGGAAGGGAGGAGCTTTTCAAAGTTTTGTATTTAATCTTGGTTAAAAGTAAACAACTTTACCCTTTCAACATTAGTCATGCCTGTTGTATAAAGTACGGTGTAAAAGCGCTCAGCAAAAGAGCACAAGGTTTTTCCACACTTTGTAATTATTAACATTTGCATTCAGGATTGAATCGGATTGAATGACTGGCTGGATGTGGTGTGCCGGGGGAGCCGGGCATCACGGCCGGGGTAACTGGGTGAGCTGGGTGGTGGGTGCAGTGGGAGAAGCAGCATCGCTCCTCGCTGGAGCCAGGTGGCTGCAGCAACCTTCAGCCCACTCCCTGCACCCACACACGCACCCCCGGCGTGGGCAGCGAGGTCTCTGCCGGCTGGTATTTTGCAAGGATTAACGTGTCTTCAAAAAGGGAGGCAGAATGGACTGGGGGGAGATGGGGAAACAGCCCCCAGCCCACCACACAAACTGCTGGCACAGGTATGGCAGTGCAGCCAGGCCCTTCTGGTGGGGACAGAGCTCGCACCAGCTAAAGGGGCTTTTCCCTTCCCGGGAAATCCCTTCTCTGAACCAAAATTGCAGCTGTCCTAAAAAGCAAATACGGTATCCCAGGGGGAGACCCCTTCTGCGGGGGGAAGAGGTGTCCACTCCAGGTGGCATAGCAGTGGGGAGAGGGGGTGTTTGGCCGGGTGGACGCATCAGTGCCAGCAAGCCCCGGCTGCAGAGGCGGTGCGAGGGCGACAGCGGACGGGGGGCAATAGCCGGCGGGTCCCGGGAGAGGCGGGCAGGGCGGCGGGCCCGGCGCTGCCGCTGGCAGGAGGCGCGGGGGGAGCGGGATTTGGGAAGCGGCGGGGACGCCGGCGGGCTGCGCCCAAGCCGTGCCCCCGCTCCCCCGCCATTTCTGCCCTCCTTGGGGGAGAAGGGCAACCCCAAACCCCGCTCCTTGCCGCCGTCACAAGTCGGCAGGAATGCCCGGCGAGGCGAAAGCCAGGCTCCGAGTCAACAGCTCCTCCCAGGCTCCAGCACACTTCCTTATCTCTCACTGGCCACTTTGCAGGAGGAGTATTAGGCAAAAAGAAAAAAAAAAAAATGCAAAGTGGGGAATAAAAAGAATGACCTACTTTGCAACAAGGGAAAAAAAAAAAAAAAAAGAGCTCTGTCAAGGTTTTGCTCTAATTGCCGGTGCGGCGTTGCATAACCAAATCGGGAGCTCCTGCCTGTGCCCGGGGAGGCCGGGAGCCGGCCCCGGGGCAGCGCGGTGCCGTGCCCCGCTCCGGCTCGGCTCCCGCGGCCACCGGGGGAGCGGGCGCGGGCAGGGCGCAGGGTTCCCCCCTCCCGGGCGTCCCCAGCCCGCCGAGCCAAGCCGAGCCGAGCCGGGGCCCCGCCGGGACGCCGCGGGAGCCGGCGGGCGGGCACCTGGGTGCAGCCCTGTCCGGAGGGGACGGCGGCACCGTGGCCGGCGTGGCGTGGCGTGGCGTGGCGGGGGCTGCCGGGGTCAGGCTATAGGGGCGGCCGCCGGTGCAGCGCGGGAATGTCGCTACAGACATATGTAAACGCGCCGGGGTTCGCTCGAAGCGTTGTGAAACCATCCTTGATGCGGGGCTGGCGTTTTGGTTGAGGTTTTTATTTTTTTTGGTTTTTTTTTTTTCCCCTGCTTCCCCTTTCGTTCTTTTCCCAGCTTCTCCTTTTCTTGGATCCTCGCCTGTCTCCTCCCACAGAACGAGAGAGAG
>VFFE01006637.1:228361-343245 GCA_008921705.1 Burhinus oedicnemus | reverse complement strand
GCAGCCCCCCCGGCCCCCGGCCTCCTTCCCCCCCCGCAGCAGCCCGGGCTCCCGGCGGCCTCCCGCTGCCGGCCGAGCCCCTGGCCCCGGCGCGCGTGGGTCCCGCGGCGCCCGGGGCGGCGGCAGCGCGGCATGCGGCGGCCCCGCGCACCATGAGACACGGCACCGGCACCGGCACCGGCGGCAGGCAGGAGGCGGGCAGCGTCGCCGGCTCCTCATCGGCGAGGAAGAGTTTACCGGCTCCCGAGGCCGGCCTCCTGCGCGGCTGGAGCAGCGGCGGCCGCTGCCGCAGCGGCACCGGCAGGCACCGGAAAAGCGGCGGCATCCAGCCCGGCGGCACCGGCACCGGCACCGCCGGCACCGGCGCCGGCGGCGGCGGCTCCCGCGCCCAGGTGGCCACCGCGGACAGCAGCAGCAGCGGCAGCGGCGGCGGCGGCGGCGACGGCGGCGGCGGCGGCTGGGGCTTCCCCGCCGCGCTCCCGCAGCACCGGCACCCCAGGTAACTCGCGGCCCTGCGGCCCCGGCCCTCCCTCCGCCCCGCGGGGCGCCCACCCGCGACACCCGCGCGCGCGCGGGGGTGGGGTGGGGGGCGCCCGCCCGCGGCACCCACGCGGGATGCCCGCCCACGCGTGAACCCCCCTGCGGCGGCGATCATCGGGGCCAGCTCCCCTCCGTCCCACGCACCGCGGGGGCGGCGGAGGTGCCCGGCGGCGCGGGGTGGCATCGCCTCTGCTGCGGGAAAGTTTCCGTGGGGAGTGCTCTGTGTGCCGTGTGTCTGTCCCGGCCGGGCTGGCGGGGTCCAGCCGGGCTGGCCCCTCCCTTTGGAAAAACAAGTTGCCCCCCAACCTGTCCCCCTCCCCACCTCATTTTGGTGTGGTTGGCTGTTTCCTGACATTGGGGGTTCATTTAGGCTAGCCTGGAACAGGGTCCGTGCCGCGACTGGGCAGCGTTTGGTCAAGGAAAACTTCCAGCAAGGATTTTGGAATGGGCAAAGGCTCCCGGTGGGAGCAGAGGTTGCGTCGTGTGCCGGGAGAGCCCTGCTGCTGCTGCAGCCCTGCGCCGGGCTGCCGCTGGTTTCCCTTCCGTGTGCAGAACGGGGGGAAACGATAAATCCACGGCTGAGCAGCGACATGGGACTTCTTTCACGAAGAGTTGTGCCGGTGGTGTTTTCCTCTGTGGTCACTGGTCTGATTTGTCAATTAACAAGTACGCTCGTCCAGAAACTTTCCTCCGTACTCCTTAACTGCCTACAGGATGGCAGTTCACTTTCGCTCAAGTGACTCAGAAATAATTAGCGGTTATAAGCATTACAGCCAGCAGAGGAACTTTAATCTTTTCAGGGTGCTAAATCTCCAGAAGGGCTGTAGCGCTCCCTCGGACCGGCACGGCTAACCTGAGCCTTCCGCTCAACAAGTGGCTGCCTCTAGAACTGGAAAATTATCTCTCTCTTACCCCGGTGTGAAATGTTAATTTGTATCCCACTGTGGGTTTAGTTTGTTTGGTGATACTAAATAATCAGTGTTCACGGTTTCCAGACCTAGCCAGCTCATCCGCTGATCCGTGTCTGATTCCGAGGGCTGTGGGCTGGCGGAGGGCCCAATCCTGCATACATTTCTGTAGGTGAATATTGACCGAGTTGCTCCGCAACAGGAGTATTCAGAGAACATAATTGCCAAGCTGTGCACTGTCTGCCCTGAACATGTGAAAATGAAGCTTTTCCAGAGCCGGGTATCCGACACCAGGGTGATTCCCCAAGCTGGCAGCACTCCTGTGCCCTGCTCCAAAGCCCGGAGTCAGTAGGCTTGCTTAAAACTGCTTTCCTTCCCAAATAAAAGGTGCCGCCCTGCATGTGTGCAGGATTGAACCCACAGACTAGACTTGGCAGAATTAGGACTGTTGCCCCATTTTCTAGCCTAGAGCATGCAAAAGCACTTGAAGGAGTTGTTATTTTATCAGAGGCAGCAGTGTTGTCCACAGTTAAAATTATCTAGTGCTTTCCAGTACAATGCTCTGCTTTCAGGTACTTATGCATTTGCTAAGCTTAAAACTAGGCTGACGTTTTCCAGGTTGAGTGTTTGCTGAAGACAGGCTCTATTTGGGAAGTTTCACATGAAATGGTTCAGCTATTTCTGAGAATGTGGTTAGAGGGAAATGTATTCTTTGGCCTCGTATCTGATGAAGATGGTTTAGGTATACATCGTCCTGGATTTGGAGACCTTGATCTTTCTTTTTCTGTGAATCTGCGTTTTTTGGCTATGTTGAGAAACACTTTCATTGAGACTGTTGAATTCTTGTGGCTTCGTGTGGCTTCGAGCAGAAAAAAGATACTTGGCTTGGGATCAATCTTGTGACGGGGGTGTGCCTTATGTTGAGCCTATGAAAAGCTTCCAGAATTTGTCTCAGTTATCATTTTGTCACAATGTGCTCTCGGTGGAGGGCTGTTGAGGGCTTGACCATTAAACTTGCTGAAGACACTTTCAGCACGGAGCTTGCTGAACACCCCAGGATTATTACATGCTGAGCAACCACTAATCTTCCCAGGAAGAATGATAGCGCTCCGGTTGGTGGCTGAAGGTCTCAGTGGACTTTGCCCCGCAGTTATTCTCCCCAGATGTTACTGCTATGGTGAGCACCATAAGGAGGGAGCATGAAGATTGTCTTGGGCTGAGTGTCTCAGTGTCTTCAGGTGGCAGGGTGTGCCTGCTCATGCAGAGGCAGGGTGGAGAAGGAGGAAACTGCTTAATTCACATGCACGGTGACAAGAAATGGTGGGACTAGAATGGAGAGGAAGAAGCATTGGTGATGGAGGCATGGGGAAAGTGAAGAGCAGGGACCTCGAATTAAGTCAGAGGACTTGATGAGGTCGTAGATGACAAAGCTTGGCAACAAGGTGCAGGGAAAGGGCTGGAACTGTAGATGGAGGTGGAAAACCAAGACCAGACAAGGAAAGGAGAAGGAAAGGAAAAGAGAAGGAAAAAGGCGGGTGAGAGACTGTGGGCAGAAGGTGGTGAGAGGCTTGTAGTGGACAGGAACAGGAGATCTGAGCCTGCAAAAGCAGCGGTTTCCAGTCTTTCAATGATTGGGTCATGGTAGTCCTACTTTTTCATCCTTCTCACCTTCCTCCTCACACTGCCTACTGTGTTCTTCAGCCCCTGCCTCTGCTTCTTCACCCCTCTCCTGGTCCCCTCACAGAAATTGTTGCTGTCTCCTTGCCATGAGGAGCAACTACTGTTGCTCCAGTCGTGGACCTCAGACCTGGAGAGCAGCTATCCCCGTGGTGGAGCCCAGGCTCTGGAGTCGTGCTGAGCCCATGTGCTTGTTCTCCTCCTTATCCTACCATCAGGCAACACCCCAAGGAGCAGGACCTGGCACCGGGGCCAGTCTCAGGCCTCCATGCTGGTGTCTGCCCACCTTCTTCTGGCACTAGGTATGCCATGGACAGGATATGAACTTTGTATGCTGCAGTGAAGTCTCACGCTAGATTTTCATGCTGTGGACCTAAAGGACTCATCCTAAAGGACTCAGTGACTGCTGCAGTCGACAAGGGTGGTTTTTCCACTTTTTAAACTGGAGAAGGAATTTATAGGTCAGCATATTAACAATACACCAAAATAGTGAAGCCCCGTGGAAAAAAATGGTATGTAATCATGAACCTTATGTTACATTGTAATACATTCATTTAAGGTAGGAAATTTAACATCAACAACTGATGGTTTTGATTTGTAGCTCTAGCATTCTTTAAGGATAGGATGTTTTGCACAGCAAACATAATGATTTAAATAATGATCGCCTGTGTTCAACTGTAATCAGATTACATCACTATACAACCCATGATGGGCAAATACACCGTTGAAAATGACGGTCAAATATTTTTTTTTATGTGTATTTAGTTGCTTTTCTTTCTTTCTAAGCTGAATTTAAGTAACTTCCATTTGTGCTTATAGTTTTGCTTTCAGAGTCTTAGGGCAGATGCACTTTAGTTGCAGATTTTGTAGAGAAATCATTATCTGTATAAAAAAATAATTTTCCTAGATTTGGCTTAGCTTTCTGTTGATCCTTGATCTTATTAAAACTTGTTCTTGAAAAACTAGACTGAGGCCATGCAAATATTTGCATTTTAGCTAATTTAATTCAGCCAGAAATCAGCAATGGCTGATAGACGGACTTTGTTTTTTTATGGGACTTATTACTGAAGTTTGAGAAGGAAACACCATGTAATAGTATTTAAGCAGAATGCGTAGATGGTGGCGGATTTGTTTATGTAGCGGTACTTTGGTATTTCAGTTTTTTGGGAGGGACTAAAGCCATTACTCTTTATTGTGACCTGCTAGGGGCCACACCAGTATATCGCCAGCTGAATTCAGAAATATGAGTTGCAGGGCAGGAAAGGCAAGGGAGTGAAAAGGGATGTGGTCCTGTAAGGTCATGCTCTGAGTAAGCAGCTGAGAAACTGCAGGCATGGTTCACTCTCTGCTCCTTGCATTTGTCTTGCGGTGGGTCAGGGATGTCAGAGATTAGGCTGAGGGATGTTAGGGCACGGCTTTCTTGGCCTTATACACATAAATTCGATGTACATTTTGGGGGCAGAGGGGTAAGTGTTGTTTTTTATGCTTCTCTTCCTGTGTCTCTTCCCCCTGAAGGCAAACCATGAAGCACAACTCAGTCCAACCAAAATGTGTGGTTAATTACACTTTGGTAAAGACATTTCTGTTCCTTTATCCACGGACTATGGCAGAGCTCAGTGTTTCTTGCATGCTGCCTGCCATGTTTGGGAAGAATAGCCTTATGCGCTCCCATCGGTAGTTTTAATCCTGCTTCGGTCTGAAAATTCACCTGTGGCTTCAGAAAAATAAAACTCTCACCAAAGTTAGGTCACTGGTGAGCTTGGACCTTTGTCACTAGGAGATAGTATTGTCACATGCTTTGCCCTGTACACTGTCAGTACCTCCCTGCTGTTCCTTGTCCTCTCCTTTGCCTGCAAGCTCTTTGAGGCAACACCATCTGTTTCTTCTGTGCCCGTGCAGCAGGTAGCATGCCCAGAGGTCCAAGATACTCCAAAACCGACCATGTAAATGGTGGGAGCAGAGAGGTTATCTCACCTTCTTCTGCTTGGGCACAAGTCTGTGTAAAACAGCTGGTCTTTTGCTGGCCTGATTATGACAGAAGGTGTTTTTCAGCTGTTTTACCACTGTTCTTAGGGATTTGTGCATAAAATAGAAGATTTCTAGCCAAGTTAAATGATTATATGGGAAAAAATATCTAAAGTATGTGTATGTGCATTTGCGATCAGAATGGAAATTTGGAAGTTCGGATATGAAACCTCTTTGTCATTTCAAAACATACAAGAAGTGCCAGCACGACAGAGCATCGTCTACTGGGACAGTTCAACCACCCTTTCCCTTTGAGTGTCTTCGTGTCAGATGAATGTAATACGCGTGTCAGGCTGAAAGCTAATAGAAGAAAGTATATGTCACCCAAAGAAAAATCATAGAAATTCATTGCTACAAGTTACTGAAGATGCAGAAAAATAGATAAAATCTTCCATAGACAACTCAGAAAAAAATCAATGCAATGCTCAGATGTGAGTTTAAAAATAAAAGCAAGTAGAACATTAGGGATTATTAAGAAAAGAATGGAAAATAAAAAATAATCCCATTATTTCACTGTATAAAGTATGGTGTGCCCATCATCTTCAGTATTGTGTGTTGTTGATCCCCCCACCTCGAAGGTCTATAATGGCAGGGGAGGAGATTCAGAGAGAGGCAACAAGGGTGATCAGAGGAACAGAGTGGCTCCTGCCTGAGGAGTGACAACGCTGATAAAGCGATGCAACAGAAACCTGTAAAATTATGCAAAGCATGGAGAAGGCATACTGGGAATGACTGTTCACAGCGACAGCAGCGGAGGGCATTGGGGGAAGCAGGCAGTTGTGGGGATGGAAACAAAAGGAGGTAGCGCTTCACGTGGCATGGTCAGGCTGCCGAGCTCCTCACCACAGGATGTGGATGCTGAGAGGTTACATCAGCTAATGAGGTGACTGGATGAGTTCATGGAAGAGAAATCCATCAAGGGCCATTAAATACAAAACCACTGCCTCTGGCTTAGGAAGTTTTGAGCTGCAAATTCTTGGAAGCTTGGTGAGTATCCTGAGGAAATATCACTGTTGGTTTGCCTTGTTCTGGTACTCGCCCCTCAGCACCCGTGTGTGGCCACGGCTGAGAAGGGCTGCTGAGCCAGGTGGTTCCCCTGGCTGTGTCTGCTCTGCGAAGTGAAGTGGGCCAGTGTCCGGCTCCCCTGGGCTCCCAAGGCCAAGGGGCTCCTGCTGGTTTGCACCTTCACTGCTCAGGGCTGGCCCCGTTATAGCACATCTCCAGTGGAAAGAGCTAGCTTGAGGAAACTAGCTGAAGTGCCCCAAAGCAGAGCCAGGGCATGAGCTAAAACTTGAGCAGTGCTGCAAAAAGCAAGGTACAGCGCTCAGGCTCCCTCCCTGGTGTCCTATTATTGAGCTGTGCAGGCATGGCGAGGACAGACAGCCTTATCTGCCTGGGTTCAAGTAGGTTCAGAAAGCAATTATATTCACGGAAGCAATCCCACCAAGAGGCATTGAATACCAAGATACAATGCCTGGCTGAAGAAGTCTCCGCTGGGAGACTGTAATATTGCTACACGACTGCCCTGCTCACGCAGGCTTCCCGAGCCTTTGCTGCTGCCCGGTGTCAGGGAGAGGATTCAGGGCAAGGTGGTCATTTTTCTTGACCTGGTGTTGCTGTAGTTACACTTTCTTCTGTCTGTACGAGAGCCAGGCTTTGAAATTCTGAACTGAGAATGTGAGGATGGGCTGGAAATTAATTTTCTTCAGCTATCCACTGCACTTAAGCACTGGTTAAAAAAATAATGTTGTGTGGACTGATGTTTGCTAAACCAGACAATTCGCTTAATCATCTGAAAGGCAGATTTTAAAGCCCTGGATCGCGCTTACTATGGTTCTGCTAAACCAAAGACTGTGTATCGCTGTTCACTTAAGCAACGGTCAAAGCGCGATGTATTCAAGTGCAGCTCACGCTGATGACATTTGCGAGCTTTTAGATGAGATCTATTGCTAGCAAAACAAGAGCGACAATCCCAAACTCAGCAATGCCTAAGTCCTTCTGATCGTTTCTTGAAACTTCTAGCTGCTAGCTGATACAGAAACTCCAATGCAGCACGTAATGGGGCTCACAACTGCCTGGCTGGATATTTTCGGGCTACCTTATGTAATAAAATGGCAGGCCCTCGCACTGCCTGCGCGAGCAAGGTTGCATAAGCAGCCTGGGGAAACAACCGGAGCTTCGAGAGCCCTCCTGAATCCTGCATGTCTTGTTTGATCTCATTTAACATTATTTAATAAGCGATATTAACCTCTCCCTCCCCCCTCCCCGAGTTATCTCAGAGTAGCGATACTGATTTAATTTCACGCGTGGACCTGACTTTTTAGAGAAGTCATCAAACTTTTCAGTCAATTGAGCAGTCTGATGTCCGGGTAGCCTTGAATTTTCTGTAATCAGCACTCAATCCAGTTAAAAATAAAAACGCATTAAAACCAAAACCTGGAACAGGAAACTACTTGTTTTTCATTCTCAGTTCTAATTTGGTAACCATTCTTAAAGTTCATCACTATGGTTTGTTCTATCTTGGGAAAAACAATTTATTATTCGAGCAGCTTTTTTTTTTTTCCTTTAAAAATAGACAATACTGTTCAATCATTGGGAAGAAAACCAGCATGAGAAAATCGTAATCAACTTTAACAAGCTTACAGATGGCAATGAATTTCTTTAAGCATAATTTTAGCCCTGCAAACAATAATAATTGTGTTTGAGTATTTATTATCATTTTGTCATTGATGAGCAGACCAGACTGTTTTTCTTTCAATTCCTTCTGTTAGGTGTGTCAAATTTTTAAGCTGGAGAGCAATTTAAATAAGGCAGCTCCCACTTGTAATCTCTAAATCAACAGGTAGATGTAACCGTGCAGAACCTGAGAATTACTGGTTATCTGATTGAGTCAACGGCTGAATGAATCCAACTTTGAACATGTCCTGGGCTTATTGGTTTGGGTGGGACACCTCTAATTAATACGTCATGGAGAATTGACATGACATTTCCCATATTATGGATAAGAATGGTATGCTTGCAAAATCTTGTCGATAATAAATATTATTAGCATGCGATGTGATCTGCTGGAGATGGGATATTTTTCTGCTGTTCCTAGTTCTCATACAAAATATCTGCCTTGATGTTTTTATTGGTAATTCTACAGATTTTACTTGCGGTATTTTGTCTGTTCCTGGTTTTGACGTCTAAAACAGTAAAAGGTTTTAAATTGGAGGCTTTGCATTAGGCGTACCCACATTCCAATTACACTTCCAGTGAGTGTTCCTTTAATTTATGATTTATAAAGGGGAAAACAGCTATATGATTTCTACATGGACCATTAAGGTCACTACGTAGTTAGGCAGAGTCGTCATCCAGTTCATCAGATGAGCATGGAGTTTTTTTAATTTGCTTTATCTTTGGTTACCAAGCTGAGAAGAGTGTTTTATTCTTCAGTCTACTTATCTTATGCTTCCTTTTCAATATATTAATAACATATTTGGGAAAGATACTTTCACACAAACAACCTAAGCAAACAATAGTTCTGTGAAGCAGATGGGTGCATTTCCAACAATTTCAGCAGGCGCAATACTGGTAAAAAATAAATAGGTCACTCATATTCACTCTTGTATCTATATTTTTTTATAAGAAGGACTGAAGAGTCTTCCTTGTTTTCTGGGCTGTCACTGACATCAACGGAAACTTTGCTGGAATAATTCTGGACCTTTAATTTGATTGTTTGCAAGGTGGCGTGAGTCAGTTTTTTCATCTTTTTTCTTTCTTTCCAGCACAGAGGATCTTATTGTCAGCTAATGCACTGATGTAACTCAGCTGGTTGTAGCAATTACATTCATACGTATGTATAATATACATTTATATGGCCCCTCATATCCATATTTCTTCAAAAATGCATCATCTTTTTCAATAACAGAATACCTTGCTATATCTTGCTGTTATTCAAGTATAAGAAATGAAGCTGCATTTGGTGCCTATCCTGCTGCCCTCATTAAGGCAAAACTCCCACTGAAATCAAGGAGAGTTTGGCTTGACAAAGAATTACTGGCTAGAGCTTCTGAAAGGTCTGAACTTTCTCTGCCACTTTTTGGCTTTGACGGGTTTTGGGGTTTTTTTTTGTGGTTGGCTTTTTTTTATTTTTTGTTTTATTCTTTTAATCTCACCTTGTTTTTTAACTATTCCCTCTCCTTCTTTTATATTTATATTTTTGAATCTTTAGCTTTCTTCCCTAGGAGCTTTTTTATTTTTACTGTCAGGCCTTAGGATCTTCTACTTCTCACCTTGCCCTCCTCTCCTTTCTTCTCTCCTCTTACTATCTCGCGCTCTGTTTCAGTTTTCCTTCTGCTATCCTCACCTTCACAGACTACAGCACTGTAAAAAGCTGATATACGTCATGCGTGTATACAGGAATATCATTTAGCTTGTTTAGACCCCTTCTATGTACAGGTGCCTATATTGAGGATCTTGCCTTAGGGAGAAGCAGCAGTTTTTCAGATTGGTGATATAGACAGAGATTTATTTGCACAATATTAATCTCTGTAATCTTTTCTCCTCTTCTGGGCAGGATCTTAGAAGTTTCTCTGAAGTATTCATGCAGGGTTTCAGCAGTAAATTGAGTTTTGGACTGATAAAAAAAATATTTGGCATAGTATTGCAGTCAGAAAAAAATACTTAAGGATTTTGAAGTCTGTGTAAAAGGGGTTTTGTTGAGGGCAACAAAACTGGAAATCTCCAAAGAAATGGGTTTTATTCATAATTCTTCTACTGTGCAACGTTACGAGCTTAGACCACATATATAATGCCTTTGTGCATCACTTCTCTAATCCGTAAACTAGGGCAGCTTTACAGAGTATTGTAGGCTGTGATCAATTCTAGGTGCCATTCATAGCCAGGTATTTGAGGGGGGCACGAAGCAGGGGGCTCTGGGGTGCTAAATATATCATTGGCAGGAAGAGGAGCCGCAGCGAAGGCTTTTTGGGGCGTTGATCCATCTCGGTGGTTAGAATGCATTAGGCAGTGCCTTGTGCACCGCAGGCACTTTGCTTCCAGCTGTGCAACACCTGATGGCGTTGGAGCTTTCCCTGGATGTCCCAGCTGTGTTGGTGACCTGCACAATGTCTCGGTTCCCCCCTACTACCTCTTAATTATTTGCATTTTTCAGGTGGAAAGCATTTTGAAAGTGCCAAGTATTGTTATTTTCTTGCACGTTTGACTGAAATTCAAGTTCTTTTCCAGAAGACCTAATTCATGATTGTGAAATAAATAGTAGGTGTATGCCTTCTTAACGTATAGCATAGAATTTCAAACTAACGTCATCAGCGTACTCTTTCTTAGCATCTGGACCCCTGCAGACATACTTCTTAAAGTAAAAGGCATAACGCTAAACTTGCTTATTCTCCCTTAAATAAGCAAACACATTTTCTCGTATTGTAATGGTTACAAATAATTTTTCATGGTGTCCAATTGCCTGTTACTCTGGCAAACCTAAAATGTATCAAAAACTACAGGCTATATATATAGAGTAATTCCAGTTAAAAAGGCATTTCTTCTTCTTTAATGCAATTTTTATTTGATTTTCTCAAAACCCTGTTCTTCCAAAGAACAATTTAAACCACATCTGAACAATAGATTTATTGTTGTAGACTGAATGTGAAATTTGATAAAGATAGCTTTTCGATTTCCATTAAAAATAGATTATTTTTCAGAGGACCTAAGGAAATAAGTTCAATTTTTAACTTTGAATATCACATTTCGTTTCCCGGTCTATAATATATATATTTTCAAAGTCCTAATTGGCATTAGACTTGGCATATTTCTCTGCAGACTTTTTCTCAGTGTGAAACTACTAGGGGGTCATTATGCTGGTTAATGAAAGAAGGCTGACATTCTTTGTAAGTCGTGAGTATTTAAATATTCCTCTGTGCGAATTTTGCCTTTTCATGAAAAAAGTTTAAAGAGACTTCTTAAAAAATTTCCTTGGAAGTGTTGAAAAATGCAGGTTACATTCATTCAAAATCTAGATATCCAGTGGTGGGAGGTGATGACACATTTCAAGTTTGCTACTGTATAATTAAGGGGATTCCATGCAGGAGATGTAAGCATAAAAACTGGGTATGGCTCTTCACAATGCTGCTAGTTTTGCAGCTGAACTCCTCAGTACTTTTCTTAGAGTGTATAATCAGTTACGCTTGTGCTGATTTAATCAATTATTCTTGTGCACAAACAAACAAACACAAACAAAACCCAGCTAATTTCAGACTGTCTTTGAAACATCACAACTAGAGATTTCACTTACAATGAAAGAAATATTATTTTCAAGCCTCTAGAATGATTTTTAAAATGGCAAAGATATATTTGGGAAGTATCATACTTTTGGGTACCGGCAGCTGTGTATCCTTATGCAAAATTGGATTTGGCTGAAAGACCGATTCATAAATATTGTATCTGAAGATTGCAGCAAGCTTTCGTATTTGCAAGAGATAATGTAAAATGTGCAACATTTTTTTTCTTCACCCTAAGAAGTTTCAGCTTAAACAGCTCGGTCTCCCAAACCTAATGAATGATGGCCAACAAACAAAAGTATCCATGGCTCCTTGAATCGCGGGGGCTGGCGACCATTCTGCCTGTGGAGGAGGAAAGGTCAGCCTGCTGTGGTCACTCTGAAAACCCTCCTGCGACTGCCAAGCTGTGAAGCGGCTTGGAGGTGGGAGATGTCAATAAGTAACTTGACTCCTGCGCTCCATGACTTCCCATCTCACTGTTTAGGAGCTTCCAAGCAAGCAACAGACTGCTCCTAGCTGCATGGCTTGGAGAAACCAAGTGGGAGGTGGGGGAACCTCTCATTTCTCAGACAGAAAAAAAACCTCTTTTTTTTTTTTTTTTCCTTTTTTCTAGACCTCCTCCGCCTTGATCTGCTGTTTGGGGAAGTGAGGGGTGTAGTGGGGGAGGTAAGACTGATCTGATGGCTCCTTTTGTTCTGGGCTGCTCTCCAGCAAAAAGTTTTCCCCCTTGGGGACATGGCATTTTTAATGGCAGAAGCTCTGCGAGCGAGAGCGCTGTGGAAGATCCTGAGCTCGCCTGACGTGCGCTTGGTATTTTAGCACAGATTCAGCAAAGCAGCTTTATCAGGTAAACACTTAGGCACATGCTTTTCATTACACATTTGCTCAGAATTTCATCTGAGTTTCTCTCCTGAATATGGAAAGACTTAAGCACATATTTATGGGCTGAGTAGGTCCCCGGTCTGAGTCACGTATAGCGCAGCAAGGATGGGTCGGATGGAAAGGGAGTAGTCACCACGGTAGTGCGGCAGGGAGAAGTGGGATGTACCGTCCTAACAGCAGCACGCTACAAAGGGGCCTTGTTCTTCTGGGAAGCAGCTTTTTGTCTGCATGTGGCCCCAAGAAGAGGAGCAGGCCTAGACTTTTTACTTTCATCTGCCCATTCGTTCTCCCATTTCTCTTCATTTTGAATTACTCTTCGTAGGCCTTGGACGATCCGAAGTAGGTTTATAATTAAAATTAGTTTGGTTGTTCTGCAACCTCATGTTAGGCAGTTTTAAGATTTACCCATCCGGCACCCCAAAAAGAGGACGGCGTTCTTTTGCAGAATACTTTGGGCAATCTGTGTGTAAAGGCGGTGCTGCATGCTAAGTCCTCTGAGGATTACTCAGACTGCATCAGCCATGGAAGGTTTCTGAAAATTAGTAAGTATTTGTCAGCAGTGAACACATACCCCAAACTTTTGGCTCTTTCCAGCTACTTTATTCATGAAAAATGTTGGTTCACAGTTTTGCCTGCAAAACTTAAATTGATTCAGGCACTGATGTAACCTTTTTTGCTTCTTTTGAGGATCTGAATTATGACTCTTGATTAATTTTTTGCAACACAGAGGGGAAGAGAAAGGCACTGCAGAGTGAGCTCAGAAGTGCTTCTGCAGGAAGGTCATTTTGGTAAGCCAGGTCTTGTCTGCTGTTAAAGGTCTTTGCTGACAATAATACATGTAAGGGCACAGTGGTAACTTTCTGCTTACTTTACTGGCAAAACTAAACTGTTTCCCCAAACAGAATGATCTATCCCAGCAAAAAGATATGTCGGAGGAGTACAGTAGTGTTGGCACAAAGATGTTTCACTGAAGGGTTTTCCACATTCCTCACTGACAATGCCACCTGAAATTTGAAATATGGATAATGGGTTCCAAAACATCGTCTGATGAATAGCCTTAATTGTTGCATTTCTTCATGCACTTTAACCAGGAGCGTGGCTACAGTGGAGGTCGCGTGTTTTTCAGGGATTATAAGGTAGGAAGTGGCTCACTTCAGGCCAGCCTGTTTTTCTGCATTTTAATCTGGAGTTAATAACTTTTTGGATGTTTCTCCATAGTCTTGTTTCCCAGCTAGTCTACAGGTTTCTTTTGGAGAAGGTTGTTTGATGGGAAACTCCTCTCACCCTGCCAGAATGCGACACCTTGAAAGACAATTGTCTTAAAGAACAAAACAATAACTGGGGAGTCGTGAGACATTTCTGGCATGAGCTCAGGCAGCACTGCCCACGTAGCATATTCTTCATTTAAGACTGATTTTCTATTGCTTTATCAAATCTTACCCGTTTTTGCTAAAGCCATAGTTGCAAGACTGCTTTCATTCATGTAAATCTCTGCTGCTGCTGCAAAGGATGATCCTGCCTTACTCCCAGTTCTGGACACCCATTTCTGTTATTTCCCTTGTCCTGGAGCAGTGGGCCAGATCAGGAAGCTGATCTTGCTGAAATTTAACCTTTTCTGTATGTGGATGGGTTAATTTTCAGCTGTTGTGTTTTCCTAAGCTGGTTCACTGTACAGCCACATAAATGGAGGAGCCGAGGGGGGGGGGCAGGGGTCAAAGGAGGAAGGAGGGGTTTCCTTTGGAGCCAATGTGAGTTTAAGCCACTTTATAGTGTCCACTGAACATTTTCCATGCAAATGTCCTGGAGGAGAAGAGAAGTGGGGATGGGGTTTGTCCTGAGGGGAGCTGGCGAGTGAAGAAATGGAGGCAGGGCTGAGACTGTCTGAGGGAAGTTGTACAAGTTGGGCAAGAAGATAGTGAGCTGGGGAGAAAAATAGACCTGCAGGAGAGGGAACATGGAGATTGGATGGAGCAGAAAGCAATGACCAGCAGGAGAAGGAACATGGACAGTGGATGAGGAGCAAGGAAGACATGGAAATTCGAGCTGTAATCCATGGCAGTGGGGAGAAAGGAGAGAGAAAGGGATGGAGAAAGAGCCCGTAGTACAAGCTTGGATAAGGAGGGGGTGCTGTGGACAGCTGGAAAAGAGAGTGTGGGAAAGGGAGCAAGCATGGAGCTGAGCCTGGGAGAGGAAGGTTAGGGCAGCAACAGGAGTGCAACGCAGTGGAGAGAAAGAGGTTGGAGGAGGAGCCAAGGAGGTCCTTGGCTGAGCAAAGACTGGAAGTGGGGTTGGAAAGCAGGGGGTGCCGCTCAGAGTTGCTTGGGAATTACCTGGGGATTGGAAAGCCAGAAATAAAGATGAGCACATGCTCGTCCTAAAGTGTGGGGCTGGAGTGAGGAGTCTGAGGTACAGAAGGAGCCATCAGGCTGCAGGTCGGGGGGACAGGCAGGGGCTGCTCACTCATGTGGGTACCTGGGAGAGGAGCCCAGTGCTGGCAATCTTGGTGCTCCTCTGCTGCCTCAAAGCCCAAGGGGAGAGCATCTCATCCCTGCCTCTCACTGCTCCTCCTTGTCCCTTCCTACCGCAGGACCCTATGACCATCCAGCTGCTGCAGCTTGTTAGCTGAAGGGACAGGGAGGCGGCTGGTACTTTGGAAATGTCACAACAATGCCAAGTAATGAGGTTTTTCACTTTTTGAAAGAGCTAGCAAAGTCACACACTCACTGAAACTGCATTAAATGTAACTGCTATGGATGCAAAGTCGAGCACTCAAAAATTAGGAAATAGTATAATTAAGTCTGCCTGTGTAATTTTAATTTATTCACTTCCTGCATGTGCATTATGATTCAGTACTTAATGATTTAATGATCACGCTGTGATCAAACAATTTTTTTTGTTTTGTTGTTGCCGGTCATTTTAAGTCAGCTTAATTCACTGGCAGTTCCCAATCAGTTCACTGAGTCACTGCACAGCTCCTGGCATAAGCCGGGGGGTGGCAGGCAGGGGAAGGATGTGACCAGTTTTTGTGCAAGCAACGGTAGCTTAGCCTGGCCTAAACCAAGTCTGAAGTGACAACGTTAATCTCCATGTAGCAGGGTAACAACTTTAGTTTTATTAAACGTTGGCAAATCCAGGCAGATTTATAAATGAGGCTATCGTTGTTGTGAAGAGCCCACACACCTGCAAAGCAAGGACTAACTTTTCTCAGCAACGTATCGTCTCTACTTCTTAACTCTTTTGGCTGAAATCAGGAATGATTATAATTCCAAGGCAGACACCAGACTGCAAACTTTCAACCCAGGTGGTTTGATGATGGAAATGTTCTGTGTAACTGAGAAAGGTTCTCGTAACTGGAAGAACCAGGCGAGGCTTCCTGGCAGGCACTGTGCCCACAGCGCTGCCTAGAAAAGGCAAGAGGTGAGGAAGGTACCATGAGGCTAGCCCTGAATAAAATTCATATTTCCTGCAGCCAAATACACAAATCTTAGTAAAACCCTGAAGACTTCAGACTTTCTCTGTGATCATTCTGCGAAGCTGTAGGTGCGTTTAGCGAGCAAAGCTTTTCTTAGAGGAGCTCCTCCATTTTCTCTTAAGATTAGTGTTTCTTTAACTAGGGGTCAGAGGAAAAATGGAAGAATGAAGATCATTTGTAGCTGTACTGGCTACAAGTGGTTATGTACAAAAACAGGGCTAAGAAGTGGTATTTCATGTATGACACATCCAGATTGTGAAGGGCAGTGTCAGAGTACCCACCGCAGGTAGGGAGTGGACACGATCAGCGGCTGCCACCGTCAACAGCGCTACCTATTTCAATTAGTTTAGCTGTTAACAGGCCCAGAAGATAATTTGGAAAAACAGGATGAGCACAACACAGAGATACTTGCGGGTCATGGCCAGTTCCCTTACACCCTCTGTGTCGCAGCAGGCAGCGCATGGTGGCTGAGTTTTCCGCACCGGGGCATTCCCAACGCCCAGGTACCAGGTTCAGATCTGCTTTGCACCAGGCAAGCAGTGACAAGCACATTTAGGATGAGATTCTGACTCCTTTGAACTTCAACATGACCAAAATTTTGCCTTTATAAACCAGAGGTTTGGGGGTGCGCTGAGGCCATTAGATGCTGTTTCCTGATGTACCCTGTTCTGTTCACCGCTTTCTGCTACTTTGACTCAATGTGCAGCATTTTTTGGCCTCTTGATCTGTTTTAAAAAGGGGGACTTTGTGGTTCAGGAAGCTTGAGGTAGGCATTTTGTTTAATCGAAAAGTATTTCCCTGGAAACTTTTTTTCTACTAAGTTATACAGCTAATAAACTAGTTTACAAGATTAAATTTGACATAGAATTTGAAATGTGTATTTTGAAATGTACGTAATTCAGAAATAATAAATATTGAGCCCACAATGCTACTTCCATGTTTGTTTTCAGGTGTTTCTGCTGCTATGATAACTGTTTTGGTATGGTTAAAACAGCCTTTTGAGATTTTAAATTAAAAATTCTAACTGGTTTAAATAGACTAATACAGAATTTTTCTTACTAATAGCTAAAGTCATTTTTATGACTACCTTAGTGATATAATTTTCATTTTAAAGAACTATGCACTACTTTTATACCTTACAAAATATCAGTTGTTCATGTTCAGCACTACATAAAGCTTCAACAGTTCTTCTTTTTGATATGAATTATTTCAAGATTGTCCGTGTGTAACGAAACTCTTGAGATCAAACAGACTTTGTAATTAGTTTTCTGATCTTCTAATTACATCTTTTAGAAGCAGATTGACAGGCATTAATGAAACTTTTTATGTATATTTATAATTTACTCTCTACAAAACCTTGTGCAAAAGGGATTTTACTGTTTATTTGTATGCTCTTTAAACTAAGAAGAATACAAACTTTAAGAATCTTGCTATAATGATGTTGCTTCTTGCTTGCTGAGCTGGAGTTGCATGTGCTGGTTCGTATTACATCTGTAATTCAACAAGGTATTAAAACTTGCCCTTAAATTTGAAGTTATTTTTATTGTTGAAGTGACTTGATTACTGTCATGCATCAATGTCTTCAGGAGAGTAATAGGTCTTGTTTCTATCATATATTTTTATGCTCCAAGCCTATATGTATGCAAAATATCATCCTTTAGTTGTGAGCTGTTTAAGAATAAAGCTTTGTGCATTTCTCTTCTGCTGTGCAAGGCTGGAAAGCTCTGAAAAGAAGAATAATGTAAACAGTAAGAATAAAAACCTTTGCAGCGTCCATACGTCACATCCTGTCAGACTGATGCATTAACTTGCTGGATTACGGGCTTCAGTCAGCAAAAAAAGAAGGCAAGTTGCTAAATAAAAGTTTGACCTGTTTTTCCATATAATTAAAATAGTCAGTAGTATAACTGGCGGAAGGCAGTGGACTTTGCTAAAAGAGGAGGCAGAATTGAAAGCAAATATGTTACCTGTTAGATAGCTCTTCAGTGAAGAGAGTCATTCTTTCATTTATCCTGGTATATGGAGACCAAAAGCTCCCCCGTGGACTTTGGAGGGACCCAGTTAACATCTGAAGTCCATCTATTATAGCTACAGTAAATACATTGTTGTCATGGTAATGCGATGATCAAAGTCTGAGGGAAAAACTCCAGCATTTCTGTGGTTCATAGTGTGAGATGAAAGGAAGGCTTGACAAGAAATAAAATAGAATTTATAAGCATTTAGTTTGAGTTGATTTTGCAACCTTCCAGAAAGATGTTATGAATTTTAATTTAAAGTGAAACAATCTCAATTTGATTATGGGATTTTGTATAGTTATTCTGATATTGTTAGTACTCAGAATAATGCTGTCATCGTTGCCTGGGAAAGGTAGCAGTTTTCTTCCCCAAATCAGTTTCTAATTTTTCAGGACAAAACTGACACAACTGGGCCCCTTGCGAGGCCGTGCAGGGAAGTAGCTGTGGGCAACTGGGAGGATTCACAGGAAGATCTACTGAGGGCTGAAAGGTGAGGTTTCACAACAGGCTACAGCTTATTTAAGCCCACTCTATCACCGAGTGCACTGAAATGGTGGATGGCCGGTCCCATTTGCACCCCTAGTCTGGCAAACGCCAGCTGGCCAGCCCTTGTGCCCCACTCCTAGCTGTGCACTTCTGCCAGTTGCCTTCTGCTGCCTGACCTAGGGAGGCTTCTGCAGAAGTCCCTTCAGCTTTCTACATCAGCAAATAAAATCAAAAAAGGAAACAATGGCTATTTTTTTGACAAATTATGGAATTGAACCGGCTCACAGAAGGAGCAGGGACCAGCAGTAGGGCTGAGCAGAGCAGGAGGAGCAGGAGAGGAGAAAGATCTCCTCTGTTTGGTGGCCATGAGCCATTTGGTTGGCCCATGGTTTGCGGCCTTGCGCATTCAAGATGCAGAACTGCTTGCTCCTCAGGCAGGTGAAATGCATGTCCCTGGGGAAGTGCAGAGTAGAAGGGTGGTTTGAAACCCTACCTTACTCTACTGCTTTGGTGCCTTACTGAGGGCTGTGGTTAGGGCCATCCATAAGGTAGGAATACAAAGCTCCAATCATTCTGCATTTAGGCAACAAATCTTTCCCTCTGGATTGTGAATCCTACCCCAGGGTGGCCTGCTTTCCCTGTTAGATTACACGGGACACTTGGTTCAGGCTTCTGATTTCCACTCCAGAAAGAGCTGTTTGAACATTAGGCCTGGCCACACAGAATAATACCCGGCTCAGATGCCTGTTCAGAGGCATCGCCTCCTTTGCCAACATGCTCACAATGTTTCTGGCCCCGGTCTAATATTACTTGCTCCCAGTGAATATCTCATTATTCCAAAGCTGTGTCCTTCACTTCAGTGGTGTAGCTTAATGGGGTATACGCATGCATGCCCATAAATCTTGGTGGATCAAGCTGTGCGAGCTTTAGTCCCAGTGAAATGGGATGACTCACCTGATGAAGTGTTCACTAGTCAAAGGAAAAGCTGCACAAAGCAAATCTTAAGTGTTAAAATAATCTTTTGGCAGCAGGGACAGATTCTGGCCCCTTTAATCACAGTGACTGCATCTTACAAGTAGTCCCAATGAATGAACTGAAACTGCTTGCAGAGTAATAAAGTAGCTCTCCTGGGAGAAAGGGTACCGAATTCCACCTATAGGTCATCAACCTTGTGTTAAAGTCTCAATGCATTTAGCTGATGTCTCACGGTTAATGTTCCATGACAGCCCTTTAATACCCAAGAAAACAGTTTAATCCGAGAGAGCCCTCCTGGCATGTTATAAATTTCATCAGTATTGAAATTACAATTACAAAGAAGATGTGAAATGTCACACAACATGGTGATGATCAAATGTTGAGCACTCTCCTAACTTATTTCCTGGACACTGGAGCCGGCCCATAGCCCATTGCCCAACAGTCTGATATAAAGGCATAAATATGGAGAGAAAGGCAAACGCAAGAAAAAATTTGAAGGAAAAAGTGCAAAACCAAAACAGAAATTAACAAAGGAGGATTTAACTTCGAAAGTGCTTGATTGTCTGAACAGAATTGATGAGAGTGTGGAAACCACAAGGGTGGTCTCCATGCAGGATTAAGACTGCTTTCATTGTATTTTTTAAACATAAGCAGTACTAAAATTGAGCACATGTGAGCCATCATGCGTAAGACGTGTATAAACACTGTGGCTACTAATCCGGAGCCCTCCCTGGATTTTTAAGAAAATCCCTGCCAGAAAAGGACCGGTGACCTTAATATTATTTTATTCAATAGTTACTCTGTCAAAAAAAATTTAACTGTGCAGACCTAAATGATAAGAAAGTACTTGTCTTGAGGATATGACTGCCTCATGCAGTTTTCAACCTAAACAAAGTAAATAGAAGAGTAGTTTTGTCTGAGTAAGGACTTTATGATATGCCCCAGAGGAATTAAAACTCCAGGAAAGGAAATGGAAAAATCTAGAAAATGGAGAAAAACAAGTACTACAATTTAATCGCAAGTTTAAAGCATATACTTATTTTAGAACATGTGCTCAACATCTTCTCTTACTGGGTTTTTAGGATGTACAAGTAAGTACCAGATGATGTATATTACTAAATCACATTGCAAGGATCAATAAACGTATCTGCACAACTTGCATTTTTCCTGGATTGCAGCCTGGATATGCAAAAAAATAATTAAAAGAGAACATGGAAATGAAAGTATTAAATGCACTTTTTAACCTCCAAATAGAGTGTAAATCAAGCATAGTGAGGAAGTATTCCATCAGTCTTAAGGCAGCACTTAGCTGTATAGAATATCAAGCATCCAAAGGAAAGACCATCACTTCCGAGATGCACTCACTGTTCTCATTTGTAATTTATCCTGTAAAGATACAGCAGCAGAATGTTAATGCTCTTTGGTTAGGTTTTTGAAACTCGAGAAATCTGAAGTCAAAGAGACGTGCTCACTCCGACAGCCTGATATTTTTTTAAGAATGAACTCGAAGTGATTTCAGAGACTCCCCTTACTCCTGAATCCCCATCTTGTGCTTTTGCAATTCTGCTTCTGAGCATTTAATACATTTTTTTTTTCTCTCTGTTTCTGATAGGCCCATCTAAGCAGAGGGCGAGCTAAATGCCAGGCCACATTTATGAAGGAACAATAAAATAAAGGCTCATTGTATAAACAAAGTAAAGTGGTTTTTTTTTTTTTAAAAGGACAAATGTTTCTTTGTTTTCCTTCAAGTGATTGTCCTTGTACATTTATGGAGGGGAAGAGAAGACTTGGTAGCCTAGGTGAAGAGGATGAGGCCTGAAAGAGGAAGGAAGCAGAGTTTGATTTGTTTAGGAAGGCGAGGAAGCGTGCACATGAAAAGGCAGTAATGGGGTATCCTGAGCTCCTGGGGAACTAGGGAGAGGGAGACAGGGGTTAGCCTGAGCCTGGTCCTTTACTAACAGCTGGCACCTCTCAAGCATGAAGTATCTGATCAGTTTTGGTAACTCTCTTAAAATTGGGTTACTCATGCCCTAAGAGTTCCTGTTTCCATTGACTACAACAGCAGTTTTGGCAGTCACCTCTGCTGCCAGCATCGGCACTGTAAAGACGCACAGTTAGGTGAGATGAGTCACAACCCAGATGTATAGAAGTTAGACATTGTTACTTCTAGCTTACTGGTTTGTTAATCCTTACAGGATCCAGTCCTTGCAAGCTGCCTGCTCTGGGTATTGAGATAACAACAATGTTTTTTTCTTGGGGAAATAAGGATTGTTTGGTCCTGTTTAGTGAGTGGGGTTGGTTGTATGCATTTTTTGTGTGCGCGTCTGGCTATCTTTTGAACGCGGTGGCCTGTTTGTGAAGTTTGAAAAAAAGGTAAAGATCTTGAAACTACTGAGTTTTTTCAAGTTTTGTGACGATACCTGTCCCTGCAGACAGCAGAGAACCCGTACAAGAGCTTTTTGATGGAAACCAGTTAGCCATCAGCTGGTATTGGTTTTACTGCTCCCAAAACTTCATTTGTTATCTGCAAATGCTTCCTTTTGGATCTGGATTCGATGGAGGATTAAGTTGCTCACATCTGCAGTGAGTTGTTCCACACCTGCAACATTGCTTTTAGCACAAGATTAAGGAGTAAGGTGACATGGAGCTGCTTGCTGCTAGTGCTTGCTTATGGCCAGCCTCTGCCTACAGCCGTCCTTGACGTGGGTCCTGTCATGCCTAGGAACACCATGGTTTTGTGCATTTGGTTTCAAAAGGTAAACATTTTAAAAAGAAAAAGTAAGCAACCAGGAAGGAAAAGAAATAGGAACCATTCAGAAACTGGGAAAGGTGGATGGGCTTAGGGCCAGATTTCTTGAATTGACAGTGGCAGCAGTTTTGGCAGATGAAGCATTATAGTAGTGGCTACTCTGGAGAGGTTTTTGTGCAGTGACTGCACACTTCGTCTCCTCTGGCCACAAAAAAAGAAATCGTAAGTGGAAGGGATTACTAATGGGAAATGCAATATTATTTTCATAGGTCTAATAGACGATGTGAAAAAGTGAATACTCGGGGAAAGCCAAAATCCCTACGAACACTGCAGCATTTAGACCTGCTCTTGGATAATTGCTATTCTAGAGAGGTACCAAAAAAAAGCTAGAAACGTGGTGCTGTTGATTACATCAGCAGGATCCACTGATCTGGAGACTCACACACAGCCAGCTGGCTTCTCTTTAAACTTTCTGAGGCCAGCCTTGTGAGTGGCACGTGAGCTGGGTGCAACGGAAGGGAAAGGCAATCAACATGGACAGTGAGGAGATAAAGAACCTGCTCGCTGAGCGCCAAGCTTGCTGCTCACAGAGCCGCCGATAAATATCACAGGTTTTATCTGGAAGGTCTGAGGTCTTCCCCATCATGGATTTGTAATTTTTCTCCTCCTCCACTGCTTAACATTTCGGTTGCCCTCAGAGCACGCGGGAGCTGGCTACTCCGCTTGCCCCAGATGAGTCACTCCGCCAGATAAGCCTGACTGCCTTCAAAACTCAAGTTACTCTGCATCGAGTGTAAAACGTTGAGACAGAAAAAAGCAGACTGCAAATGAGGAAACGCTCCTGCCAAATTCCAGTCCCTGTGACAGAAAGCCATGCTATTTCATGTGTGAGGTGACGTGCTGTTTTGAACTGACTTCAGCTGATCGTAAAACAAAAATGATGTTGTAATTGTCACATAAAGGCTCCTGACATAGCAGGGGAGAAGACTTCAATCTGTCGCAACCTGCTCTCTTTGAGGAAGAAAAGGTGACTGAGAAAGTGTTATTTGGCACAGAACAGCGAATCAGAAGCAGAAATATAGTCCTCTTTCATTTTTTGGAAGCGTTTACACTTGCTAATATGCCACTCAGTGCTCTTAAAAACTCAACTCTTCATTCCTACCTGGCAGCAAACTGAGAATCTACTTTCCTAGAAACGTGCCAGAAAAATACAGCTTCTTCAGAACCAAAAATTTCAGTCAAATGCGCAATACAGCAGTTAAAACAGTGAATGTTTCACTGACCTGGGGGCAGGCTGCTCTCCCTGTGGGACATCCCAGACGGGGAATTCCTGCCCAGCCCCGAAGCAGAAAGATTGCCTTTGTGTTTTCCCATTTCTACACTTCTAAAAGTACCCAGCCCACTGCCAGGAAGCTAGTTAACGTGGCAGATGGGGCTCAAGCAAAATATAAAGCTGGCTATTCAGGCCCTTGGACTTTGGTTGTAACACCTATTTTATCTTTAGGGAGGCTGTGGAGGGGCAGGGAATGTCGGCGTAGGACTGACAGTGAACTTCCATAGGAGCCTCCTGAAGCAGAGCAGTACTGCTTTACACCAGTGCAGTCTGGCAGCCACCTCACCATGAAGGATATGAGCTGGGGCTTTTTCAAAGGAATTCTACAGTGAGTCAAAAACTGAGTGACATTTATTTGATATTTTTGTAGAGAAGGAAGAGAAAGGGGATGTATAAAAAAGTTGAAAATCTCTTCTATATGCTAAGCATAGTCATAACCAGGCAACAGTATATCATCCTGGATCAGAAGAACTTTCAGGACATAGTAGTAAATTTAGCTCTTCGGTCTCTGTTCTTCCTAATCCTGACCACAGGCCTACCCATAGCTGTATGGCCCCCACCCAGCTGAGACTGTAATACCCTCACCATCCATGTCTTATAGCGCCCATCAGTGAACATAACCCTCTGGACCCAAATGCTAAAGGTAAGATGGGCCCAAGTCGATAAGCTCTGAGCTACTCTCAGCCCTTTACTCCCCATAGACCAAGTTCTTCTGCTTGGCCTTGGGGCAGAGAAAACTAAAACTAGGATTAACATTCAGGTTATTGCTAGCAATCACAGAGGCAGGAGAATTCAGTTTATTGCTACCAGAGATCACTGGTATATACTTTAATACTAGATGATGAGAAGAAAACTTAGCTTTATTGCCAATTGAAGCCCAGCTCTTGGAGCTGTAGGTGCAGAGGCTGACAGCCAGCTGTGGAGGAAAGGAGGAGATATTGGGCAACTTTTACACAGTGTTTGTGATAAGAGATATGGTTAAATTCTAGATGTGGAAACACTGAATGATGAGAAATATTCCTGGATTGCACAAGGCCAGAAGGCTGGTATGAAGGGAGAGCTGACAGGACCTAAGCTGAATTTTGGCCCCATGAGGGTTGCTGCAGGACAGGTAAGGAAGTCTGAGTGTACATGTGGAGTGGGGCTGAGTGGTAAGAATTACAGGGATGGGCAGTTCAGTTTGCTGCTGGATCCTACAACATCTGTAGGGGGAGCGGCAGATGAGGCAAGAGTCAAACAGTTTACATTTGCTTTTTTAACTGTTAGGAGTCTTCAGGTGACAATTAAAGATAGGATTAGGCTTAGGATGGTGGTTACGGTTAAAATCAGGCCGGACTGAGGTGCTCAGTCTGCTGGTACAGCCAGCAGGGCCTGTTGGGCTGCAGTGAAAACTAGGCACCTCTGCTGAGAGGTAGTTGTTTTACTAAGTTTTACTGGCTTCATTTTAGTTAGGGAAAAGACGATCTGAAGAGTTTAATTAATTTTTGGATTGTGTAAGGCCCAGGGTGGTAGGATGGTAGCAGGTTGCC
Source organism: Burhinus oedicnemus (assembly GCA_008921705.1). Classification (NCBI taxonomy): domain Eukaryota; kingdom Metazoa; phylum Chordata; class Aves; order Charadriiformes; family Burhinidae; genus Burhinus; species Burhinus oedicnemus. Next base: position 318,379 of record VFFE01006637.1, on the reverse strand, counting down.
CCAAGGCGCTTAGAGAAGATTAGTTGCCTTTTGAGGTTTAGGGGGGACTGCAGAAACTGAAGCAACCCAGATTTACAGCCATAATTAATCCACAGTCATTGGCTCATTCTTCCCCAGGCCTGGTCCCAGCCCTACAGATCCAGTCAGATATGAGACTCCTATCTCAGTCGTATCTCTAAACCTAACTTGCACACCAAAAGATGAAATGCCTTTCCTCACAGAACACAGTACCTGCTCTTCAACCCCAACACCAGCTGCTGTCATCCAGCCCTGCTGAACTTGCAGTTAACTGCTGAACCATTTAACACTCCTGAAGCCACTGCTGCCCACTACCCCATCCTTTAACCCTACCTCTAACGCTAACCCTCATCCTTGCTATACTCTAGCAGCCCATATCTACTCCAGGGTTATTCAAAAGCCATTTCTTCTGCCAGCATTTGTTCTCAGTCCAGTTCAGTGGGCCTATGAGGCTTTCCAACATTGCTCATAGTCATTCCCACCACAACATGGACACTTGTGCAGGACCCAAGACAAGAGAGGGTTTGTCCCAGCACCTGGGATCTTCCAGTCAGAGCTGTTGTTTTGTGGGATTGAGACAATAGCAGAAGACAGGCAAGAACCCTAAAAATCTTTGCTAATGAGCATGTGTCACATATAAATATAATGAAACATAGAAAGCTGTAAGCTGCTTGAGTCCTCACATCAGTGACTGATGCTCATTCACTCAGAGGGAACAAGTCACTGACCAGACACTGTTCTCTTCAGCAGCAGAGACATGGTCTCAAGAAATAGTTCCTCTTTCTGCTTTCTTAATGTGGGCCCACTGCCTTTAATAATATTATTCCTAAGCTACCTCCATGCGAAGCCTTGTTAGCTTCTATATGCACACAGCCGGTGCATGATAGGCCTTGACAGAATATGTATATTTGGCAACACCATGAAGCTGTACTTCTTTTCAGGTTACTTTGTCCTGGTTTTATATCAAAGCTTTTCATATCAACAGCAGTTTCATTTCAGTAAGCTAATAATAGCCCTTGAAAAATCCTATGTATCAGCAAAAAGATTCCCCACAGCTGAAAATCGAATTTAAGAGTTTATGCTGCGCAAGAGTGAGTGATGAGGAAGCCTACGTGTTGGCCCAGGCTAAGGCACAGCCTTCCGTTTGCATAGGGAGGCCTGTGGCAAGGTTTTGCCATTGTCTGTAACTGGAATATCAGTTCAGTCCTGTGAGATCCAGTAATTAAGTCAGGTCTTTGGGTCCAAACTCTAGTTCTACCCCAAGCCATTAAACCCCAGACTAACATAACGTAAAGCGCATTATTCCCATCCAGCCCTACAGCTGGTCATGCTTTACTGCGCTTACGTTCTTCTGAGCTTTAGAAGCTTTGTTCTTCCCAACAATAACACTTGCTTTTCATCCCCATCAGTCCTTAGCCCCAACCTCATCTCCAGGCATACCATTAACAGACTTGAGCAAGTCAAGTCTCCAGAATTAATAAATACCAACCTAGACTGAATCACAGCCCTGTGGTCTGGAGGAGCAAGGCAGAACTGTTCAGCTCCAGCTTTTCTGAAGCCAAACACCAGCCAATGCCATTCCTAAACCTGTATTAGTGGCCATGCTGGACAGCCTGTGCTGTCTTTGAGCTGTGAAGCCTTAACACAGAACAATGCCCTGGGAAGCAGCTCAGCAGCAGACATGAGCTTTGTTTATGGTATTAAGCTTGTCCTTTGAAAATGCCAGTAGAGCATGGGCAAGGTGCATTTTAGTTTGCCTTTTGACTATAGCCCAAGAACAGGCCCTGAACATTGTCCTGTGTTATTTTCTAGTTTTCTTTATGCAGAAGTATAGCAGTAACAGTAACATATGACTGAAGAAATGTTTGTGGATGAAGACTGTTTTTCTCAATGCCTCCTTGTAAAACGGGCACCTCAGAAAACAGACATATATGTCATGCTATTTTCGGAATTTTGGCACTGCTTTTGAGAAAGCAGGAGTGCAGTTAGTTTAGTCAAGGTCATTAGAGCAGTTCCATTAGGATGATGCACATTTTCCTGAGCGAATAATTGTAGTACTATTTATCTCCAAGCTATGTTTTCACAATAGGGCTGAATCAATGTATCTGATTCCAGTTCACATACATTAATTTTACTTACCAGTGGAAACTGATATTACCAGTCTTTGATAAGCACTTAAATTAATTCCTTCCAGACATTTCATTTAATGCCTTTCAGCCTGATGGAGTTAAATTAGCAGGACTAACTACTTAAGAGTACCAAAAAAGAAAGTAAAATATTTTTAGGATTAGATATTTGAGACAGGTTTACACATTAGCATATTAAATCCATACAATACAGGTGTTAAAAAGGCCTTCACTTACTCCCTAATTAGAAGCAAACCTTTGATAAGAACAGAGTATATGTATCTCAAGACACGGGCTCCCCTGTGGATGGGAGAACCACATCATAGAATCACCTAGGTTGGAAGACACCTTTAAGATCATCAAGTCCACTGCCAAAACCACCATGAAACTATGTCCCTTAGCACCACGTCTACTTGTCTTTTAAATACCTCCATGGATGGCGATTCTACCACTTCCCTGGGCAGCCTGTTCCAATGTTTGATAACCCTTTCAGTGAAAAAAATTTTCCATCCTAAAATATCCATCCTAAACCTCCCTGGATGCAACTTGAGGCCATTTCCTCTTGTCCTATCACTTGTTACTTGGGAGAAGAGACCAACCCCCACCTCACTACAACCTCCTTTCAGGTAGTTGTAGAGAGCAATAAGGTCTCCCCTCAGCCTCCTCTTCTCCAGGCTGAACAACCCCAGTTCCCTCAGCCACTCCTCATAAGACTTTTGCTCTAGATCCTTCATCAGCTTTGTTGCCCTTCTCTGGACACGCTCCAGTACCTCAATGTCTTTCTTGTAGTGAGGGGCCCAACACTGAACACAGTATTTGAGGTGGGGCCTCACCAGTGCTGAGTACGGGGCGATGATCACCTCCCTAGTCCTGCTTGCCGCACTATTCCTGATATATGCCAGGATGCCATTGTCCTTCTTGGCCAACTGGGCACACTGCCGGCTCATATTCAGCCGACTGTTGACCAACAACCCCAGGTCCTTTTCTGGGGGACAGCTTTCCAGCCACTGTTCCCCAAGCCTGTAGCGCTGCATGGGGTTGTTGTAACCCAAGTGCAGGACTCGGCACTTAGCCTTGTTGAACCTCATTCCATTGGCCTCTGCCCATCGATCCAGCCTGTCCAGATCCCTCTGTAGGGCCATCCTACCCTCAAGCAGATCAACACTCCTGCCCAACTTGGTGTCGTCTGCAAACTTACTGAGGGTGCACTGGATCCCCTCATCCGTGTTGTTGATAAAGGTATTAAACAGAACTGGCCCCAATACTGAGCCCTGGGGAACACCACTTGTGACCGGCTGCCAACTGGATTTAACTCCATTCACCACCACCTCTTTTTGGGCCCAGCCATCCAGTCATTTTTTGCCCAGCGAAGAGTACACCCATGCAAGCCATGAGCAGCCAGTTTCTCCAGGAAAATGCTGAGGGAAACAGTGTCAAAGGCTTTACTAAAGTCTAGGTAGACAACATCCACAGCCTTTCCCTCATCCATCAAGCAGGTCACCTTGTTATAGGAGGAGATCAGGTTAGTCAAGTGGGACCTGCCTTTCATGAACCCATGCTGATGGGCCTGATCACCTGGTTGTCCTGCATGTGCCACATAATGGCACTCAGGATGATCTGCTCCATAACTTTCCCTGGCACTGAGGTCAGACTGACAGGCCTGTAGTTCCCCGGATCCTCCTTCTGGCCGTTCTTGTGGGTGGGTGTCACATTTGCTAATCTCCAGTCAACTGGGACCTCCCCGGTTAGCCAGGACTGCTGATAAATGGCTGAGCACTTCTGCCAGCTCCCTCAGTACCCGTGGGTGGCTCCCATCTGGCCCCATAGACTTGTGTATGTCTAAGTGATGTAGCAGGTCACTCACCGTTTCCCCTCGGATTATGGGGGCTTCATTCTGCTGCCCATCCCTGTCTTCTAGCTCAGGGGGCTGGGGACTCAGGGAACAGCTGGTCTTACTGTTAAAGACTGAGACAAAGAAGGCATTAAGTACCTCAGCCTTTTCCTCATCCTTTGTCACTATGTTTCCATCCCTGTCTACTAAAGGATGGATATTCTCCTTAGTCCTCCTTTTGTTGCTATGTATTTATAGAAACTTTTTTTATTGTCCTTAACATCAGAAACCAGATTAAGTTCTAGCTGGGCTTTGGCCCTTCTAATTTTCTCCATAATCACTATGCAGCTGCACGCCGTGCTGCCACTAAGTATTTTAAATAGCACCATGACATCAGTTTTTTAAGAGAAAGGGGTGCATTCTCAATGTAAGTGGAAATGTAAAGGTATTATTTTCCTCTGTTTGAGAGCAGTATTCAGAGCTGCCTTGCTGCTCTTACTAGGCAGGACCATTTCCCTGCTTGAAACTTGGGATTGGGCACCCACTTACATGGTACCAGCAGGTCTCCAGTTATGCCAGGGGGGTCAGGTGTGAAGCGGCACCACTCTATGGCTTTATCATGACTATCTTACTGGAAATTATGGATCTGGTTGGCATCTTGACATCTCCTACCACTTTGGGGGAAAAGGCCCAGAAAAGCTTTCTGACTGAAAGGTGTGAGCCATCTTTTAGACGACCACCATCCCTTGCTGGTCTCCCAGAACTGGAAACCTGTGTGGGCAGTTCACATCATGCCTACATCACCTCCTGGATCAGAGTCTCACAGTGATGATTACCCGATGTGGGGAAAGAAGCAACAGGTTGTTTAGGAGTTTTTATTCTGGGAAACACCTACACCGGTGGACACTGCCTGCAAGGAGCTTATGAGTTATGTGCAAATGAGACACTTCTAATATAAAATTCTGGAATATTTATCTATCTTCCTGGCAGTTATTTTTTACTGAAAAAGTCACAAAATCCAAATTATTCCAGTAAAAAGAAGATGTATTCCAGTTTTCCATAAAACCAGTATCCCAAAGATTTCTTTGAAAGATACACAAAATGTCTCTGTTGTTGTGGTTTTTTAATCAAAATATACTGTTTTTTCAGGTAGAAAATGCTATCACCTGTTTGGCAGTCTTCTCCTTAATTCATGTTTCATAAATAACATTTCCCACTAACCTTTGTTTAAATGTGCAAGGCATAGAGATGTGAGGATCTGGAAACAGGTACTGAAACCTTCAATAAAAAAATTAATCTCTACTCTCCATTCCCTCCTACTTTTTTTTTTTTTTTTCCCCAACGCAAAATAGGAAATACAAGGTTAGAAAACTTGGGAAAAGCTTGAACTGAATGTATTTGAGAAATAACTTTTGTCAGACTGAGCAGAAAAATGTGCAGTGTTTAAAATAAATTCTGAAATTCCACCCTTCAAAATATTTTCCATACAATAAAGTATTTCCAGTTAGGTTACTATGAAGTCACTATACTGTGTCAGCTGTATTATGAATATGGATGTTTATTTTCCCAACATTTCTTCTAGGAATGTGCATTTGTGCTGTATGGCTTTGTGCATTATGGCCTTAAGTCTGCTTACATCGTATTTCTGAATCTTATGGAACACTCTTGTTAATGGGTCAGTAATGGTGGTACTCTCCATTTCCATCTTTCTAGTTATTAGTCATTCTACTGCTGGAGAGATATGCCAACTAGCAAGAAATGTCAAGAAGCACTTTGTGTGCATTACAGCTCTGTGTCTTTAATATTGGGCATTTTTGATGGTGTTTTTCCTTTTTCTCAGAGATATATCTGGCAGAAGGCTATATGCACTAACAAAATCAGGCATAATAGAGTTCTTATTCATAAAGAAGTAAATAAAAATTAGTTCTAAAGTGAAAGCTGCAGATATTTCCTGTTTCCCTTAAAGGGGAGAAAAGCCCAGAAAAATCTGTTACATTTTATATATACAGACATTTCCAGAAAAATTAAATCTCTGGTTAGGCCACACTTTTTTAACAGAAGTCAGATAGCGAAATATCCTTGACTCAGGACTACAGGTATAACGTAAGTGTGGAATTAGGGAGGAAAGTTTGTGGACGTAGTGTTGCTTCTGTCTTTCACTTGTTCATTTTTCCTTGTGCCAAGAAAAAAAACAACAAATGAGGGTAGACAAGGTCGGAGGGAGGAGATGGAGAAAGTGAGTCTTGGGGTTTCTTTAGTTTTCTCTGCTGCTCCAGAAATAAACCTTTGCAATCCAAAGAGCACATACTAAAGCAAAAAGCCAGACCACCAGTTGCCCAAGCTCGTTTCTCAGCCCTGAAAGGTGCTGTCATAGGTGCGTGCTGTCGCTGCCGTGGTGTAACTGTCCCCTTTTAGTAATGTCAAAGGAAAAGTTTCCAAATTAGAGCAAAGGCCAACCTGCTCCTGTGCATGTGAAGAGCTGGAAGGCTGGACGTGCTCGGATGGGAGTGCTCATTTGGACTGGGCAGTGGCGGCAGCCATGGGGATAGAGCAGAGGGAAATAAAGCACTTCTGGAAACATTTTGGCTTGCGAACTTTTTGCCCAATTGTTCAAAACAACATACCTTAAAAAAAAAAAAAAGACATTTGCATTTGAGTGACTTGAGTTAGATCTTAATGCAATAGTGTTCTCCTAAGCATGTATCTCTGCTATCCTACAGAAACAGAATGTAAGCAGTTGAGCTCTTTGTTGTGTTGCCTCTTTTCTGACTTGTCTGTTGAGAGTCATTCTTCTAAAGCATGATGAATGCATGTTAGCATTGCAGGCTAAAGGAAACTTAGGGATAAAGGGAAAAGAATTACTTTGTTCTGCAGGAACCCTAAATTTAAAAAAAGTGTAAAACTCCAGGGGGAAGTGGTACAATGTCAGAGCACTTAGTTTCCTAGTCCTTCTTGAGCTTTTTGCTCTTCTGCTCTTTCTGTTAAGGAACAAGTCACCTCTCAGATTTGTTTCTTTCCGAGAAGAGTCACGTCTTTGTTTGTAGCTAAGGAACATCCAGCTTGGCTTAGTCAGAGGATCTTAGAGTAATTCAGACATTGATTGGTCTCTGGACCATAGGACAGATATTTTAAACAGGCTTTGATTTACACCAGAGACTGCCAGCCAGGAGGAGCCCAGGCCACCCTACTTCTGCCCTGCCTTCGCTCTCTGCTCATGTCCTGAGCGGTTGGCATGAGAGCCATAGGCCGCTCTGAAATCCAAGGTCTTTCCTTCTTGCTGTGCTGTGGCACAGCCTTGTGCTGGCAAGTAGGTCTGATACCTTCATAAGGTCCCGGAGGAATCTGTTTCTACCTCCCCATCCCTGAATCACAAGCCTCAGAAAGCAAGATAGGCGGAGGTGTCCCGCTCACTCCCTGGGCTATCTTACTGTTTTCTTTAAAACTTTGCATTCCTCCAAAATGGGACAAAATACTTCGTTATTTCCCAGCCCTCCTGAGGTTGCGTGCCCCAGTGATGGCATTTGCCACCCACCTGGCAGGAGAGAAGATATGGGCAAGGGAAACAGTGCTTGGATTAGTTATTGCAGCGACCAAGGTGCTAAAGTTGCTTGTGCATGCTTAAGTAATGACAATGCTGAGGATAGTGGAGAAGAGTCCCCCAGGAACAGAACATGAACATTAATTATAGGGGGGAAAATATATTATTAACATCAGACTGCACACCACAGGAGATCCCAGTGTGACTATTAAAGGAAATTAATTACCACCTCTCTTTACCTTTCAGATCAACTCCTCTTTATAATGAGAATAATTCCTTCATTGTTACCACTAGTATTATCAGCTGTGAGAGAATAATTTTTCCTGGTGTTCCATTCACCGCTATTGTGCATCTGTGTATTTTGAAAATAAATACTTCCAATGGATGCGTTGCCTCCCCTTCAAGGGGAAGTCCCACAGACTGGGCTCAGGCTCTATAAAACAGAGCGATATGCTAAAATACTCAGTCCTCTGCAGTGATGTGTGAAATAGCATCAAAGCCATTCAATGTGGCAAAACCAGGACCAGACTTTAGGAGGCAGCATGTCAGCACAGTGTGGGAGACCTCTCTTTCCCATAACTGCTCCTCTCATCACATGAGCCACAGGTGGCCATCATACCGGGTTTGTAAATTCTGGGATCGAGGGTCTCTAGAAATAAATAAACTTTCAGAAATATTTAGACATTGGTCCCTTTAAGACCAAGTGAAAAAATAAATTTAAAGATTCTCAGTCTAAGTTATTTTCCATGTACCCCACTCCCCTAAAAAAAGGAGATACTCTTACTTTTTTAGACTCCTCCTGCCTCAAACCCCCTTTTCCAGATCCCAGTGTATTTTCCAAATATGGCTAACATAAACTCACATGAGAAATTTTTGCTGGTAAAGTCAGAATTGAGGTCAAAACTGGACTAAAAGAAAGCTCATTACGACTTCAACATCCGTAATCCACCCCGAGGAGAGAGATGAATGCAGCGAGCGGGCTATGGATGCATTGTTTCCATTGTACTCTTGATTAACTTATAATTCACAAGTGAGGGAGTGTGAAGGAAACTACTGACTGATGGAAGGTCACCAATTCCAAGAGGAAATAAATGATATATAGGCATCCCATTCATCACTTTATTTGTGTAACAGCATTTTGGATTCTGTCTCTCTAGGGTAAATCCCATTTAAAATCTTTTAATATTTTTGCAAAGACAAGGCTGGAAAGCTTGTGTAATCTTAGTAACAAAAGAACCATATATAAAATCCACATCATCCCAGGGCAGCCAGTGATTTTTTCCTTGAAGAGGCTGTTAATTCCCTAAATTCTTCATGATTGTCCTTGGATAAAGGCCAGTAATTATCATGATTCTTTCAACCCCACATGAAGATCTGTCATCACCCTATTATTTCTAGTATAATAAGAGTCCTCAGTTTTGCTGTAAAGTTCACCTTTGCATTACAAGGAGTGTTGGCTTCTTGGAAAATCCTGATTGCAGGCATGGCTCTAATTAGTATCAGGTTCCCAAATTCCGGTATCAAAGAATAGATAAGCGTGTGCATGATCCCTTTTCCTTCATCCACCCTCAGTTTTTACAGGAATAAATTTTGTAATGAACAAAAGCTATACAGCAAAGAAATTGCATCAATTGCTTCATTCCTTTATAGAAAAGCAGATACCTCTCAAATATGTATCTAGCTCCTGAACCAGTATCTCACTTTATCACATTGAAACGGAAGCAGTGTAACAGTAGGTAGTCTAAGCCTGAAAGAAGTAGCAAGAAATCAACATACTGCACTTGTAAAAGCTGTAGAGAGTTTCACTAAAATAAGAATCAAAACCAGAGAGTGGTCAGTAATATAGACATTGTGGCCAGACAGAGAAAAGCCCTGTGCGTATATCCCTACGTTTACTTCTTCTGTTAAAGTAATACCATGGCAATAGGGCATCCAGACATGAATGAAATGCTCTCACACTTTATTTTCTTCTGCAGTTTATTGCAGAAATCATAAACACTGTGCTGCACAAAGTCAAATTGATGCATGTGATCTTCTGCATTTTTGGTGCCTAATGTGATTGCTCTGGAGCAGGTCAGTGCACATTCTCACTTTCAGTTACTTTGGACAAATGCAAACTAAGTGTACCATGAAAAATTTCAGCACGTAACATGGCGTCCAAAGGATGATGTATGTCTCTACTGTGATACTTTTATTATGCCTCAGAGAAAACCCATTTTAATGCACATCTGCAAAAAGAACCACAGGTCTCAGAGTAAAAAAGACATGAAGTAACCAGCGTGGGTGAGCATTTTCTGTCACATAAACTGATAGAATTGCAAAAATGCACGAGATGGGACATCAGTCACATCTTTCTGAATTTTTATTTTTTTTCCTCAGTGGATTGAATTAAGTCCTAATGCTGGATTTTGTACTAATGCCTGTCTGGAAGGCACTGAATTGCTAGATAGAGAAACAAGGGAAAGCTATGGCATGCCTACAGAATCTTGAGGCATGGAGGAATCAAGACACTGTATTAAAATAAATTCTTAAACTCTGCAGAGAGTTTCTTTGTTCAGCCTACTGTGCAACAAATATGACATAGTATGTCAAAAAAAAAAAAGTCTTCAGCCAAATTCTGACTCTGACTCTGTCACACCTACAGCACACAGTGTGGCTGGAGCTGGGCAGACTCCTCATCCAAATCATGACTCCACATTAGCAGGAAACCTCTTTAAAAAAGGGAAGCAGCTGCTGCGCTCGCTTGTTCCAGCTCCAGTTTAGCAGCTCAGTGTATAGTGCTAGGTTGCATTTCCAGGTCAGTTTTACAGAGCTTTAACTCCACTCATTTCAAAGGACTTACTGTTGTTCCTCACTGATGTGCGTGAGAACAGAGACTGGCCTCATTTCTCCATCCTAGCTGAAGTGATGGGTGGATGATTATAGAATTACAGAATCACAGCATGGTGGGGGTTGGAAGGGACCTTCAGAGAGCATCTAATCCAACCCCCCTGCCAAAGCAGGTTCACCTAGAGCGGGTTGGACAGGAACACATCCAGGCGGGTTTTGAATATCTCCAGAGAAGGAGACTCCACAGCCTCTCTGGGTAGCCTGTTCCAGTGCTCTGTCACCTTCAAAGTATAGAATCATAGAATGGTTTAGGTCGGAAGGGACCTTAAAGATCACCTAGTTCCACCCCGCCTGCCATGGGCAGGGACGCCTCCCACTAGACCTGGTTGCTCAAAGCCCCATCCAGCCTGACCTTGAAAACCTGCAAGAATGGAACATCCACAACTTCTCTGAGCAACCTGTTCCCGTGCCTCACCACCCTCACACTGAAAACTTTCTTCCTGAGATTTATTCTAAATCTACCCTCTTCCAGCTTGAAGCCATTACCCCTCGTCCTATCACTACATGCCCTTGTAAAAGGGCTTTCTTGTAGGCCCCCTTCAGATACTGGAAGGCTGCTATAAGGTGTCCCCGGAGCCTTCTCTTCTCCAGGCTGAACAACCCCAACTCTCTCAGCCTGTCCTCATAGGAGAGGTGCTCAAGCCCTCTGATCATCTTCATAGCCCTCCTCTGGACCTGCTCCAACAGGTCCATGTCCTTCCTATGTTGGGGGCCCTAGAGCTGGACGCAGTACTCCAGGTGGGGTCTCACAAAAGCAGAGCAGAGGGGCAGAATCACCTCCCTCAACCTGCTGGCACGCTTCTTTTGATGCAGCCCAGGATACGGTTGGCTTTCCGAGCTGTGGGCGCACATTGCTGGCTCATGTTGAGCTTCTCATCCACCAAGATCCCCAAGTCCGTCTCCTCAGGGCTGTTCTGAATCCATTCTCTGCCCAGTCTGTATTTGTGCTTGGGATTGCTGTGACCCAGGTGCAGGACCTTGCACTTGGCCTTGTTGAACTTCATGAAGTTTGCATGGCCCCACCTCTCAAGCCTGTCCAGGTCCCTCAGGATGGCATCCCTTCCCTCCAGCGTGTTGACCGCTCTGCACAGCTTGGTGTCATCAGCAAACCTGCTGAGGGTGCACTCAGTCCCGCTGTCCATGTTGCTGACAAAGGTGTTAAACAGCACTGGTAGTTCCTGTTTCTACCAGTACTAGAAAGAAGTTTTTCCTTATGTTCAGAGGGAATTTCCTGTGTTCCAGTTTGTGCCTGTTGCCCCTTGTCCAGTCACTGGGCACTGACAAGAGTCTGGCCCCATCCTCTTGACACCCGCCCTTCAGATATTTATAAGAACTGATGCTGCTTAAGCAGGATGCCGCCTAAGCAGGATGCCGGTAGGTGAATGCTATTTCCCCAGCACCACACCTGGATGGGGCGATGCTGCGGGAGGAGGCAGTTATCACCTGGGACGTGAGCGGTCGGGACGGCAGGTTGAATAGCTTCATGCACTCCAGAGAGGGACAAAATCCAGACTGAGCCCAAGATAATTGGTTTGATAGTTTAAGAATGAGGAAGCAGCAGATGTCTGAATGCATGATGAGAGCAACAGGTCAGAGACTTGGCTCGTGGTGATAAGGTTTTAAGAGAGAAGGAGAAGAAGCCTGGCTTCTGAAACTTGGCACAAAGCTTCAGTCTTTTTTTGAACATCTCTTTGGGATGACAACCTATGATCCTTTTCTTTTTTTCTTCTTTTTCCTTCCTATGGTTTCCACATGAGAGCGACTGCTTCAGTCTGCAGTTTAGTTCCTCAGGAGTAGACTAGAGAAGGAAAAGTGTCTGCATCTGTGAAAACGATAATACAGGGGAAAGGGTCAGAGAGCCTCTGTTTCCCAGGGAGCCTTCTTAATGTACCTTACCATTGACTCAAAGACAGATTGCAATCCATGGCATAATCAGTGTAATTCCTAGCAGCACCTGGATTTTCTTTCAAGGTTTCTCATCCAAGCTTTGCCCAGCCTGTTATTGCTTATCTGTACGATTGAAAATCATCCTAGCAGCCAGGGAATTGGAATGCAACACAAAATAGCTGAAAGCTAGCTATGAATTTAGGTGCTGTGCTAGCTGTTTGGAGATTTATTATCTTTTTTTTTTTTTTTTCTGCGTAATGGGCAAGTTAGAACCTTTCGATATTTCAAAAAGAAAGCAGCAGAAAATACCCCTGAGGACAGGCGGCATAAGCTCTGATCCTGTATCTGAAGTCCAGTACCAATGTTTTTTCTCATGAAAAAGTAATTCATTCAGCTAAAAGAGAGTGAGGTTGACTTTGAAAATTAAAATCAATGCTTTAATTCAATACACATACAATTACCAGCTGTCAAATGGCATGTAATGCACTTTTACTGAAAAAAAACCAACAGCACAAAAGACCAGAAAGGAGGCTTTGACAAATGTTAGGATACTCATAATGAAATTTTTTTGCTGTTTTTGAAAGCAAGACTGCAAAGTTAAGCACTGCAGATGATAGGGCATTATGCAGAGGGCGTAAAAGGACCGATGGTGTTTTTCAGAACACATATCACTGCTCCCTGTAATGCTCTGTTGTCACAAATATATGGTGATTAGCTATTTATCAGCATGAAAGCACATCATAAAACATTCCACATATCATTGAGTTCCTAATAATCTGTGTCACTGTGAAGATTAATACATTAAGTCAGTCCACATAACTTCATGAAATACCTTCCTTTGCCAAGATTTGTGTTGGGGTTTGGCAAACAGAGGATGTAACACTGATCAAATGGGAACATTTACTTTTGTTGACTGGTCTGTGAAATAACACACTTGTTTTTTCACTCTGGGGTAATGCTGTTTGGAGGTGGTAATAAGAATGTCCCCGGTAGTATCAGCATTTGAAATATCTCACCTACCTGCTCTACCACTACAGTCCTCTTTAGACTGTGCTTTGGGACATGACTTAAACCTACTGGACCCCTGCAGATCTTTTTGCCATGTGAAGGCACGCTAAAGACCAGCACTGCATATCAAGGTCAATATTTTCAATTTTGACTGTTGAGAGGTCAGCACTTAAATCCATATTTACTCACCTGACTAACAACCCTTCCAAGCACCCATGTGTCCTTCAATTCCAGTGATTTATCACTACCTGTGTTTCCACCAATACTTCCCCAGAGCTCCACTGTGTCTAGGGATATACTGGAAATCACATTTTATCTAAAAGATAACCAGTGTAATTATTGTTTCTGAAAAAAAACCCAAAGAAACAAACCAACCTTAACATGGCAAAAGGGGAATTGTTTCAAATCACTGAAGACCTGTGGAAATCCATCCACCTATTCAGGCAGTGAAACATACTGCCATCACTAGCTTAAAACCCCCATGTTTGAAAATGTTGCCCTGAGCCCACTCATAAATACACAATTTGAGATGAAATTAATGATGAATCCAAGGGAAATATAACCTTCTCAGGTTAGAGTGTGACTGATGACACCCATCCCCAGTTCAGGGGGGAAGGTGGGAGTTCATTTAGATTGATTTATTAATGTTTTTCCCAGAGTCAGTAAAATACTTGGTAATTAATGGCACAGAAATATGAGTTCAGCTGAAATCCACCATAAATTAAAAGTATTTAATTTAATAGTAATTTAGAGGATTTTGCAAAGTGCCAGAGCAAGATAACTGCATTTGCAGAGGAAGCAAGATTGAGAGAACTGTCTCCTGGACTGATGCAAGTAATGTATCTTTATAGCCACACGGGTCAGAATTCAGTAGCAGTATTACTATCCTTCACATGAATATTTCCATGAAGACAGAGACAGAGAAAATATATCAGGAAAATCATTCTCTTGCATTTCACTCCTCGCTCTTTAGCCAACTAAAAATTTACTGTGTGCTTCACAGTATAGTTTAAGACTCATTATTATTTCTCAGGATAATGCCAGTTTTAAAACAGCCTAGAACTAGACAGTGGCCCAACTAAAGCACAGCTGCCACTGCGTTGCAGTTTGATCCAGAAAAATATTTCCGAGTGATAAAGAGGTAAGAGCAAATCTAAGGAATGCCAGCCTTTAATGGCTTTCTGTTCCAGCTTCCCTTGACCAGCGCCAGCTTAAACCCTTTTGGCCACCCAAGCAGTGGCAGCCAAACTCCAGTTCCTCATGGCCAACGTGTACATCAGGCTTTGGCTGGTGTAGCAGCGCTCACGTGTTCCCAGATATCCAGCTCCAACACACAAGACATGTTATTTAAGGCAATGCAGAGCATCTGACCTGGGCACTGGATCCAGTACAACGAAGGGGAGTGGGGATGGTGTGTGGATGCCGTGACCCCCAGGGGTGGTTTCTCTCGAGGGGAGAGGGTGCCAGCCCAGGGTGCCACAGGCAAGGGAGGAAGCAGGGCAAGGAGAGTGTCCTGGTTTGAGGTAAAACAGGACCAATTTTGTTCAGTAACTTTACTTTTTAGCTTGGCCTCTTCTACCTGCTGAAATTAGTGATGAGACCGGTGTTTATAGTTGATGCCAAGGAATGACATGCAGAGAGGCTCCTGCTTATACTTATTGCTGTAACACCCAAGGGCAGCCAACTTTGTTACTTGCCCTGTTGGAGGGTCGGAAGCGGAAAAGCGTAGAGGGGTCACACCTGCGGGGAGGAGCAGACAGGAGAGGTGACCCAAAACTGATCAACAGGGTATTCCATCCCATCTGCCTCATGCCCAGTATAAAAGCTGAGGGATCAAGGGTCAGCCTCTTTCTTCAGTGACCCGGCGTCTGAGGAGAACTCTGTCTTTTTGTCTGCCTTTGATCCCGATCCTGAATCCAGATCCAGAATCCAGTTCCTGTCCATCACTGAGTCCAGTCTGGGACTTCCGCAGTGCCTGCTGGTGATGTGATCATCATCCTGGGAGCTTGATATGGTTTTGTATATATTTCATTATTTTCTTTTTATTTTATTATTAATATTTCATTAAAGTAGTTTAGTTCTTTCTAAACTCATAAGTCTCTCTCTCTCTCTCCTGCCTCCCTTTGAAGAGAGGCAGGAGAGAGCATCTGTCGTTCTGCCTGATTGGGCCAATCTGGCCCAAACCATGACAGAGAGGCTGTCACTGCCTGAGGGACAGAAAGCCAAGAGCTGGGTTCCCAAAATGCACATCTTATCCCTTTCAGTTTCCAGGGGTTGGACCAAGGTACCCGTTTTTCTAGAAAACAGGTCAGTTAGACATTAATGGAGCAACATCGAAAAGGGTGGGTGGCGTAGACAGACCCCAATGTGCGCTGCAAAAGTGCTTATTAAAATTTCAGTGCAATTTCCCTAGGAATTTAGGGAATAGGGAACATTTCGCTTAGCAAAGGTAGGTTGTATTTTTTCCTGCCCCATGTCCTTGAGTGAGGTGGTTAGAAACAGCAAGGTGAGAATTTCCAAAGGAGACAGCTAAAGGGCTGAGACTGAGATTTGGAAGAGGATCGCCCTCTTTTTCTCATGCTCATTTGAAAAAGCCTCGTTCTGCTTTGGGGGATTTGAGAGACTCCCTGCCGCAGATTTTAGGAGGGCTGGAACATATTCAATCATGGTCAGACACAATAAAGTGTACTTAATTCTCTGCACTTTAGGTAGTTTACATTGGCACAGGCTGAAAGGTTTAGAGTTCTAAAGTTTACACATTCACAAAGTCTTGGTGTTCAGATTTAACATCATGTACTTTTTTCACTTGAAGTAGGAAACAATAGGAACCAGCAGAAAAGTTTTCTCAAAAGATTGTCTTTTGAAGTATCTAAAGGAAGGAGGATGAGGAGGAAAAAAACACCCACAGGGAACCAAATATTTTCCTGTTTAAAAGCAAAAATCCCCAGACCCAAATACCCCCAAAATAGTGTGGCAGTAGGATGAAGTGTAAGTCGTTTAAAGTGAAGTGTTGTGATATCAAATTTTATGCTACCTTTGGCACAGTTTCTATAAATTAATGCCTTTTCTGCCGACACTAAAGTTGCTACAGTTTCTATAGCCGCCCTTGAGACTGCTTTAAACCCATCAGACAAGGAGCAGCAATAGCATCTCTGCAATCAAACATCCCAAGCCATCCTGTGCTAACAGCTTTTTTCCTGGGGTCCCCAAAACTGCCTTCAGGATCCCTTTTTTTTTGTATGGATTTTAGACGCAGGACATGGGGCCTTCCCTTTTTTCCCCGTCTCAACCCTGCAAATTACCTCTCCCGGCTGCTTCGCACAAGGCTGTGAGCCAGAGGACACAACATGACCCCAACCTCAGCTCCCTGCCAACTGCTTCTCTTTCTTTCCTCCTCTTTCTCTTTTTCCCTTTTTTTCTCTAAATCTAGCTGCCCTACACAACCTTTTTTAAGTGACACTCAGTAAATATGTAAACTAGCAGACCTATACCGAGCCACATTGCTGCTTCACTACTTGCTTAAAGCTGGATCAGATATGCCTACAAGAGCTGCAGTCACAGTACTGGCTGCAGAATAGATGGGATGTAAAGTACCTTACTTTCTGCAGGATAGTTAATCCTGATTTTTTTTAGATTACCTGCAAAATTCATGGTGCTTTGAGGGTTCAATTCCTATTTTTCCATTTGTGGTGCTCCAGTAATGGCCATGGCACTCTGTTTGAAATAAAATGTGATTCAACACGAGTAGAGATCGAAAATTATGTCAGGTTTTTTTCCCCTCCTAGTTTTTACCCTGGTAATTATGAAAGATAGGTAACAGTGTGCGACAACTCAGGCCTTTTGGGACATAGACACATACTTAGTGTGTCTGTATGAATATTTGACACAGATGGCAAATAAAATAGCAAGTCAGCTTGACATTCTGACAGCAAATTTTCTTGCAAGTGGAAAGGGAAAATGCACATTCAGAATGGAAAGCAGCACCCATCATAGCCAAAGATGCTTTTCTACCAATATCATTTGGCACAGAAGAGAATATTATTTTGCAATTCTAACTTGCGCAGTACATAAGCGCAAAGTGAATCAGCACATCAGTATTTCACTGTGGCTTTCAGAGTGTCTCTGTTCTTTCTTTTCAAAGTTAATATCTGGCAGAGGCATAATTTGGTATTTCGCTATGGGGCTTTTAATGACTTCTCTGTTTCTGAAACGCAGCAGTTGAGCGAATATGCTAAAATTTAAGTGCACTTTACACTCTGTGGACTATATCCTGCATTTAGTCCATGTTCAAGAGGACGTTAGCCTAAGACTTTTTGAAATCTCTGTTTCATTTTGGTCAATAGGGAGACTTTAATGTACAATATGAAGTAGGAAGATGCTGGTGTATGAATAAAAAATATAAACAAAAGCAGTTACAGTGCTCTCTCATTCCCCCATTTCATCAGTTTAAAGCTGTTTTTATGCTAATCTGCCCGGGGTCACAGGAATGTGCTATGGATAAAAAAGTCAAGTCTTTCAAGTTATTTCCTTGTGAAGGATACCTAGGAGGATATCTGAATTCTGGAGCCAGATCAGTTTTAATTGATCCTAAATAATCAGATTCAGGACCGACTATATATTGAAATCAATTATTTCAGGCTGTGCATTTAAACTGAACACACAGCTTAAGCTGTAGAATTTGTTGTCTTAAGTGCTCTTCAGGTTCCCCCTTTTCCAGGTCACACCTGTCTAAAGGGATGCCTGGGAGGGGGGCTATTCCCGGAGCACCAAGGGAGAGAAAGGCTGGCTGCCTTGTAAGCTCCCCACGTGGCACCGCCATGCCACGTCACGCAAGACAGTGTTGCTGCACCACAAAAATAGAACATCTATCAATTACGGTTGAGGAGGCAAAACCTCCCTATAAAATTCAGAAAAATCCCCTGCGAGTGTTGAAACCAATAGTAGGAAAAGGGACACAAGGTGCAGTAAGCACTGATGAGTTAGAGAAATTCCCATGTGGGAAGGCAGTATCACCCTTTAAAGCTGGACTTCCACTGGGGAATGATTATGCAGAGATTTTTCCTGCTTCTGTATAGGCCTTGGGCTTGTTTTCTCTTCTTCTTGTCTTATTTTTTTGTTGTGCTGACCCGTAAGAGTTATCATTACCTGAAATAAATAAAAAAAGAACAGGAAATGCAATATGCTTGGTACAGTAAAGGTTTGAATTTTTCATCTCTTAACATTTTGTTTTTCAAATCACTGTATTCCCAGTAGCACAGTAGAAATCATTTGCTTTAATGCAATTGCTAATAACGAGGATATCAACACAAACCTCTGTTTGTTCATATGTTGAGCTCATTGAATAAAGAAGCTTATCATTTATCTGTGTAGAAGCTTTTAATTAGTTTTCTGAATTTACTCCAGAGATTAATGGGCAGATAATATTCAATATATGCTTTATTGTTTTCATTTCTTTATTGAGAAATCTGAATTTGTATGCTCTTCCCTCTTTGATCTTTTACTGTCTCTCTGTGTTAGTAACTCTAAAATATTTGGCTGCAAACAGACTCATAAAAAAATTCCATTAGTCCATTGGATCTGGGTGGTGGTGGGTGGTTTATAATGTAGGACACGGCAGCAAATTCTACTCTATCAGGGATTATAAAGTGTACTCAGAAAAGACTGTTTATACTGGTGTCACTTGCTGGTACTTTTCAAGGTTTCCAGTAGCTGGTTGGGGAGGTGCCTTTTCCTGCTCACGCACTGGATGAATAGTTTGTGAACTTAAGCATTTCTTTTTTTTATTGAGGTTTCTTTTGACCTTTCCCCTCAGCTGCCACCTTTTCCCCTGATCCTGACCATCGATTACTGCTGTCCACCACGGCATGGCTCCTGCAACACTTTGGTGTCCCCCTCACCCGTGGAACCGCTCTGGTTTGGCAGTGTAGTCCTGTAGCAACTACCTGATCTCCTCAACCTGACAAGTCTCTCCTTCATGCAGTGGGTCGCATCCTCTGCCTATTCACATGGTGTGCATGGTCTTGTTGAAGTCCACATGCGGACCCGGAGCAGGTGAAGCTCAGCTCTTGGGCTGTTCAGGGAAAGGGCTTTAAATCTGTGCTTCCAAGGGAGCAGCGGTGTCACAGGCTTCCCTGACAGCAGCCAATATCCACAGGCAGCTGCCATCCTGGTGCATGGACTGTGCCCTCTTGTTGCCAGGAAGGGAAATTGAGCCCAAGCTGCTGAATTCACATTTGCTCTTCTTCATTTCTTGCATCCTGGGAGAAGGTGCACCTTCAAAGTGCAGATAAAAGGGAATGGAAATCCTAAGTAAACTGCATCCTTTTTATTAAAAATAGTGCCCTGTGTAAATATAAAGTTCAACATTATAGTTTTGTTGGCCCAGTAGGAGAAGGATTAAAAATGCTCATTAATGGGATTTAAAAGCAGGAGTTCAGTTATATTAGCTACAAAAATATAATTATCATAATTAAGATTGCAAAGCACTAATGAAGCTCTTTAATAATTATCCTTTTTCCTTAGAGATTCATTTCGTAAAACCTGATTTGAATTTTACATCACACTGGAGAAACTTTATCATTGTAAAAATGGGCATCACTGGTAGCATGAAAAGTCTGAGAACAGCGGCACTTCACACAGTGGTGGGGAAGTGCCAGCACCACAGCTGGAGCGCGGCTCAGCCCGAGATAGGTGGGACGCAAGGGCATAAACGTTCGAGATGGTGCAAAATACAGGTGCAACCTTGGTCTGATGCTGTGTCTGAACTCTTGGGAGGTTTATGGACTCAGGCACAAAATTTGGGGTCCGCAACTGGAGAGCATCCAGCCATAAGGTGCCATGCAACCAGGCAGATTGTGTGTCTCTGGCCTCCCTGCGTCTTTAGGCTTATTGGTGCCCAGCCAAACCCTGAGCTGACTGCACCCTCCTGCCTTAGTCTTGTCAGAAATTACCTTAAAACCCCATAGGTTACACAGTTCACCTACAAGGGAGACAGCAAGCCGTACAGAGCGATAGTCTGTATGGTCACAGGCTTGCAGGGTCCCTCCTGAGAGGGAGAGAAAGCAAGTTCTCAAAATTAAATGACAACAAATTGTTCATTTAAAAATATCTCCCCAAAACAGCTTTTTATGATTCATCTCCCCAGATGATTAAATATTTAGTTCTGCTGACAGGAATGTGATAGTTACTATAGAGCAGAAAATTTAGTGCAGTGTGTGAGTTATAAGCAGATATGTTATCAAGCTGTTAACACAAAAGTGATGGGATTATTGGTGTTGATATCTGTATTTATTTCTTTCTATTGTATAGGGATTTTTTTCCCCTGTACAGCAGCAGATTTAGGCCACAGCTTTAGCTCTTGCATAGGGCAGGGAAGTTGTTGCTTCTTGAAGGGTCTCTGCGTGGGCAGTTGCGTTTGCCCCCACGCCTCCCACCTCCGGCCACCATCAATGGCAGAGCAGCTGAATCCTCATGGGTGTCGCCATGCTAGGACGCCCATGAGGATGGGAAAGGCCAAGGAGAGCACTCGCTGCCTGGCTCAAGTCCCAGTGCAGTCCTTGGAGCTGAGCCCACTGTTTCTAGCTGGTTGAAGATGCAAGCAAGGTCCCACCGGGGTGGGGAGAAGGCAAGGACATTGGGAGAGGACAAACCATCATGTCTAGTTTCTGCTTTCCTGCTGAAATCTCCACAGAAATGTGTGGCCTCTTACTTCAACATCTTGTGTATGAAGGGGACACTATTGCAGCTGGTGTAAATCCTGCCAATTAATTTGACAGCACTGTCAAAAATTCAGAATTGCCTTCTGGTGTAAATTTCTCTGCTGCTGGCAAAATTAATCCCAGGCCCAGAGCTTTTAACAGAAGAGTAATTAGGTACTTTGAAAGTCATCCATAAATGGTTAACAAACAAACAAACAAAAGAGTGAGGGGAATGAGACCAACCTATGTCAGCTCCTGGGCATCTTGCTTTATACTCTATTGTCACTGTAGCCTGTTTAATTGGATGGAAAGGATTAAAAGGGTCTTGTCAAGGCTATTGCTGCCAGAAAAAAAAGAGAGTGAGTTTGACAGCAGTCCCATCGAAAAAGACTGATTTTCTGCTTGTGTTGGTGTTTCCCAGGTAGTTCGTGCCAAACAAAACAACAATCCTTGAGTTTTTGACAAATAAATCTTTATAGTGTTATACTCTCATACTCTGCCAGTTTGCCTGTACTGGCTGAGCATCTGACCATCAGAAGATCGTAGGTCAGATGTTATATTATTCTACTTATTTAAATATTTGCAGAAGCAAATGAACTTTAACAGATTTTTACAACTAAGAATACTTTATAACTGAGACCATTTTCAAGGGAAGATTTCAGAGCTAATAGTTACAAAATAATCTGTGCAGCTCTACCTCCACATTTAGGCCTGGATTTTGCAAAGATATCCATACATGAGGGACTTTTTATAGCAGTATAGAGTTAAGCACACGTTAAAGTCTTTGTACATTCGGGACTTCTGATACTATGAGGATTAAAGTTTTATAAATACCTAAAACAGATTAAGAACATGAGAAGTAGAGGGAGAAGAATAACAGTCAAGGGCCATTCTCATGAGAGGCATTTTTTGTCTTCTTTTTTTGCTAATTCTATCATAAAGTGAATATTTTTTTAAATTATCGTCTAAAAGTGACATGACAGACACATGACATACAGACATACAATGTTAAGATGTGTATCTCTCATTCTTTTCTCCTAGATGGCAGGTTTATAAAGCAGGAGGGATGTCAGTATAGGGGAGACAGTGTACAAGCTATTTTTAGCACAGAAGAGTAAAAGCATAATAAAACAGATTTCAGGAACATATATAATATAGAAACTAATTCAGGGGGATTGACATGCTTAGGATGTTTCCAGTGATAGCCAGCTCAGTAGATCCAGAATCACAGGACAATTCAGGTTGGAAGGGACCTCAGGAGGTCTCCGGTCCAACCTCCTGTTCAAAGTAGGGCCAGCCCTGAGGTCAGACCAGGCTGCTCAGGGCTTTGTCCAGTCAGGTGTTGAAAACCTCCAAGAATGGGGATGGCACATCCTCTCTGGGCAGCCTGCTTCACTGCCTGGCTGTCCTTATGGAGAAAGGGTTCTCCTCTCTTCTTTCTACTTACGACCATTATTTCTCACTCTCTCATCTTGCACCACTGTGAGGAGCCCACCTCTGGCTCCTCATTGATTCCTTATAGGCTGTAAGGTGCCCCAAAGCTGTCTCTTGTCCAGACCAAACCAGCCCAGCTCACCCAGCACCTCCTCACAGGGCAAGCGTTCCAGCCCCCACTGCCTTGGAGGGTCCATGCTGAGCTCCCTCCAGTTAATGTATATCTTTTCTGTGCTGGGGAGCCCAAAACCAGACACACCACCCTAGATGTGGTCTAACAAGTGCTGAGTCAAGTGGAATAATCCTTTCCCCTGATCAGGCTGTGCAGCCCGTGCAGCCCATGCAGCCCAGGGTGCTGTTGGCCATCCTCATCACCAAGGCATACCACCAGCTCATGCACAGCACGCTGCCTGCTGCCAGCCAGGACTCCCATGGCCTTTCCTGCAGAGCTGCTCCCTGGTCAGTCCATCCCCAGCCTGTATCAGAGCCCCAGGCTCTTCATTCCCAGGTGCAACTTGGCAGTTGTCCTCACTGAATTTCATGAGGTTCCTCTCAGCCCTTTCCTCCAGCCTTTCTGCATCCCCGCTATGACAACAGCCCTGCATTTGAGCATGAAGCTGACATAGAAGACATCCACTGCTCTCTCCCCATCCACATCATAGTGGACAATCAAGTTACTCTTGGTAAATCCATGCTGACTGTTTCTCATCACATTCTCCTTCATGTGCCCAGAGATAGGCTCCAACAAGACCCGCTCCATGATTTCCCAGGGACTGAAGTGAGGCTGACTGGCCTGTTGCTCCCTGGATCACCCTTTTGGCACTTTTTGAAGGCAACATTTCCCTTTCTCCAGCCATCAGGGACCTCCCCCATCTCCACAACCTCTCAAAGATGAGAGGAATCAGCCTAGCAAGGACACCACCAACTCTCCCAGCACCCATGCACGCAAGTGGTCAGGCCCCATCGACTTGTATGGGTCAACTTCCCTCAAGCTCCCTTAAGTTCCCTGAGTTGACACTCACCTGCTGCTGGTCCTTCTGCTCCTTCCTGACCCTGCCTCCAACACAAAGACCTGGGAGACCTTGCTGGTGAAGACTGCAGCAAAGGCAGCATCAGTACCTTAGCCTTACCTGTGTTTGCTGTCACTAATTCACCTCCCCACCAACCCCCAATACTGCAGCAGTCCCACACTTTCCTTGTTCAACCTTTTAGTAATGATGTAGCAGCAGAAGCTTTTCTTGTTGCCCTTGAGATGCCCTGCAAGTGTCAACTCCAGGAGAGCTTTGGCTTTCCTGCCACGATCCCTACACACCCAATACAGTCAACAGAGAAAGACAATACTTCCACCAGATGGCTTACTATCCCTTGCCACTTTTCTCATGCATAAACTTTGACAAATATTTGGCTGTGCATAAACTAGTAGTAACTAAGCCTTTAGCTGCCCCGTGCCTCAGTTTCCTTGTTGAAATGCACCCATTAACCCCAACGCACCAGCCATGGTTTGGAAAACCCTTGTAAAACCACCACTTTCCTGATGTCATACATTGTTATTTGAGAAGGGACTGTGACTTTTCAGTGGGAGAATGACAGTCTGCAGGTCATGTAATGCTGCGATTGTTATGGGAATTACTGTTTTTACAAGTAAAAGAAAAAATCCAGTAGCATGGTAAGTGTCCAGCTTTAGAGTTACATCCATTTTTGCCATTCTACCAACGGCAGGTGTCGTCCTGCAGGGACACGGGGCTCTAAGCCACCTCGTGCGCCCCATGGCAAGCCCAGGTGCTTCGTCTCCCCGGCTCATTCAGAAGGCGAGAGGGCTGCCGGCAGACCATTGCAGTCACATCCTCCTCCGTTCAACCGCACGCAGCAATGTTACCAAACTGACCTACTTTCCCCGTCCGCCCACGGAAGGCTAATCCTGTTTAGCATTGCTGGAAGGGGACGGGCATGCGGAGAAGTGCTCCGAGTTATACAGATGGCAGTCTTTGCTGATTAATGTTAGTTTAATTTGTTTGCCTTTCTGTTTCCAGCCGTGCGAAGGGAGAGCAGAGCAGCAGTTGAACCCGGGGATTCACTTAGCCTGCTCACTGAAGTCTGAATGGCTGTAGTCATTCAGTAATAATAATAATAATAAGGAAGATAACAAGCATGTATGTACTGATCTTCATCAGAGATCCCAAGCGTCACGCAAACTTCACGCGTGGCTCACAAGCTAGAGATAAAGGACGCCTCTCACTTAGCCTGGCCGCACTCCAGCACAGAGCTGCTGACGTCAGCCGTCTCACTCCTGACTTCAACTGGTGCAAATTATACCACACCCATAGAGGGTTCGCAGGTGACTCACCCCAAAATTCAACTGACAGCAGGGTAGAGGGGGGAAGCTGTCAAATAGCACACAGCAATAGGACCAACGTTTCTGACCTACAGAAAAGAATACCTCTTCCCACTAAATGGAAATAATGTAAAGAATAAGCCCAGAATATGTTCTGAGCCTTTACTTCCCTTCATCATAATCTCATAATACGCAGCTGCATTACCTGTGAGCATCTCCCTGCCATCCCCAGTTCAGAAGAGTGGAGCATTAATTTATGTCAAATTCCATCATTTTCATTGTCTGCATTCGGACTATTTTTTAATGTCTGTTCTGCTTTAAGCCCGCTACCATCTAAAGATTCATTGTACACATATGTATGAAACATAGAAAAGCCTATGAGGGTCATGAAGTCCAATATTTTCTCAAAATGTTTTCTTCTTTTCTTTTTTTTGGAAACCTCTAAACAACCTCTTCTCTATTGTAAACAAAATGTAGTAATCTACCGAATGCAGGAAGACTAAGATGAACACTGTCAAGTAAAACTCTAAAGCTGGACACTTACCAGGCTACTGGATTTTTTCCTTTACTCATAAAAACAGTAATTCCCATAACAATGGCAGCATTACATGACCCATGGTAACTGCAAACTGCCATTCTCCCACTGAAAAGTCACAGTCCCTTCTCAAATAACAATGTATGCCATCAGGAAAGTGATTTTTTACTACCTTTTCTTAAGTTTTCTTAAGGCTACTCTGTTTACATTTTGATAAATCAATTTTGATTGCTACGGGTGGGATTGTGCTGCATTTAGTTATGGACTCCATCATGTTCTCGTAACAGTTCATAGGTTTACATCTGAAAAATAAGGATGGAGGCGTGCAGTTCAGTTTGATGTAGCTGTGAATCTGTTGATTTATTCTGACTTGTGCTTATACAAATCCTCCTGCTCTGTGTTCATGCCATAACCCTCATGGTGGGATATCCGAGTGCTTCATCCACATCAGAGAAACATGGAACATGACATTTAAAATGGTCAGACGGTCACTTCTTGCCTGTCACCTCGTGACCTTTCCTGCCACATCCCATTTGCTAATCTTTCTCTTTGCCACCCAGCAAGGCTTGAAAGGTAAATACTTTACTTGTTAGTGTGGTTTACTTCATTTCAGATCTCTGCCTTAGCTGAGAAGAAGGGGGTAGAGCTGCTAGTGCCAAGCGACAGTGGTGCTCCCCAGTGTGGGCAAGTGCCCATCTAACCCATGCTGTGGACCACCCATGGGACAACGTCATTGTCTGACCACAGTGCCCATCAGACCTTGTCCATCATCCCCGGGTGGGGGACCTGGCAGCAGTGCCAGCGCAGTGACCCAGCCACACTGTCCCCTGTGCTAGTGGGTGGCCAGAAATTGTCCCCTTGGCTCATGCCCAGGACCTGTACTCCTCTTCAGTGCTCTCTTCCTATGTCTTGGATCCTACTCATTATGCATGGGATGGCATGCATGGGTGGTTCTGGCCTTTAAATCTGGAACCACCGAACATACCCACACGCTTGCTTTGTAACACTGAGCTCTTGGCTAACAGCCTTTTTCCTCTCCTTTGAAGAGGGAGCAGGAGAGTAACTCCCTGTTGAGGCAGTGCTCAGCGTCTTGCAGAAGTAACGCTCAGCAGAGATGGGCACTGGAGGCTGACCGATGTGTCTGGAAGGCACGGGGGCATGTCTACCTTCCAACCTGTTGCTCTTTTTCTTCCCTCCTCACAAAGATAACAGTTGTTGGGGAGGGTCTGCCCAGAGGCCAGAAGGTAGTTCAAGATGTTTCTTCCCAGTGTCCCAATTTTCCATACAGCCCTTGCCCACCCCCTGTCTGTGAGAGGATTGTTCTCCAAGTGCAGTATCATCATCTTTACTTAGGATGGTGGTATTGTACCAGCATCCTAAGTGGTCTGAGGGTGAGGTCTGAGGGAGGGCTCAGGTATAGCCGTACTGGGTGGGAAGCAACACCAGGGTATGGCAGGCAGCACCCCTCTCCCCAGGGCTTGAGCATGCCCTGTACAGGACAAGTGGCTGAATACCCCAAGCAGGCCTGTGGGGCGGTGGAGGCAGACACCCCATTGTGCCGGAGAGGGAAGGGGAGGAAAAGTCCAGCTGCCCAACATAGGGCCAGAGGAGCACAAGCACTGCAATTTCTCAGTAGGCTTCCCCAGGCACATCCCAGGACGTCTAAAAGAAATTTACATCTCTGATTTAATTCAGCTGAGTTAAATGAATATGATTAAAAATCCTTGTTAAATGTCAGGCTGATTTGTAGGAACTGAGATTAGCTGGCCACGTGGCAACTTAGTGGGAAATCAACAGCTGATTACTTACATTTGAGTGTCAGTCATTTTACAGCATATAGGACAGGAAGGAGAGAAACCAACCTCACCCACGCAGAAGAGCAGTAGTTTAACTCACTAAAAAAACATGTTTCTAGCACGGGGTAAGGTGATCGGTGCCAGATGAATTTTATAGTGCAAGCTCTGTGTCCACTGGGAATAGATTGTATAAAAATAAACATGTGCAACCTTTCTTCTGGCAAGTCCCTGGAGCGAGCTGGCACTCTGCCTGAATTACTTCTTTCCTAAGCAACTATTCATTGTATGAATGAATGCAGGGGGAATGTTTGTGTTGTACTTCTCCATCCGATAAGTAAGCTAGGGGTACATGGTTAACACTTTTAGCTGGTCTTACGTTTCCAAAATGCCACTTTTCCCACTTGTGGGTATGCGTCTTTCTGTGTGTCTGTCTGAGTACCACCCTGATGGGAGTACGTGAGCTTTCTCCTCCTTATTCAAGGTGGTTCCCATCTTGTTGAGCGATAGCATCTTCACTCGGTGTTGATAATGATGATATTAATGAAGCTCCAAATGTAACTGTCACTGTTAAATACTCCATCGGCAGGAGTTACATCATGTGGTGTTGTTACCCATAGGTTTCCAAATTCTCTTTGTTAGCCTGAAAGGATTGTTCAAATTTTGAGAAATCCTTGTGCCACATTTTATGTCAACTCTTTGCAGGGGAACCGTGGCACAGAACCACAACATTTACTGCCTGCCTCCATCATTGCAATGAGACAGAATTTCCTCCTAAACCAGGCACTGACAGGGATGAGAGAGCAGATTTCCAGTTTGCTATCTGGGACCCTCCCAGCTGAGGGACTGGGAGGATAACATAAAGCAAGCAGATTGCACCAAGCACATACCTAAGCTCCATGCCATGGGTTTCTCCTCCAGGTGTAAGCCATCATCTGGTGTGGCTCAGGAGAGGGATGGCAGTACCAGTTCGCAGCAGTTGTATACTCTGCCATATCTATTTTATTGAGAACAGTTTTAATTTCATATGGTACATATGTACTGGCAAATGCTGTTAGCAATGCTTACGATGCTCTGGAGATTTTGCCGTGTGAGCAAACAGAAGCAAAATGACAATTAGATATTGTCTAACACTAGCAACGGCACAGCAGGTCCAGAATTTCATGTCAGTCAGTGAGAAACCTTGTTTACTGGAAGCTGGCCATGAATTGCTTTACAGATCTAGCCAAATCCTTGGCAGAACAGACCAGTTAGACCTGTTGCTCTCTTGTAAGTGTAGAGGCTTCCCAACAGTGTAATTCCTTGATGGCTTATAGGGTACAGCTGTAGGAAGTCCCTTTCCTGACTGCCCCATTGACCCCCATCCTTCCTCAGAGCCACCCAGAGCTCTCGTCCCCATATTCCTGCTTTCTACTGGGAATCTGTTACAACCAGAGCAGGCTTTGGTGCAGCAGAGGAAGATCTTCAGGGATTTAGAGAAAGCAACCTGTTCTGCTGACACTGCCCCATTTTGCTTATCATACCCTAGATTCAACAAGGATGCACGCAACAGAGCGTTTTGAGCAGAAGTCTAGCAAAGACAGACAGCAAAATCCTAAATGCTAACCCTTGCTATATTACTGATGCTTTCTTTATTCTTGAATAACGTAGATAAACATTTTGGTTGCCATAAGTAAGCAAATAACAACAAAACCCGCTGAATTTTGTCACTACATTTTAGCCTGAATTATTTGAAAACACACTTGTTGGGCTAGCAGTCTAATTCTGGGACTGGGCAAATAACCACCTAAAGTATTCGTAAAACACTGGTAAATAAAATTTAACTGGGTCTATAAATTTTCCTAGTCTAAAATATAGATTGTGATATGGCTGACTTGGCTGTTTTGCAAGGCCAAATAAATATCTGAAAAAAATTTAAAAACTATATGGTATTGTTTGTTATTTTGTTCTGTATAATAGAATTCAGCAACTTAAATTTGCCCGTTATGACTAAAAAAGCCAGTCCCTCAGCCTTCATATTTCCTATTTATGCTCCTCCATCAACAAGCTGAATGCCATGAAGCAGTAGCTTTACCCTCCAGTCAGCGATTGGTGGCTTTAATTACTCATTACTATTATATTTGATAAAAAATTACAGGGTAGTTTCATGTTCTTAGCTAACTGTTGAATAATGAGCAGGTGGAATACTGCTGTAACAGAACTAGTAGCAGAAGGAGGGAGTTTATCCACTGTTTTTACTATCAATAAGTTTTCACTCTTGTTATTTCATAAAATATTCTTTAAAAAGGAAAATTTATGTGTGACTCATATGTGGAAAATACCATGGGCTTAAATAATGCCTAGCAACTAACTACTCTCCTCCCCCCCTCCAATTTTATTCATGTCTTACATGTTGAGGACTCAGTATAAATGAGAAACATTGATTTTTGAAAACAAGTGTTATCATTGCATGTCATTACACCGCCGCTTTGAAAATGACGCTTTGACAATATCCAGGGTTTGTAGCGGCGTTGTGCTGCCGGTTCGGGAAATATTTGTGTGGGATGCAGCAGCACAGGGCTTGTGTGCTTTGACATGGGCGCAAGGTGCCATGAGAGGCTGCCGCAGCACAGGGCATCCTCCTCGGGCTGAAGTGGTTACAGCTCAAGTGTCACTTTCTTGTAAGGCCACCGAGCAAAGGAGGGTGGGCAGTGAGCCGGCGACAAGTGCTTCTGAGGGTCTCAGCCTTCAGCTGGGCAGCTCTTGTATTTTTCCCTTACAGCTCAAACTGCCACTTTCTCCTTACAGCTCAAACTGCCAGAGTGATTGGACTATAAACCTGACTGCAGGTCACAATGTTTTGGTGAAGATTAGCAAAAAGAGTGACGGGGATGGCATGGTCCCCACACTCGGCGTTGGCACTGCCAGGCAGGCACTCTGTCTGGGCCACGGGAGGGTTTTTCCACAGTGCGGCTTAGGCAGTGGGATTTATGAGGACACTTTGAATTTGGGGTGTAATTTGGTATAGTTACTACCATCTCTCTTGGCTTCGGGTCAGGGCCCCCAGGGGAGAACGAACAGCCTCCCAGTGGGATGCTCCACCTGAGGAGTCAGAGGCATCAGTGATGCCAGCTTTTGCATCAGGGATGATTTTGGGGGGAATGTGGGGGCACCAAAAACACCTTTTCAACTTGGGCAGACCCCAGGGTTCATCCAGCCTGCAAGTTTGCAGGGAGTAACCTCCACACCAAAAAATCCCGCAAGAAGTGGCTGGTTTTGTACTGTGCTGGTGGTGGACTGCGTTGTGCCTGGAGCCTTGATCCCTGGCTGGAGCCCTTAAGGCTAGCGCGGCACTCACGAATAACATTACCCACAATGGATGTTTCCTAAAATCAAGGACTGTGGCATAAAGCACCGCTGACACATTTATCTGACTGGATATCATCACTGTTATTAAAATGAAATAGAGTGACTCTGAAATTAACCTGCAAGTAGAGCTAACAAAATGACAATTCATAATGATTCTCGCATTCCTTCAACAGAAAAAACTGCTTAGACAATCTAATGGATGAAGATGAGAAAGACAGGGCAAAGAGGTGAGCACTTTTTCTTTTATAACTCTGTTTAACTTGTGATGAGCTTGATACTGTTTGTTGCTGCAGAAGCTGTTTTATCCATAATCAATTAATCAAAGAAAGAGTAAAATACAGCCAAGCACAACTTGAAAAACTGCCATCGCACAGATTCCTATTCTTGGCTACCCTGTAAGAAGAAAATAATGTAGCAATGTTTCCTGTGGAAAATGTCAAAAAAGCCAAGGCATTGATCGTTTTCCTCACATTACTGCAGAACACGAGAACCAAAGAACCAACAACGTACTCCTGCTGCTGTAATACATCATCCCAGCTTCCCAAGTGTACAAAAAAGTGTTTTTGTTTCTTTTTTTTTAAAAAAAAAAACATTTTGCAGAAGAAAAAGAACTAAAAAAGGAGTTTTTTCCCTATTATGATGGTCATTTATTCAGCAATGCCTATCTCACGGTAATGAAAACACCCAGAAGTTAAGTGCAGAGCAGAGAAAGACCACGAAAAGTGCTGTGTCAGGCCTAAACTGGCACAAACCTTTATTCACATACATTCTACACTCCATCATCAAGTCCTGGTTGGCGGGAAATTGTTATGAACACGTTGTGGGGAGGGGAAGGGTGTGTTTCAAGGCAGAACACCCGTGGCAATAAAACTCTTAATAACTGTCAGGTCTGACTGGCATTTGCAGAAATGCTGTTTGGAAGCATTTGAGGTTGGGTTTTTTTCTGGATGCGTTATCAATCCCACAGCCCGCAGTTTAATTGCTTTAGAGGGAGCCATGTGTTGCCCGCATTTTTCCCTTCGGTTCCCTCTAATGAGAGTATTTCCAGTCCAGGCACAACTAGTTGATCCAGTTTCATCTCTTTTGATTCCTTCTCTGCTTCTTTCCTCCCCGTAGCTTTTTCTCACCAATATAGGTCAGCTCGGCTGCAACTGAGCTCAACCATTCCCCTTTGCTCCCTCCTCTTCACGCGTGCATGCTCAGGCGGCAGAAGGCTTGCCTTTGCTACCGGGAGCAAAGCGCTGAGCTAACTGCCTCCCCTTACCACTGCGAGGGGTAAGGCCAGTGGTCTGCCAGCCCCCAGAGACCTGTTGCTGCCCCTCTTCATGGGGGTCTTCGCAGATGGGAGAGGGATGACATGGGGTACGGCTCTGCGTGCGGCTCTGCCCAACCATTAGTCAACCAGGCAGGCACCTGGGGCCAGGGGAGGAGGTGGATTCAGGGAAGGGATGCCTCCCACTGCCACGCTGCATCACGAAGAGATCATAGAATCATAGAACCATAGAATACCAGGTTGGAAGGGACCTCAAGGATCATCTGGTCCAACCTTTCTTGGCAAAGGCACAGTCTAGACAAGATGGCTCAGCACCCTGTCCAGCTGAACCTTAAAAGTGTCCAATGATGGGGAATCCACCACTTCCCTGGGGAGATTATTCCAATGGCCGATAGTTCTCATTGTGAAGAATTTTCCTCTTGTGTCCAATCGGAATCTCCCCAGGAGTAACTTGTACCTATTACCCCTTGTCCTTTCCATGCAACTCCTTGTAAAAAGTAAGTCTCCGTCTGCTTTGTAGCCACCCTTTAAATACTGGAATGTGGTGATAAGGTCTCCCCTCAGCCTTCTTTTCTCAAGGCTGAACAAACCCAACTCCCTCAGCCTTTCCTCATATGGCAGGCTTCCCAGTCCTTTGATCATCTTTGTGACCCTTCTCTGGACCCTCTCCAGCCTGTCCACATCTGTTTTGCATAGTAGGGACCAAAACTGAACACAGTATTCCAGCTGTGGCCTGACAAGCCCTGAGTAGAGTGGGATAATGACTTCTTTGTCTCAGCTGGTGATGCCCTTGTTGATGCAACCCAGCATCCTGTTGGCTTTCTTTGCCCCAGCAGCACACTGTTCACTCATATTGAGCTTGTTGTCCACCGGGACGCCCAGGTCCCTTTCCATAGAGCTGCCCCCCAGCCAGGTAGATCCCAGCCTGTGCTGCACTCCTGGATTATGTTTTCCCAGATGCAAGACCTTACACTTGTCCTTGTTAGACCTGGCTCTTGGGTGAGGGTGTAGCACAGCAGGAGGTGTCACGCTTCCCCAGAGCCCCGGGATCAGGGAAGGAGGAAGCAGGGGAAGGGAGCCCACCCTGCATCACCGCTTCACACCCTTATGGTCTGGTTATCTTCAAGGTATTTGTGTGCTAATTGTTTACAAAAAAATGCATTAAATGAATCCATCTAAGACAAAAATAGGATAACATGTATCCTTGCTATCAGCGATTGTCATCGCCATCTGGTATGGTTTTCATGCCGTTTGTTCCTGGAGGGAATTTTTGTCATACCCTGGGGCAGGCCTCTATCAAGGTGGATAAAAAAATTATAACTTTGAGGAGGAAAAACGGAAATTGCTTCTTTAAATTGTAATTTAAGTACATTTTGATTTTAGAAATAAATCTAAATTTGAAATTAACTTTGAAATCATGAGAGGCTTCATAAAGGTCTAAAGTTACTACAGAATACTAAAACCATTCAGATTCATTTAAAAGCTACATTTTTTCTTCCAAAGCTTTAAAGAGAGTCAAACTTGGGAGAAGCCATTGGCCGAATATTTTGCTGTTGTGTGTTGAAAACTGAGGACTCTCATCTGCCCCATGCTGCAGGGGAAACGCTTGCTTTGTTTTCTTCTGTTCGGTATGAGGACCGGGTCCCTCAGTGCTGAGAAACACAAGAGGGGATAAAAAAGCCAAGAAAATTGTTCTTTCATTTTCTGAGTAAAAAGTAGGTGAGATTGGAACTTTCTGGATCTAACTCTTTGGGGATGGACTTAAGCCAGGAGCTGGGTTTCTCAGGTTAGAGACACACACGTATATCATTTACTTTCTGCTACAATTTATTAGGCACATACAGCTTGTGTTATACAGACATGAGAAGAGGATCCATCGTCTCCCTACGAGAGGCACCTGCACTCCAACCCCTGGGCCAAGTGTTTAGTATTTGGCCAAGATGCATAGCTCTTCCTTCATGACACTGCTTATTTTAAGCCCCGTTCTGCATCCTCTGACTCCCTAAGGGACTACAGTCCAAAGACTGAGGACTAAAATGTGGATATGATGGTACCATACACAGGAGCATCGAAGACCTCTTCTGATCTTCTGGAGATCAGAAACCATCATTTGATTTTCAATTCTTTAATGCTAGACAAGGTTTATTTTGTTTTATAAATTTATTCATTTTGAACAAAAAGCACGCTTTGTGCCCTTTTTTCTCTATCTGCTTTTCTTTTAGTTTGTTTTAATAGTAAATGATTTTAAAATAATTCTTTCACAATTCAATTGAGTTCCAAATTCCAACCAAAACCAGCTTGAAGTACCATCAGAAAGTGCTTAATAAATGAGGACTACCACTTGCCATTTTCCACTGCAATGAAAAGTAAATTTAAGAATCTGAATGAAGGTATGGGAGACGGTTACTTGCTTTGATGCATATATAACATATCCCACTGGACAGCAAAAAGAAATACGAAATCTAGTGTAAAGTCACATTTCGTTGTAAATCAGCAAGATGTAATGGCTACTAGTCAGCAACTATCAGTCTCTCTTTAAGACAACAAGCAGCAAGTATATAAAAGAATAAAAATGGCTATTTAGAACACATTTTAAATGGGTGCTTTTGACCATTCTGAATTCAAGCTGTCCGCTATTGCCTTTAGCTGTATTCACTAAATTCAGTTTTTATTCATACTGTGTCTCCTTCTTCCCCTTGGATATGCCATATTTTTTTGGAGTAGCAAAGAGGAAGGAGAACTGGGATGAATAGTATGGAATTAAGACAGAGGCTGTTTTGGCTTACTGTAAATTATATGCCCTAGCAGTGAAGTAAGCAAGGCTAGGGAGTAATCTTCCAAGGCAAGTGATGAAAACTGCATTATTTAAGACATTACAACTGGACTGAACAAAGCATATACAACTGTGCAGGGATAGTTTAGATGACCTAATTGTGGGGGGGGGTTCTCATTTTTTTCCTTTTTAAGATTTTACTGTGATCATCGATTCAGATCTTGGTAGAGTTATTTCTACTAGACGAGTTTTTATATTTCCTTTGTGAATAAAATGTCAAGTGTTAAAAATAGATACTTTATATTTCTGTCAAGGCATCTTTATTTTTTTGGAAAAAGCAACACTTTCCCTATAGATGGTTGGTGTTTTATTTTATTTTCAGGGACATCAAGACCCTTTGAGCTTAAAACGAACTGAGGATTGAATTACGAGGAAGTAAAATGTTGACGTTCTTAACGTCCCCTTGAACTGTACAGAAATAGGATAAGGCTGGAGCTTTTCACATCTTGTTCTGACAGCCTTTTGCACTGTAATAAGAACAGGCTGAAATCAGTCAGGCAGTATCCACCCAATCTCTTGTGTTCAAAGCTGTAAAATAATCAAGCGTTGGCTTCTATCCAGTGTATCTCCAAGTGTGTTCAGGGTTGAGAGCAAGACAAACAAAAATTACCCCTCTGTCAGTAGTAACATCCAGAAGCCTCTGCAGTGATTTCTCCGCTGAAAATGTTTATTGCCGTCCTGGTCCTTGCAGGGGGGGATGTAGATGCTGGGCTAAATTTTGTTCTGATTTTCAGCAGTGTGCATCCAGAACTGCTTGTGAGGTACAGCAGAGTTATCCAGGACTGAGAAACTCAGAGTGGGAACCAGCCTCTTGGCTTTTCTTTCCTGTCTACAAGTAACCAGATTTTTAGATCTTTACATAATTAACAAGGCAAATTTTGTCTGCTTGAGGACCTTTCAGAAGAACGAACAAACCTTCTGGGTTATATTTATTTCTATTTTCACATGACTACAGAAGTCTGAGTGATACCCTCTGAGTAGAACGATTGTCATATTCACGGGAATAATTCAGAAAACACTTGCTCATGTATAGGTTGACCTATAATTTAAAAAGGAAAAAAGTGCACATGCCAAAAAGATGATCAACAGCCTTAATGGTAGTATTATGATGGTGCCAAAACACCCCAAATGAAATCAGGTCCTTTCTCCCTATAAGCTCTTCAAACACAGCGGTAGAAGTAGGCGCTCTCTGAGGAGTATGCGAGCTAAACAGACAAGACTGGTGAAGAAAGCTGCAGAGTCCCTGTTTTACACTTGAAGAGTCGAGGCACCATGACCTTAAGTGATCTGCCCAGTGGCACACAGAGATCAGGGGCAAGCCGGTAACCCCTGCTAGCACTTCTGAGCCCCCAGGTCCGGGAACACATCCCAGCCTCAGACCCAGTCCAACGCTGGGATGAGACGTGCTGATGCCCTCCCTCCTGCTTGCCCTTGTCACCTTGGAAAGGAGACTGAACTAGGTGGTATGTGAAGCAGATGGGAGCTGCAGCAACCTCTACTCAGGTCCCTGATCTTGATGACTGGAGACAACAGCCCGATTCCTCTCTGTAAGCCAGCCTGGAGGTAGCCAGAGAACCTGTGACCAAAGCCAGCAGGTCCCCTCTATGTGGACCCAGCTCCAGTGCAATGGCTGAGCTGCAGGGCCGGGGTCCCTCTCTCCTGTTAAGACTGCACAGATGGGCATGACCCATAGTTTTACCAGTCCCCACTCATCTCCTTTATGAATGATTTTACTGTTGTCACAGTATTCCTATTTCTTCTTGCTCTGAGTGCCTCCTCAGAGGCTGCGTGAGCTTTCAAGATCCTGCGCATGTCTCGGAGAGCTCTTTCACCTACAGGCTTAATGCCGACCTGAAAGGTTTTACCTGGGTGTTTAAAGGCAGCACAGAGGGGCAAGCAGAGCCTCCATCTCCCCACTGGACTCCAAAGGGGACCCAAAGAGAACAGCAGGAGGTAGGAACAGTCACTTCCTACTTGTCTCTGCAGCTTTGCTGGCGGCCAGCGTCAGTCTTCACATACTGAGGCACACAGCAAGCTAATTTCTATGTGTATACATTGCAAAGAGCAGGCACATGATGATTTTTCCTCTTGGTCTGCTCATCCTTTTTTTTTTTTTTGACCTGTCTACAGGGCTTCACGTAACAAGTCTGAGAAGAAGAGGCGCGATCAGTTCAATGTTCTCATCAAAGAGCTCAGCTCCATGCTTCCAGGCAACACTCGCAAAATGGACAAAACTACTGTGCTGGAAAAAGTCATTGGCTTTCTGCAGAAACACAATGGTAAGATTTACTGCAGCTCTTCATGCACTTGCCAGACAGTTACTACAGTATCCTGTTTCCTTCAGTGATTATCAGAATGGCTCAAGGGGCCTAGAAGTGCCAACATAAGGTATTTTTTTTCCCTATATCAACAAAAAAGATCATTTGCAGGCACTGTGCTGCCCAAATCCATTTCCTTGGCTGCTCTTTAGTTGAGGATGACTCTCAACCTGCTGGAGAAGGGGGCGAATGTCAGGAACCGAGGGAAGGTGAACAGCAGTGCCCTGCAGCACATGTGAAGAAGAGAGATACTTTGAACAAGAGAGATTTGGGGCCAGAGGGAAGATTCCCTTCCTTGAAATTTGCAGTATTCTGAGCAGCAGAAGAAAGCATTTGCCCCAGCTTCTTTGCAGAAAAATGCAGGGAAGCAATCTGTTCAGCTCCTCAGTGGACTGTGTAGGATTCAATTTTCTACAGTGAGCAGAAAACTCAGACCAGAAAAGACCCCAATTTTTGAAGTCGGTTTCAGCAAATTGCATCCACAGCTAGCTGATGTGCTTCACCCGGTTTGCACAAGCAGAAGCTACGTCACATTTGCGCAGCGTGCAGTTGCAATAGCAAAGTTCAGCCTCAGAAAGCCAGGAGTTTAGTTTTTAAAATGCACACAGCAGTGACAGTTAAGTCCCTTAGACATATGTCCTCACAGAGGGCAGAGGAGATTTCTGACCCTGCTGATCTAGTTTGGTTGGTCTAGTTTCCAGTCGGTGAGAGGAATGTGCACTGCGGGCTTCCTAACACGTGGACATCCGCCAGCAGCGGACAATTGAAACGCTTCTCCCTTATAAATCAGGGCACTGGTTTAAAATGGGGCTCTCTTGCTCTGCTCCTGTGAGGAAGAGGCTTCAGCAGGTGACCGTGGGGAACATCCCTGGTCCCACAGAGCAGAAAGGCCTCTTGCAAGCTGATGCATTGCATCATCAGGCTCGCCTTCACTCATCCAGCACCTCCTGTCCTCACTCCCTGGAGGGCTCTCGGTGAAATGGAAAAGACCATGAAAACTCTTATATCATGACTCTCAACATAAAAGAGTCACAAATGTCAAACTTATTGAAGAAATAATTATAGTGGTTCTGTTGTTAGAGCGCAGTTTCTCCTTAAATGAATTTCTGCCACAGACAAGATGATTTCATGCAGGAGGGCACGACTAGGACATCTCAAAGTTTAATAACTGCATATACCTATTAAAAAATGACAGTAATAACATATCTTTTTTTTAGCTGCCCAAGGCAGAGTAAAGGAGGATGCGAATATGCTCAATTATAAAGCCAAGCAAAGAACAATCACACAAGATTTGAATTAGTGTAGAGAAGTGTAGCTGATAGCCCAAATAATTTACTCCAAAAGGCACTTCATTTCTGGAAGAACAGCTAGTAAAAGAAAGCTAACAGTCACAAATCCTTCCACAGCAATTGGGTCAAACTGTGACTGGGTTTTGTGCACTTGCTAAAAAAAGCAAATGGTATCTATTTTTAAACTAGATTAGTAGTCACACAATATAATACAAAGCATCAGCATTTAAAAATGTTGATTATCTTCAGCATACTTTGGATCTGGTTTATTCAATCGTATTTCCCTTCTGTTTAGTAGGCTAAACCAAGATTTTAGTTATAACGGAGGAGGAGGTCAATTCTCAGGTTTTCTGCTTCATAAACAGCCTCCTTCTTTATAATCTGGAGAATCTCCCAAATCTCAAGTAATTCTTCTAACAGTCGCTGTTTCATGTATATCAGCTTTTCCAAGCTATGGATCTGCCAAAAGTATCCAATATTCCAAGACTATATAATAAAAATCTGATGTCTCTTTTTCCTTACCATTTTTGAAATCTCTGTATAAGACCATGGGGGCTGTGGACAGCCACTGTGCTACCAGTGACAGCCCCCAGCCATGCAGAAAGCGAGTCGAACGAGCTGGTAGAAGCAGATGGTTGCACCTCCACTAATAAAGCCTGAACGGAAGCTTTGATTTCTTTCTAGGTGACAATATGCACAGACACTGGTATAAATTTACTGTCTTTAATATCATTTAGCCATTTGCATTTCTCTGGCCAGTTTGCCTATGTGCTCCAAATAGGGAGCGTCGGGTATTACATGCTGTGGAAGTGTTAATCAATAGGATTAATTAGCAGGCAGCGCCGAGAGGAGAAGACAGGCTGTGCTCAGCATCCCCTCACTACTAGTGCTGAATGAAGGAGCACTCTTAGACAAGGGGAGTGAGCAGTGAACAAAACCAGTGCAAGTCTCTCTAAATTCTAAGGTCTGTCCCCTATAACGCTGCCTGACAAGCTTATTAATGCATTATTCGGGTAGAGCTAACACAGGCGGCTGTTTTTTGAATGAAATGGCTCATGATGATGCATCCAGAAGCCGTGACTTGTTACCCCGGTGTGCCTGCACCCCTCCACAGAAAGCCCTCGGGGAGCGAGCGTCCTCAGGCTGCTGCCTGGCCAGGCTTGGCCAACAGCGAGGCAAAACCCCCACGGTGTCTTACACAGCCGTGTCATCCTCATGGGCTGACAGCACAGGAGACCCTCCTCTCCGAGCAGGATTTGGGATGAGACGCCAGCGCTCCAGTGCAAGGCTGGTGTAAAGGCTCATTTTGGAGAAGAGAGCAATAACTCTGCTGTTCAGGGTCACGGCCCTTGGAGGCTCCTCTGAAGGAGTTTTCTTGCCGCTCCCTATTTGGCACGGAAGCTGTAGCCTGAACCCTAGCTCTCTGGCATCCTAATTTTGACGCTGTAAATTGTACCTGTCAATTTGACACGTGCTAATCCTTGCCTTGATTTTAATTTCACGTAAGTGGTTTTATCTTTTGATCCATACGTAAATAATGCTGGTTGAGGCCAATGGCTATGTGAATACAGGCTCCCACTGAAATCAGTTCAAGCTGAGCTGAGTAAAAAATGAGGAGAACATTGCAGGATTGGGCCCAGTTTAGATAGTCATTACTGTCTCTGTATGCAAAAACCATGCTTGAAAACTGTAATTTTTTAATATAAAGGTGATCTCTCTTTTCACTGCAGCTCATATATAGGCTTGCAAGATACAAGGTTTTTTGAATTTAAAAAAATGAAATGTTTTATTTGTCTAGAAGTCTCGGCACAGACGGAGATTTCTGAAATTCAGCAGGACTGGAAGCCTTCATTTCTCAGCAACGAAGAATTCACCCAGCTGATGTTGGAGGTGAACATGCATATATACCTTTCCTAATTTTGTCTAGCAGTCGTGGAAATGCCTACGCGTCTAGAATAAAATGTCATCTGCAGTTCCAAAAGAGGAGGTTTCAGGTACTGCTGTATTTGACCGTCAAGCACAGCTGTCACTGAGACAAGGGATTAGAGTCCCCACATGTTGCTTTTCACTCTCGACGGTGCCGTTGCAGCCTGCAAAGCTGCGCAGGGACTCCCAAAAAATGCAATCCGGGGGAGAGATTCAAATCACAGCTTACATTTTATTTTTACAAACAGAGGTGAGGAAAAGGGCTTGTGGCATTTTTCCTCCTGTTCTTGGAAGGCTTTATTATTACTTAATATTTATGCAAGACTAGCACCTGAAAAGCAACAGTGTCGCATCCCTCTAGTGCTAGGTGCTGTACAAACAGATAAAATCTGACAGCTCCTCTTGGTTTGACACAGTTAATACTTCCACTCTAATGATTTTCAAGGCCCTTATCAAACACTTTTTATTCTAACAGGAGCAGGGTTATTTTGCAGTGATAGTTTTAAAATTACCTTTAAATTATACCATAGGTGCTTTTAATGGCAGCTGGGATTTGAAGGGAGGTGACTCAATGGCATTTATGTAGGTTCAAGATGAAATGCAAATGAGCTGCTAAAATGTATTTTTCTCTCTCAGTAACAGCTCGAACCTTCTTTAGCAAGGATCTTCTCCCATACTAAGCATGTGGAAGTTGCATTGCCCGACAGTGTCCTTTGCGAACAAGCCTTTCCTCCTCCCACAAATGACGTGAACATGGGGCATGATCCAGGCTCTGGCCACGGGCAGGGAGGGATGCCAGGGGGAGCAGCCTGACCCACCAAGGGGTGGCACGAAGCCGCGGCATGTTGCTGGCCCCCAGGGCCTGGTGGTCCCTTGGCCTTTGCAGTTCATTGTGATGAGACTCCCCTGGTTCAGTGGGAAGAAATGCTTTGCTCATGTTGCACCGTCAACCCCCGATTCCCATCTCAGTGCGCGGGAACTTAATGTACAGAACTCCTGCAGTCTGCAGTGAAATATTGCCTTTGGATAGCAATAAATTGGCCGTTGTCTTGACTAGCTGGGCCTTTGTTGATTCTACTTGTATGCCACACGATTTTAGATTCAAACAATTGCTTTCAGTTTCTCAGCTTATAAATCACCTTCTTGCTACTGTGATTCTCCATGCCCTTCAAGATAACATTGGGTATTGGGATGTCCTGTTGAGCCAGCTGTTCATCACTCTCTTCTTTTGTGCCTTTCTGCTAATCTTATTTTATTAACATTTGGACAAGACTGCTTGAAGTTTTTCCTGTCCTGTTATTAAAAGATGGGAAGGGTTTTTTTCAAGCACCGATTCAAAAGAATCAGAGCATAATTGACTGCGGTAATACATCAGCTTTCCTGAAAATGGCCTTTTCTTAGCCCATTGAAAAGGCTGACATCAAATTACATAGGTGTGGGTATTAGGCTATGTTTGTCCATCTAGGACTCTTGCAGTAGTGAAATCTTTGAAGCGGGATTTGCCTTCTTAGTGTTGGAAGGACCAGTTGTGAGTAAATAAAAATAGAATGATGTCTGCATACATTAACTTGATTTTACCACAAAATTCTGATGTGAGTCACTTTGTATAATTTGCATTGGATATGAAATAAAGACGTGATTTTAAAAAAAAAGAAAACCAACAACCTTCACCATAGTAACATGCACAATCCAGCTGCCTTGTAAAACCACTGCTCTCTTCTATGGGTTAACAGCTATCATGCTTTTTTAGAAAACAGCTTGAATGTACTACACGAAAGAAAAACATATTCTCTGCACTTAGATTAACAAAATCAAACTAACTATAGCAGCTGGAGGGTTTTCAGAGATGCTAAACACACGCTCTTCTACTGGGGTATAAGTTATTGACCTGCTTTTCAAAGGATTGTAGCACCAGCAGATTCCCATTGACTTAAATAGTTGTGGGTGCTCAGCGTTCTCTGGAAAAAGGAACATATGTTTGTGTCTTTATTCAAGGCTTTGTGTTTTCCTTTTTTTTTGAAAAACAATTAGCATTTTCCAGTGTTCTCAGAATTCTTTCCCTTATTGAAGTCAGCAGGGGGGAAGGATGTGCTGTGGCTCACAGGATCAACTGCTAGTCTGGCTTGGAGACATGCCTGGGTTTGCAGTAAGGTTTTGTGTCGGCATGGCACCCTGATCAGGCTGTTCGCAGTACACCTGTCTCCTGACCAGGTATTGCCTCTGGACTACAGTCCAACTGTGCTCCGATTCAGTCATGCTCGCGAGGCCCGTGCCGCGCAAATACTGCAGGCAACACCAACTCTAGATCACCAGGGAACTGACAGGGAGGACCCAGACCTGCTCCACTTGAAGGCATTGGGAGCTTCACCAGTGAATCCTCTATTACGACGGGAAGGTTTTAATATAGTCTCTGAGCACCTTCTGTCAACTCTTGATTTTTGGGGGTGTTCTGCTCAGAGTAGGTGAAATGTTGCTTTAGATCTGGAAGTCTGCCTAGATTTAACTTTGAACAAGATTTAGCGCAAAACTTTTCAGCCCAGACTAAAGAAGAAACTAATTTTGAAGGTGAAATTGCTCCTGTGCAGAGGATGGGCATAAGGCTGACATTCCCACAAGGTGGGACCGAAGTGAGGAAGACATTCTGCAGAAGGGTGACTTTCTCTTGGAATGAGTAATCTAATACCATGACCTTTAAAATAAATCACTCAATTAAAACTCTGGCTAAGGATTATTTGATCATTTGCATTGCTTTTACTTACATGAAAGCCCAGTAATATACAATGTTACATTAATACAAACTGAGATTTATGGGGTTTGCAGAGAAGTACCATTTTGAGATAGGACCCCATCCTTTCATCATCCTTTGATATTTACACAGAGCTCAAATGTTCATTTTAATAACTTCCAAGGGATCCAGTCTTAGTCATTTTGCATTATTAAAATGTGTGATTAATTTAAAAACTGAGACATGAAATGTTCCTGTGAGCCCTTTGTTGCTTCAATAGTAGGTTTTACTAGACTACAAAGAGTGTTGTAAAAGTTAAATCAGACTGTGAAATCAGAGAATTACTGTTCTGCAACTTGAGAGAACGTTCCTACAACTCGATAACAATATGGTGCTGAAGTCAAACAGTTTTGATCAACACGCAATGAGACGCCCTGTTTACACCCCTCATTCCTATTAAAACGCTCTCCACTTGTCTGTTTTCCTTAGGCATTAGATGGCTTCATTATAGCAGTGACCACAGGTGGAAGCATCATCTACGTGTCCGACAGCATCACACCTCTTCTAGGGCATTTACCGGTGAGTAATTCTGGCGCTGGCTTTTCTACGCCACATCGTAGGATCGGGCCCTGCATTTTTAGAAACAGATGTAAAAGGGTGGTGAGTGGGTGGTGTTTTCCTGAAAATGCCGTGAGGAGTTTTGTCCCTGCATTATGCTGGGCACTGCTGTTGATCAGCTCTGTTCTCTCTCCGTCTGATTCATACCCTTCAGGTCCTTGTTGCTATGAGGCACTTCGGCTTGAATGGAAAAAGCTCTGCGGGAATACTCTGGCCAGGGAAGGGACAGGGTGACCTGCCTGATCTTTTCCATCTCTGATTTCTCAGCTAGCAGAGAACAGCACGAGTGCCGCTGGCAGCCCAGCGAGGAGTTTGTTAAGGGCCTTATTCTGCTCCCAGGGAGGCAAAGGACAAAACCCCCATTGCATTCAGAGGAGTGGGAGTTAGCCGGTGGC
Organism: Burhinus oedicnemus; assembly: GCA_008921705.1. NCBI lineage: Eukaryota > Metazoa > Chordata > Aves > Charadriiformes > Burhinidae > Burhinus > Burhinus oedicnemus. The sequence continues at coordinate 274,566 of VFFE01006637.1, read as the reverse complement.
TGCGGCCGAGCTGCCCCCGCAGCTCAGCTCTGCTTTCCCAAGAGGAAAGCTCCCGGGAGGTGCTGGTGGAGCCGACGCTCGGCGCTTGGGTCTGGCACATAGGGCTTGTTTTATCTGCGGCTGCTGGGTCTTGCTGTGGGCGACACTCCTGCGTGCGCTGGCTGGGGCTGGAGGAGCAGGGGAAAGGGACTGCTCCGAACCCTGTTGCTAAGGCTGCTCTAGGAGAAATAGCACAATAATTAAGGATTAATCCTCACGCTCGATTTCAGTAGCTTGGTCTCAAATAAATACAAGCCCAGGAGAAAAAAAATAGCTGCCAAATCACTATTGTACCACCCCCCCTGCCATGTTCTTAGGAAAATTACAATTCTTTTTCTCTCGTTTACTTCTTCAGCAAATACATGTTATGTTTTCCACCCAGACAAATGTATTTCACACACACTACCTTGCTGTAATATGAACGAAATTATTTTCTTCTGAGACGAAAGGAACTTGATGAAAGGCGGCAGCTCCTGGTAAATGCAAGAATATTGCTATGCAACAACAAATTGAACTGAATCTATCTATATCAGTTTTCTTTAATCCTTAACTGTTGAGAAAACCAGTAGTTGACTGTTTTCTGATATTTGCCTTCACTTCAAAGGCAGAGAAAGCCCTGTCCTGCGTGCAGTCTGTTGGGTCTTCATACACTTACTGATTTCCATGGAATTTCTTACTCTTTCATGGTTTGGGGGTCTTATTGCTATCCCTTCCAAATACTGATTCTTAGTGGAGACGGTAGATCTGCTGTGGGAAAGTATTGCTCTTCAAGAAGACACATTTCAGACCCTGTGCCTAAAACCTTAAGCCCTGGCCGAACATGGATGGAATCACGTTCATAATTCCTGAGTTGGACCATCAGAGACTAAACTGGTTTTCCCTCCCAAATTCATGCCTCGTGTGATAATATTTGCCCAAAACCAGGACAAGGATGACCATTATTTTTTATTTGCACAGAAGCAGCACACAGCAGCCCAAGCCAGGGACCACCCTGCCAGGGCTAGGGGTGGGGCAGGAGTTCCCATGGACCTTCTCAGAGCTTATGGAGTGGTAATGGTTAACAACCTCCCCACCAGCCCACAGGAGTGGAGTGACTGGGTGCAACCCAGAGACCACAACTGAGCAAGCAATAAAGGCTTCTCCCTGCCCGAGGTCGGCAAATCACTGGGCAGGGTCCCAGCTGATCGTGCAGATAGGTGCACACTGGGCATTTTAGTCTCATGCTGCCCTTTCCATATGTCTTCTTAAGTTTTAGAACCGATCTGAGTGCTATCTGGAGAATCTATGACGTGGCTTACTTTGTTTACCTCCAGGATCTATTTGTAAGCTAAATTCAGTCACTGTTTGAGGGACAAAATACCAATTCTTTCTCCTCTGTGACTGCAGGGAAAAAAAAATACTCTGCAAATCTTCTGCTTTGAGCACTGAAAGGGAAGCAAAACTGGGCAGAACAGAGAGCAGGGCTCTCTGAGGGCCCCTATCAAGAAATCTGATGTATTTTCTTTCATTAAAATCATGAAAGACTCTGGTGCTGAGAACAAATATATCCAATTCTCTTTAATATAGCTTCCCTAAGTTCCACGGAGTATTTTCTAACACAAACTTCCTCTGTTGTAATTCTAAATAGTTTGTTATTACAAGATCTGGAGGCTGCTCCTAGGGTCGGCTGATGTATAGAGAGGTTTAGCTCACGTGGTAAGACTGACTATAGTTGAAGCGAAGTGAACTCCTGGAAATCTGGCAGCATACTCATAGCATTTGCCAGTCAGATGGTAGGCTATGACCCCAAGGCTATGCAGGTCTCTGGAGGAGGGTCCTCCCTGTCCCTTCTTGCCTGCTTTGCTGAGTGAAACAGTTAAACACAGGCAGCAGAGTGACTATTTCCAACCTGCAGGAGGAGATGCAGCTTTCTCATGGACGTTGCCTGTTCACGGACTCGGGAAGAATGTGCTGCACCTGCCCAGGGACTGGGACAGCGGTGTCCATCTCACACAGCTTTAGTCCCGGAGCCAAGGGGTCCTCGCTCGGCACCTGCCCAGATGATGGACCACAAGGGGTGGTGGGGAGATGGCTCTGCAAAGGCAGGAGGTCCCTGGCAGGGCTGAGCTTCTCCTGGGGGGGTTCTTTCTCCCCAGAGGCTCCCCAGTGAAGCTCAGGCAGCCGCTCTGCTCTGTTGGGCACTTAAGTTAAACGTCAGGGTGGAAAAATCCTTTGTACATACACCTTATAGTGTACAAAAGTTCTGCATGCTGTGTTGCTGTTAGAGGGTAGCAATGGGCATCAGTGCAGGATATACAGATTGATATAGGGGCCAAATCCCAGCACACAAGAGCAGAGCTATCTTGATCTTTTGGGTTGATGGGAAAGAAGCCTGTCTCGTTTGCAGCCCTCCACCTTCCCATTCCTGTAGTGACCATGCTGCTCAGTTCCCCTGCTTTTTTTCCCTGCAGCAGGAATGACTCAACTTATTTCCTCCTCACCACCCCGAAAAGCAATGAAAAGGTGAGGAAGGAGCTCCATTTTGGAGTATAGCTGTTTTGTTGAAACTGCACGGATATTTAACCTATACATCAAATGACTGCAGAACTTATGGTGAATTTACTGTGTATTGTTTTTAGAACTGACCGACATCCATGTATGCAAAGCTGTTCTTTCTTTGCCTGCCATACCTATCAAGGGTAAATACTCAGAAGTTTCTGTTAGCAGGATTCACAGATTCCAAGGTGCAGAGTAGATTCCAAGCTTAGCAGCATAAATATGCATCAACATAGTTCATCTAACCACCCTACCCACAGTCACTGTAATTTATCTTTTATCCGCTTTCCCTGTCTCATTCAGCAATGCTTTGTGGCTGTGTCTGCCAGTGGGGCAGAACTGCCCACTGCAGAATAATTAGAATAATTAGACAAAGCTGCAAACTGTTCCCCTCCGATCGATGCATTTTTATCTGTCATGATCAAATTTTGTCCATCTTTCTGGTTACCTTTTTGCCATGGCAGCAGATGTCTGCTCTTCAGGTCTGGTGCAGAACTAACTCTGAATAGCTTGCCTGGCATTTCCTGCAGCTCCAGTGGGACCATGAAATATTTGCTTCCTTCTCTCTATTTGACCCGTTGATATATTCCTGATTGACATATTGATTCAAGGACATTGTTAGAGTCTTGATATGTGCAAGATCCAGAAATTCTGTTCTGTGCGCTGCTTTACAGGTCTGCCTAACCTCTGCAGGAGGCAAGAGTTGTGAAACACAGTAATAAGTAGATACTTTATCACTTTTTTTAATGCTCATTTAAAAAAAAATTGGCATTCTCTAACAGAAAAGATGCAAACCAAACGTTAAAGTCTGGATATGGTACATGATGGCAGCAAAACATATAAATGCCAGGACTTGCAAATCAACGAATTGCTCAGGGCAGGAGGTTGCTCTGAGAGGTGTGTGGAACAAAAGTCTTGCAACTCCTACCATACACAGAGTCGCAGGGCTCTGCAGCTGTCCCTTTAAATGGAAACGACACCGCAAAACTGATAATAGGTTTTGGATCCAAGCTCTGTCATAATATGGAGACAAAAGGTGGTACATCCTCAGGTCACTGAAGAAGCAATAATGTGTTTGAGGAGCAGTGACAGCTCACATCTAGTCCTCCCGCACCTACTGCTGAGTGGATGTTAATTAACCCCTATGAGACTTATGTGAACCTGGTGGATAAGTATCATTATCTAACGTTTACAGGTAGAATAGGAATGAGAGGGAAAAATTACTTTTCTGAGGTTGTACCATAAGCCTTGAACAGGACTCACCACTGCAGTTTCCCGTCAGGTGTTCTTTCTTCATATGCCAAAAATTACATTATCGAAGTACTATATTTTGTGTAAATATAAATATAATGTTTTATACATATATATAAACTGAATTACACACAGTAACAGTAGGATGCATATTAATAAGGTATATACTAAAGTCACAAAAATAATTTTCAAGTATTCATCACAAAAGGAATATTCAAGTAATGAGCACGTGTAATACTTACAATTGAATAATCTAAAGTAATATATTATTGCATCAAGATAAGTGTATAAGCCTAGCCCTCTGATTTTCAAAGTATACTCAATGCATTTCTCTGCTCTAAACAGGAATTCCACCCAGAACAGCAGGCATGGGTGGAAAGCAGAGGGAAACCAAAGCGCAATCTTAAGTAAATACATAAATAAATGATGATGATTAACAAGTCGCCAGTCTCATACAGGGCTAACACATTTTCAACACAACTATACGGTCTGATAGCAGCTGCTCTGACGACACACGAAGCTGTGTCAGTGTGCCAGCTCAGCCCGAGGTAGTCTCAAGTGGGATGGATGTAAGTCAATGCCATTAGAGGGTCACTTTATCTCAGGACTTCATTTCAGATACGCTGTTCTAGCGTTAGGTTAGTCACCATGCTGAACACAGCGAGACCTTCCTCTTGGCAACCCTGTGGCAGACTCTTTGTCTTCTCCACGCTGGGCTGGTCATGGCCTTTTGCACAAATCCATCTCCTCTTTCCATTCCCAGATCTCAGGACCTAGATTTCTGATGGATTTCAGGTTCGTGCCAGCTAACTGTGAGGCTGGAGACACCCCGGTATCCAGCCCATGGCTGGCCAGAGGGCTTGTGCCGGTGGCACCATGAAGTCCTCCTCCCTACGGAATAACTACTGCTGCTGCAAAGCAATGTCCAGACTGGGGAGTCCCTTTCTCTGTGCTCCCACCCGCCAGGATGCAGGAAGGGGGAACCAAGGGCTGCCACCCTGAGGGCACTTCCCAGGAGCCAGGTGATCCCCCCAGGCAGGGGCTGGATCTGGGACTGACCTGGTTTTCAGGGCTGGTGGCCCAGGGTGACTCCCAGCCCCATTGCTCCCGCTAGCTGGTGTTTGCCAGGCAGAGAGCAAGCTCCAATGATCCACAATGGACCCGTGCACGGAGCTGGTGAGCAGTATGGGGAGCCAGGCACCCATTTTCCATCTCACCCCCAGGTCTCATCATTTAATTGTATGGACATACCCGATGCATCTGATGGTCACTGAGAAACATTAGAGGAGCATCGCTGAGTGCTGAGAATTGACCTGAGAACCGGCCCACGGGGAAGTGGCCGCTCGATTTGCCCAGCAGCTTCCCCCGTTTTAGGCTTTGTCAGGAGAAATCCCCCTGGAAATCAGTGGGAAAACTCCTGTCAACTGCCACAGGCTTCATATTCACATTGCTGCACATCTCTGCAAGTGTTGCTCGTCGTGATATTTCTATTTTTCTCAAAGGTTCTTTTTCTTTGCAGTGTGATGTCTTGGATCAGAATTTGTTAAATTTCCTCCCAGAACAAGAACATTCAGAGATTTATAAGATGTTATCTTCTTGTATGCTTATGACAGATTCTGCCTCATCGGATTACCTAAAAAGTAAGTTTTATTTTATCTTTCCCAGTAAATGAAAAAGCACGGGCAGGATAAAAAATTTTTCTCAGAAAGAGTTTTTTAGGTGATGTGCAATATAAAACTTAGGTTCATAGCCTTTTAAAAAGATCTTGCCACCTGGAATGACCCTTTGGTACTATTTTTAAATGAAACTCATTGCCTTTATTTTACTAGGCTAAGACTACTTGCAGTTATGTTAATTATTAAATATCGTATCTTTTGAGACAGCTAAAGAAAATAGGTTAGCTGATGGAAATTGAGAGTTCACCTGAGACAAATCACATCTTAATTGATATTTCAGCCTGTTCAAGTAAGATGCTGTTCAGAGATGGGCTAATGTCACTTACCTTTGGTTTGCATTATAGTTGAAAAGTAAAATCATTGTAATTCTTTTTCAAATTGAATGCTGTTTTTCTTAAAAACCCTTTTACTTGCCTCGCCCTTATTCACTCTAGGAGGTAAGACGTAGGGAACCAGAAAACAGATGATAATGTAAGACACACAGCTGCTTAATCTACTGTATATACAAAACCTGCAGCTGATGGCTAATATGCCAAAGCTAATTTAATAGATATTTTGAGGTAATTAGGCATAGTTTTCCAACACAAGATGTAGAACAACTGTGAGTCGTGAAAAGCCTAAATAGAAAAAAAAAAAAAAAAAGCTATAAACGAAGGATCCAATTCTCCCCTTTGCTACACTGATGCTATGGCAGCGTAACTCCTGTGATGAAGGTGGTGTATAAGAAGGGCGAGTGAGTCTCGAAGGCTGTCCCTGTGCTGCAGGCAGACCCGTGCACGGCGCTGAACAACCTGCATCCCGGCAAGGCGCTTCCTTGCAGAGGCTCTGATCCCGCAACGTATACGTAGCATGTGGGTGTATAGGGCTCTGAGAGATAACAATCTGCTCTTGTGCTCCAGTTGCAAGATCGGGGTTGGAAGACACTGTTGGTTGTGTTTAGCTTAAATAGTATATTTATTTCTCCTTCTTCTTCTTCTTTTAACAATCCAGCTGACAATGAACTCGAGTTTTATTGTCATCTTCTGAGAGGAAGTTTGAACCCAAAGGAATTTCCAACATATGAATACATAAAATTTGTAGGAAATTTTCGGTCTTACAGCAATGGTAAGCTTTAATTGTTGTATAAATGTTACTTTAGCTGTGTAAAATAAAGTATAAGTATTGCTCCATTGAACAAGACAGGCTTTTAACTGAACGGACTATTTTTAACATTATGGGGTAAATTTTGCTTCACATGGATCTCACAGCTGATTTGCAAAAGCCAGACAAATACCTATGAAGAGTGAAATTGTGTGATTTGCTTTTGTTATTGCCCTTCACTAGTCAGCAGTGATCCTGGGCTCTGGGTAAGCTTGCAAATAATGACAGGTTCAGAGGAGGGTTTGTTTGTGCTCACTAATACTGTCTGCTAGGACCGCACCTATTAGCTAAATAATAAGCTTGCTACCTTATCTGCTGGCTTACATTAAACACAAATTCTCTGCCAGAACTGGCAATCTGCCAAATCCACCCTCTCACCCTGCTCTGCAAAATTTTGGGTAAAAGCGGCAGCGCCGCGTAATTGAGTGCCTGCGCCCACCGCCCCACGCCGCGGTGAGGGGTCCCCTGCCGCTGGCATCGGAGTGGCTGGGGATGCTTCCACCCGCCTCCCTCTCCAGCTGCCATTTTACATTCCTCTCCAGCACTGCAGAACCCAATACTCTCTCTCTCAAAAAAAAAAAAAAAAAAAAAAAAAAATTATTAAATACAGTCAGCATAGTTGCTAATGCACCACAGTCAGTCTAGGGAAACCATCTTTCAAGGGATGAAGAGCAGATTTCCACCTCACCCGTTCCCTAAAAAACAGATTGCTGCACGGCCATTAGTGTCAGAAATGAAATACTCTTTTATTACTTTCCCTTCTCCTGCCTGCCCAAGTTTGCTTTAGTTACTTGCCTGATTGAACTCCAGAGTGGCATTTCCAAAGTTGCTGGTATTGTTCCAAATAGGTCATCCTCAGCAAAAAAATTCCCCACCGTGCTTTCCAAAAACCGCATGCCACACTGTGGAAAAAAAAAAAATGTCCCTGTCCCCATTTAACTTTCTGCTCTTGCTCCACATGACTAGAATAGAAACCGACATGCAGGATGGAGATATGTATTTCTTGTTTGGTGCCATCTGATTTGAGGCTTTATTTGTATAAAAAAATGTAACTGCCTGTGTGCTTTCTAGTTTGAATGAAGCGAAATGCGGCTGCCTGACAGACGCGCACACCAAGCTGTTCTGTTTTCTAGAGCAGAAACCGGATTTCAGGTGCTGACTCATAAGGATACATTTCTACCAGGGGAATTTCTGATCCATTTTCTTCAAGGATTTTCAGGCTTGTATTTTGGAGTGACCTTAATATTGCCCTCTTACCCATTAGGATTTCATATCCCAGCATTTGTATCAGTGGCTGTTTCTCAGAAGAATGATAAGACTTGCATTACAGATATTTTCCCTAGCATAATGCACATAAACTAAATGGGAACATATTGATTTCAGAAGACACCAGATCATTTTCCAAAGACCCCAGCTTATAGCTTTCAAATAGGACATGTGCTTTCTGCTTCAATTCTTTATTTTTTTTTTTCCTTTGTGCCACCTTTTTCTAAATCTTCCACTTTATTTTGTCTCTTCCACTTTTCTTCCCGTCTCTGCGGCAGTCTGACCCTCCGGTGGATAGGGAGGGGCTGGCCCTTGCCCCCGCTCTGTGAGATGGTGCCTCCTGGCCCCCTTCCCCTCTCCCCATCGCAGAACGGCAGCTTGCCCATCCTGACCTTAGTTTCCCCAGCGCAGTGCAGAGCCTGATGGAAATACTTGCTTCACCAGCGCGTCCCCAGCACTGCTCCCCCTTGGCCAGGGGTCACCCCCATGGTTGCCCTCTGCCCCCCTGCCACCAGCCTGGCTCCTAATCCAGCCACAAAACCACCTCCCAGCAAAGGTGGAAGCAAGTGCACCGGACTCACGATGCAGCAGCAGCAAACTCAGCTGACAACCTTGGGCCAAGGACAGAGTGAGCAGCTGGAGGAGGGTGCAAACCTCGGAAGCGGCTGTCGTTAGCTCCACCGGGCTTCTTGCGTCAGCCGGCTGCACCCTGAGCAGGGACATGGGGGACATCAGCTCAAGCGAGCACCGCATGAACACAGCCGCCCTTGGGGCAGCTTTCCAGCCCTGGGACTGGAGGCAAGCAGCTGTGCTTTAGCATGAGGACTTGCCGCACGGACACCTTTGAGCATCTGATGGGCGCAGCGGTGGGCTGGGTTCCCACCTCTGCTTCGCTACCCACACGTCAGGGTGCCCCGTTATCGGGCACTGTCCCCCCAGCCCACGCACCCCAGCGCTGTCACCTGCCCGACCTGCCAGTAATTGCTCTCTTCTTCCTGCCATTAAATAAATACCCATTCTCCAGGTGTGAGGTCAAGCAGGTGAGAAAGACAGCAGTGGGAAGGTGGGGCGGGGAGAGACGTATCACTCACAGGGCAGCGCTTGTCCTACGTGCGTCAGATCAGCTGGCCTCAAATCCTGCTTTTTGGAGGTGTTTGTGGAGGAAGGAGGCTAAGCTAAAGAAAAGAGTTAGCTGGGGGAGAAAGACAGAAATTGCAAATTAAGCTTAATTAGCAGGAGATGTTCCTTATGAATGTATTCAAGAATGCTTCTCCCTGTAGCTTTTCACAGCAGTGGAAGTGTTAGCATGTTTTTACACATGGGAGACTGATACAGGATGTTCTTCTCTAAATACAAATCTCTGCCGTTCCTTTTTAGCCACCCAGTGCCAAATCCTACCTTTGTTTCCAAGGGTTTGCTGAGCAGACCCTGAGTCCGCCCTGCCTGTGCATTCCTGCCACAGGGATGCCGGAGCCTCTGGGGTTGGGGAAACTCTTTTATCCCTGGGCTGGCTGTATCCCATCAGGGTACTTAACTATTCCATTCTCATTAATGTAGTGTTGTGGCAGTGACAGTCCTTACAAATCTTTCGCCTTTCTTTCTCACTTAACCTTTGCTGATGTTTTGAAGAACTGGTAGGTCCCTTTTTGCCCTCTTTAACGGAAATGTCACTAGCATTATTCTACTTCCACATAACCTTTTACGTATCCTCTCTTGAATTATCACCTTCTTAGGCTCATTTTATTATCGTTCATTGCTCATATAATGGTGGTACTTGGGGGAAGGGGGTCATGCGTGCTGGCGTCTCAGTCACCTTGCCCTCCTCCCTCATACCTTCTCTGTTGATCGCATTGTGACTTATGGCCAAGAACATCATATAGGGATGGGTTTGAATGGATTAATTTGAAGGACTGAGGCTTAGAAAGCCAGTTAGGGGCTTAACTGCTCTCCCTAACTTTAGTGGCAGCTCTGGGGCTTTAAAGTCCATTGTACGGAGATGCCAAAGAGAATCTTTTTCTGCTATAGTAGAACAAATACCTGGTATCTACCAAGGGGACTTCTCACCAGGATTGCTGTCAGGGAGCCAGATCACGCACAACCTACATTGAACCCGTGCTGCTCCTCCAGAGGAGCAGTCACTGGCATCTTCCTCCATCCCAGAAGGGGCAGGGAGATGCATGTGCAGCCCCCAGAAATTGCCTGGGAAGGTTCCCCTAGCTCACGGCATGTGTTCAGTCTTTCAGAAGATCACTGTCCCTAGAGCTCCTGGGCTCAGCTATAGCTGGGGGCTAGAGGAGCTGCACAGCCCAATGCCAGGGTTAGCAGGAGGGTCCACGCTTGGGCTGGTCCCGGGGATGGTGTGCGGGAAGCGGTACTCTGTAACCTCAGCTGCAAGGATATTTCTGCAGCTCTGTCTACACCAGGGATGTGACACGAGCCGCCTGTACACGAGTGAACCCCCCTCGAATTAGCTGTGCCCGAGCGAGAGCAGTGGACCAGCGAAACAGCAATGCGAGCTGTGCGGAGTGACTGCATGAGTCACTGGCTGTGCTAAATCAAATACAAGAGATTTGATTTTGCATTTGGGAGGATTATATAATCATCATTAATTAAGCTTCAATGAGAAAAGCAGGACTGTAACCTGACGTGAAGACTCAGTAGCCCCTTGAGAGGAGGGGAGGTGGCCCACGGGCCACTCGGAAGAGGAAGGTGGAGTTCCCTCTTTGCTTCTGTGAGAAATGCCTACTTGCTCTCAGAGCGTAAGGGTTTTCCTTTTTATTTGCAAATAGGAACTTTTTACAATATTTTTATATATTTCAGGTTCTGGTCCTGTAGTCCAGATTTTAACAAGACAGATGAATATATGCAAACACCTGAGGGAGCCGAGTGCCATACCTGTTGACCAGTAGTACCTGATAAGGGGCAGAGTCATTTCAGCATCACCAGTGAATAATGCAGTGGCTCCCATCCAGTTTTGCCTGAGGGCTGAGCGGGGAGGCAAGTAATAAAGATAACCCTCAAAAAAATCCAAGGAAATGCTTAGCTCCCAGTATAAAATGTCAAATGAAGTGAGAATAAATTATTTTACAAAGCCGCTTAATAGCTCACTCTGATAAGAAAAGATAAGGCAGGCTGGATTTATCCCTCCTGTGAAAATTGTTTGTAAACAGAAGAAGATCTCTCATAATTATATAACCAAATATTGGCTTTGGTATCCTATTTCTGAGGTGACATACTTGCTTAAAAACTCCTGAAAGGGACAAAGCCAGAGTCCTGCCTTTCAAAGTGTTCACCAGTATAAAAAAGGACCACCAGCATCTTTAAAGCGGCAGACCTATCCTTTCATCCAAAATGCCTGAAGTTTTCCTCTTAAAGGAGGAGATAACCGTTACGTGAAAAGAGTTCCTGATCAAGTATTATAATTAAATGTTATAGTCGAATTTAAAACTGCGCATTTTCGTTCCCAATTACATGGAAACTCAGGAAGTATCTGGTTACTGGATGCTAATAATAGCAGATACTCTACTGTTAGCTGATATATCTCTTAGAGATAAGAATAACCATCAAGAAAATTATTACACCGGGGAGAAAAAAAATCTTTTCACTCTCAGAACAATTAATTCAATCTGAATTCCCTTTCAAAGGAAATAAACAGATTTTTACAGAAGATACATTGATCTTGAGCCTCCATAAGCATATGCAGAAACATCTGATAGCAAGAACAACTCAAAACTGAAATGAGTGTTTTGATCAGAACCGACAGCCGCATATTATTATTTACTATTAACAATATCGTAGAAGCTGCAGCTACCGATCTGCTGGGCTCTCTATGGCCACTTAAGAAAAAAGGCACCATTTCTGTCCTAAAGCATTTACTTGGGGTTCACATCAACACAGGATGTCGAGGGGAGAAAGAGGAGAGAGTAGATCAAAGAAGACAAGTGGTGTATGGACACCGTCACTGTTACTCATCCGAAGCTACTGAGTGCAGCCTGGCTTGCCACTAGCACTTCAGATTTCTTCATTATATATATTAACTGCTGAATATTCTGTTTATCTGTGGTCTGAATTCATTTACATGAAACAAACTTGATTTTATTCTGGTCTGTTTGGCTTGTGTTTTTTGAAATCACTGTTCAGTTTGTCTGACAGTCATTAAGGCTGGGTCTTTAACATCTGCCGACAAAACAGGAAGAAGGGATTTCTTTTAAATGGTATAAATGAAAGGCTTGCTGTTATAGGAAGAATATGTTTTAAACATCCGAAGTTAAAATAAGATGACCAAGCAACTGACTGCTGTACTATTATTAACTGAATAATGTGGCATCTGGGTTTTTTAAACATGTTTTCATTCATTTCATGTGGCATGATTTATATCCCTAAGGATAAAAATCTTTTTGTCCATGTGGTTCCTTATATATATTACTTATTTTTAACATCATGTCCTTAGTGTCCTGGTCTTTTTTTATAAAAACAAAACCAAACAACAACAACAAACTCCCTCATATATAGGCAAATCAGTTTCTTTCTATCATCTTATATGATAGTTCTAGGTAATTTAATACTTCTACAAAAGAATTCTGTGATAGCTCTAGGAGCAGCAGGTCTGATAAGTAACCACAAAAACTATTAAAATTTAGGCTAAGGAGCATCAACGAACTGATATATATGAGACAACCATTTCACCTTTCTGATGATGTATTTAGCTTTGCCACATGACCTTCCAATTCCCTACTCAGGATATTTTGTCTAGATCATTTAATTGTGAAGTAAACATGCCCTCATTTACCTGAGCCCACCTGTTTATAGCCAGCTTAACATTTTCATCAGATGCCTTCTGACAAAAGCACTCCAAGACCTGTATTTGACTTATAAATGTTAATATCATCACAGCCTCAGACTTCATCCAATATTTTCCATTCCACTATTTTTCTGTGGTGCTCTCAGAAAGTTCGCTACTGAACTTTGCTACTTCAAGGTGTTATGTGTTTCTTTTAAAGACTTGGAGAATTATAAAATATGATTTTTCAGAAGGTATGCTTAAAAGATTATGCCAGGATTTATTTTTTTTTTAATTCATGGAATTATCTCTTTTTTTACACTGTAGAAGTTAACAAAAAAACCCTTGAAATTTGCTGACCAGCTGCAAGGGCAGAGCAAAACAGACTGAGCAGACAGAGTGTGGGAAGAACAGATACCAACAAAATAAGTCAGGCAGCAAAGTAATTCAGAAACAAATGTGGGATTTTTTTCTTTCGGTTATCATAGTTGTTATTTTCTGATCAAGATGTACATTTCAAGGTGCTGGCTACCTGCCTGCATTATCGAGGCTTGTAGTGCTTTGGGCTCTGTGAAGAGCAGCTGAGTATGGAGATGGCACAGTAGCTGTTTGAAGACTGGATGACTTTCAGCCAGGCCACCTCTGTCTCACCTGCTTGGGCTTATTCATTCACTGCGCTAAGTTCAACATTCCCAAACGTTGTGATGAAATCCCAAAGTTAGCACATAGCTGTACTATATAATAATTACCCTTTAGTATTGCGTTTAGCTCTTGGAAATACAATCCTAATTTGTAAGTGCCACATGCAGGGATGTATTCTGCTCTCTCCTGGGAATACATCTCAAGCTCGTGGCTGTTCACATCAAACAGCTGATGTAAAAAAGCCATCCGCTCTGGTGCGGCTCAGTCTCCACTGGGCATTTCTTCTGCAACTGGTGTCATTTGCAAGCCCATGGGTTCACTAGCTAGGTTAACTTGTAGCTGTACTTTGGAGGCTGAATGTGCTTATCTTACTTTCCTATCTTAGAGTCCAGCCTGCAAACATTTGCTACTGAACTTGGCTATTACAAAGAGAAACGGCCCCATTGACTTCAAATGTGACAACATGCTATGTAGTAAGCTTGGAAGTAACTTTTTACAATGCCCTTAACATGGGTTTATAGCAATACCATTGATTTTTAACAGGACTGACTACAGAAATTGACAGACTTACAAAAACAATCGTATCAGAGAAGAACCAATAACTCTTTACTCAGGCTTCTCCTGTTTCCTGTAGCTCCTAACTCTTTCTTCTTTTTTTCCACCTCTTGTATTAATAATCCCATAGAAGCCCTCATATATGCACATAACCCCAGGAGCAGAACAGGAACATATATTCCTAGGAAGTCCCCAGAGCAAGTGTGCTTTGCTGTGAAAGGAGGAGAATTTTGCCCATATTTTTTATCTTAACATCCAGTCAGCCATGCCCTCCAGACTCAGCTGCAAGAGTGGGCTGTAACCTCTGTGGATGTTCACATCTGTGTTGCCTTCTCAGATGAGGAATATCTCTTCCCCTTTTTGGCACAATATATATTGTGCATACAGTGGCCTAAATCACAGGTGTGAATTCTCCTCAGAGTACTTATTTTTCTGCCTCATACCCTGTTATCCTTGTTATCAGCTATGTATCATTATACTAAGGCTTTTAATAGGTTGGATCGGGTTCCAAAAGCACATGTGATAAGCTGAGACTTCTTCCATCTCTACAATTTATGCTAGTGAACTAAAGCCCAGTGCAGATGCACCCCAGAATAAAAATTGCTAATGATCTCCTCCCCAAACAGACAAAAACCTCTTCATTTTTACAAGCATGGACGTGCTTCTCCTTGCTTTGTCCTGTGCAGAGACAAACTGTAGGAAACTTCATAAAGTTGGATATAGGGGTCTAATAGTACAGAAAGATAGTTTCATATTAGCACTGATCCCCATTAGCATTAGATTAACTCATACTGGTGACCCCTGGCTGCTAGGTGGGACCTTCTCTGCCCCCATGGGAGACGGTCGGCTGGGCAGGGCAACAACTGGCCAGCCCAGTTCCCACAGCAAGCTTAGCACACAGGGTTTTTTTCACTGCTGTGGCAGCGGGATTACCATCTCTAAACAGCTTGAATTTGGATGAAGAATTTGCATTATGTCATTCTAACATGGGACTGTGGGCTAGCTTAAGGCTACACGTTCTTTTGGCAACACATCTTTATGACAGGAGGTGCTAGTGGGCCCTCAAAGCTACACAAGAGCCATGCGATCACGAAAGACACAGATAAAAAAAAACATACACAAAAGCTGTAGCCACATGGCACCCAGTTTTTCCTTCTGCCCAGTGTTCCAGGAGACAGCAGGCCATCTGCAGACTCACCAGGAATGCCCAGCTCTGGAAGCCAGTGCTGTACACAGGGTCCTCTTTGCTCTTCTTTAAACCAAGGAGAACTTGAGCAGGCTGGGGACGGTTCTCCTTGGATGCAGAAGGGAAGGAGCACTTCGGCAGCCGAGAACCACAAGCGACCCCTCGCTAGCTCGATGAAGCCTCGCTGGCTGAGGGCCCCAGTGTTTTGCCACTGATGACTTGATGAACTCTCTTCAGCTGCCTTCCTTGCCAAGGCTTATTTCACTGCCTCATGGAAGTTGGCGCGCTAGGCATGCTGCAGCATATATTTTTTTTCTTGTGAGTGGTGAAAAAGAGCAATTGGATGCGTGGGGTTTCTTTCCAGAAAGCTGGTTTATGCTCTGTAATAAGGTTTGGCCTTATTTTTATCGGGATTAACCTATAACATTCATACTTGAAGTTAAGCTCTGATGTCTTTCTGCCTAACGTGACTGACTTGGATTTAAATATATGCATATCAGCTTTAAAAGCTTTTAGAGCAATTCTCTGAATAAAATTAGTATTAGTAAGCTTCAAGTGTGCAAAATATTCAGGGAGAGCAAATCTCGTATGAGGCATGACTCTGGGTCCTGGTTTTTTCCCTACCTAGTGCCTAACTCCACATGCAATGGCTTTGACGAGGCTGTCCCAAGGGCTTACAGAACATCCCCGGGAAAGCAGATCTGCTTCGTTGCGACTGTTCGTTTGGCAACACCTCAGTTTCTAAAGGTAAGAGCGTACCCTGCATCCCATTCATTTCAGAACTTCTCAAAACACTTTCAGACGGGGTGACACACAAAGTTCTTAATTTTGCTAATTGAATGGATTACAGAGATCACATTTCATGCATAAAAATCCAGTGAAGAGGATTATCAGTGCAAGCCAGGATCTGAGGAAGCAGTGTCACTTCTGCCCTCCTTCCACGGGAAATGGAAACCCGCCTTGCATTAGGAATTGCAAAGTCATTTTGAAATTGGGTTCTTTGTTGCTGCTTTCTGTTCCTGCCATGGGAGGGTGTACAGATGGCCACCAACACTTTCATTTGAGCCCCTCAGTGTCTTCGGGTGACTGCTGCTAGTTTCCCTCCTCTCAGATCCTGGTAGTAAGATAGCTGCTTGTGGAAATAACGATAGACCAGCCAACCTTGTGCCTGGCACTGTGGTGCCCTAATTAACAAATGTGAGCTACTGCATCAGGTGTCCCATCCTCAGAGGTTAAGATATTAAAAAGTCTAATGAGACCTAGCCGGTATGAAATCACTGCTCCCTTGGCCTGGCTCCATTACTGCTCAGGGACCTGCAGGGCACTCTCGACTGATTCATGGCCCCAGCAGGCAAGTACAGTCCTTTCTGGGTAAGGGAGGACACTTCCCATAAATCTTAGCCGCAGTAATCATTAGCAGTAGAGGCTGGAGTCAAGGTTCTCCGAGAACCCTGAAAGCAAATTCCTTGTCTTTGGGTAGCTAACATCTCAAAATAAACAGGGAAAGAAAATGGGCTGCACGTTGCAATGAACTGCCCAGTGCTGGGATGCAGCTGCTGAACAACCCAGAGAAGATGTTAGCTGCCAGGAAAGCCTTCACACCGATCTCTTCAGTTCACCTGGGTGACTCATTTAACCCCCAGTCTTGGCTTCCTCCTCTAAAATGAAGACAAAAATATTTATCTGAGTGGCTAAGCAAGGCAGAATCAGCATTTTGGTTGCACACAGCAATGTTTACATGTTGCACCTTGAATTTTAGGGTATGTTCTTGGCATCAGTATGGATTTTGGTGTAAACTGGAGAGAGGGGGAGAGAGGAATTTAAGGTATGCGTGAAGCCTCTACAGCCAGCAACTTTAATCACCTTTGTGAGCACTGATACGTATCAAAGAAATGTTTGATGGCAGTGCACCTCAGGTTGTCCTGTGGTCCCAGGAGGATTTCAAACGTTGGTGGCCTGAAAGACTTCTCTCCCTGAGAGAGAACTGGGAGAGGAAATAATGAGAGGGTGTCCAAACCACGACAGAGGGTGTCACTTGCACCAGGGGACATGGCACCAGGGGCCAGCAGGCAGGTTGTGCTTACCAGTGACAATGGAGACCCTCCTGCGGGAGAGACATGGGGCCACAGTAACCGTGGATGCCACCAAATCTTGAGCGCTGATGCTGGCAAGTCCCATCCAGGGGTCTCCAGGCTGACATCTCATGGAGCTGGAGTTGCCCCTGCAACCCACCAGTGGGAGAGGAGAGGTCAGCAGAGGGAAACTGCGAGTGGGCTGGGAGCCGGCTGTAGGGCACGTAGCCAGCCCCAGCCCACGCATGGGTGTGCACCGCGGTGCCATCCTTCCTCCCCTTCCCCCCTCCACCCGTTAACTAATCCCTGCCAACTATGTCCTGATCCCCATCCCTCTGGGCCAAGGATGTCCTGCCTCACAGGCAGCCCTGTGCCCTACCTCCTGTAATTCTTTTATTAATTAAGATTCTCATGAGTGCCCAGGGCTGCTGTGGGTCTTGAGGGCCAGCTTCTCCACTGCAGGAGTGAAGTGCAAGGCAACACCACCACCGTTCACTTGCCTGACAGACCCCATGCAGGTTGCCTGCCTGAAAAGGCATTTCCCCCTCTGCAGCACGTAGTGCCCCCAGCTATTGAGTGGGAAGGAGAGTGTCCCCCCTTCTTCAAAGAGGTCTCAGAGGGCTGACGTCCAAAAGGGCCGGGCAAGGGCAATGGGTATCTTAAGTAACACAAAGAGAGTGAGGAAGGACGTGGGAAACCCAGGTGGGACCAAGCACAGGCTGGATGTTGGGAAGGGACATTGCTCCTCGGGACCATGGGGAGCACAGCTCTCACACCCTGGGCACTGCTTCAAAACCATAAAAACTTGGGTACCCCAAGGAACAGTCATGGCTCTTAAGTTTATGTGCATCACAAGCTCTTCTCCCCAACTCCTGCAAAAATGTTGGCATTGATAAATACAATAGATTGCTCTGTGGAATTGCTAGAAAATGTGTGAGTCCTCTGTTTTCTCCTCTTATGCACTGTGTATTTATAGCTAACCAAAGCTAGATGAAGCAGAGTGGTGAAGCTGCAACTCTTACTAAGTCAGTTTTCTTCACCATACAGGAGATGTGCATCGTGGAAGAACCTCTAGAGGAATTCACATCAAGACACAGTCTGGAATGGAAATTTTTATTCCTGGATCACAGGTTGGTGACAAGAAAACCACTCCTGGTTGTGTTCGGTGCTTGCCCACTGCTATTTTCATAAGTGCAATTCTCTCGAATAGTGTTATGTTTCACATCTAAACAGGAGGGCAACCACTGAAATTCCTACAAAAGATGATATTTACTATTTTAGCCTGCATTTATTCTTATGAGTCTTTTAAACACAAAACTACTCTATCTCAGGCCGAACTTGTGATTAGCTTGTTCTTGTTTGCTTTAAAAATATCAGTGGACCACAGTCTGTCACATGGCAAAACTATCTAATTATTATACAGCTGTGGAAATCATTCTTTCCAAATCCAGCCATTGATTGCGTGTGTGCAATTCCCACCAAGTTACAGAGGGAAAGTCTGCGCTGGCCTGAGGCAACCGTGCTGGCAAAGGTACAAAGCAACTGCCTCAGCACACTACAGACAAGCTCTGCAGACACCTAGGGGGAAGCAGCACAGATGATCTCCCCTCCTAGCCCCCTAGTCCCAGTAGATGATGGCTTCCTATCACCTCGCCATGCGTTCTTCCCCATGCAGGGAGTGTGGGAGCCGCAGCAGAACCCCTGACCAAGGAACAACCAAGGAATGTCTCCCTCAGAGCAGGTTCTTGTGTGAAGGTCCCCAAGAAGCTGAGTTGCTTTCCACAACCACATTTTCCCCAGGAAGATGGGGTTGTCATGGACATGTCCTGGGGGGAAGGTGCCATGCCTAGCCGAGCATCCCGGGCACAAGGTGGGGGAAAGTCAGGGTCTGGTCCCTTGGGGTGGACAACTGTACACCGATGAGTGAGAGCAGATCTGGGCTTTTTACGTATCTGAGTCAAAATCCAGAATTGCTATTTCTTTCATGGTTTATGGATTCACTTGTATTGTGCCTAACCGCAGAGCACCACCGATTATAGGATACTTGCCTTTTGAAGTGCTGGGTACTTCTGGCTACGACTACTACCATATAGATGACCTAGAGCTGCTAGCAAGGTGCCATGAACACTGTAAGTATCGCATAGCCCAAGTTCCTGTGGAGTCACTCGGACACCTCTCCTCAGTGAAATGTAGTTTCACTTAAAATTGGTTTAAACTTGTACGGGAAGGTTTGACCCTGGCCTCACACCTGTATGTCTTAGCAGAGTTATAGCAGATTGGGGGCAGCGCAGCTGATCGGCATCTGGGCCAGACTTATTGGGCTCTGAAAAATACAATTTTACCTTCTGTATCCCCAGAAGCAGTCAGCAAGACTCACTGAATGGATAAAATACACCAGATTAGACCCCCACTCTATTAGTAAAGAATATACGGGAATAGTTCAAGCAATCTCAGAGGAGATCCTATTTTGTAAAATTCTAGCGGATTATTTACCCTAATGATGTTCACTGTGTATTTGAGATTACCTGTCATTATTTAAATACAGTCTATTAAGATTTAATTGAAAAACTCTTTCACTATGTAAAGAAAATGAGACAGTCCTTTTCAAATATTTGCTTACAGAACTGGCTGGCACATCTCATCTTACCACCTCTGGGTGGCCTGAAAATATCCCGTCAACATTAGTTTTTACATGTTGACATTAAAATATAGAGAGGCTAAATATATGCATGTTTGGGAATCCCTTGAAATCACTGGGGGGAAAAGCAGAGATTAATTTTGTCAGTGAATCTTTAAAATCTTTAATACACCCCAGTTCACTGCACTTTGAATTCTTGTCAGTCTGGGAATTTTCTTTCAGTTTCAAATGATTTTTGTCTTTGCACAATGTTATCTCCTATACTCGCTTCATTCTGAATCGATTTGAACACAATACTCATCTTTTCAAGCATTTTTATCCTGTACTTTTCAGCTATAGAATTTAATATGATCACTCTTAGAAATTAATCCCAGATGCCTAATTAAGCAGAATGTGATCAGCACACAAACCAGGGTAAGATCTATGTTTAAGTTGTAGCAGACATTAATGTATTAGTGTCCAAAGTTAAGGTTAATTGTGCTATGTAGGAATGTAGCATTCGAAGTGTCAGAAAAAGTTACCTACTGATCTTTACAATATTTGCTCTACCGTAAGACTGACAGGACCACTCACTAGAAAGGTGCTTAGACTCCTGTCTCCCTTGGGAATCAATGGTACTTTTGTCACACTTTTCACATTTCGTGTCATTTTCACATCATAAATTGTGCTACAAGCTGTGTGTATGTTCTGCTGACAGTGATGCAGTTTGGCAAGGGGAAGTCGTGCTGCTATCGGTTTCTGACCAAAGGACAGCAGTGGATCTGGCTCCAGACCCATTACTATATCACCTACCACCAGTGGAACTCCAAGCCAGAGTTCATTGTGTGCACACACATGGTGGTAAGGTATGGAAAATCCTATCAACCGGCGGGGACATAAAGGACAGTAAGATAAGGGCATCCTCATGACTGTCAACATTTTCTCTTGGAAAAGTGATGTCTTTTACGTAACAAAAAAGAAGACTGAACTCTCTGAAGGATATATGTTCGTTACAGAAAAATGATCAGACTAAACCTTACTTTATCCTAAGCTTGATTTGTCAGTCAGGAGTTTAGGGGCAGATTAACTGTTGCATTTTTCCATTTTGTGCAAAAATAGGGAATAGACAGATCCCTTAACTATTCTAATAATTAGTTAAGCTTTAATCCTTACATTGTTTTTTAAAGACGTGTGGAAGCTTTCCAGTGAAGTTATAAAGTGGTTGTAGGCTGTGAACTTTATATATACTTCTCTAATATACCTCTTGACTTCAAGAAGACAGGAACAGACCAAAAACTGAATATTAAAAGTCTCTCAAATGTTATTCAGTAGCATCTGACTTAAGTGATTTTTCAGCTGTTCATTTAACCTGTAAAATGTTACAATAATTTGCTCCTCTATTTGCCTAAAGCACATTTTATGAAATATAACAATACCATGTTGATACATACAATTATATTTTACATTCAGTTATGCAGATGTTCGGGTGGAGAGGAGACAGGAGATGGGCTTGGAAGAAGTGTCCTCAGAGGTTGTGTCCTCAGCACTAAAGGTACAAAGAGAAAAGCTTTTTTTCATGAATATATGTAGCAATCACAATTTATTCTTATGTTAACATCACTGAAGACTCCAGCATTGTCTTTCTGGGTGGATTCCCTCAACTTCAGAATTCATTGCTCACTTGAATAATTTTGAAGTAAATTGGACAAGCTCATGAAAGGATATACCTGGAGATCAGTAACAGCCACAAATTATGTGGGACCTGGGCAGGGGCAATGTAAGATATCTCCACCTTTCCTTGGCAAGGTACTACAGTTTAAAGATTCATTTGCACATGTTCTGGCAATCAGCCTTTTTGGCTACATCTCGGTGATCTGCTGAGGGAAGAAAGCCTCGGTGCACGGCTGAGTGTCTCACAGAGGTTGCAGTTGCTGTCACATGCAACTGAACGTGAAAGAAAGATTCAGAAAAACATCTGAAGGCACAAAATGACTATGGCAGTAGCTTGCTATTTATTTCCGACTCAGTGATAGCTCTTTGTAAAACGCATTATTTAGATGCTATTTGGAAGGGACATGACACTTGTGCCCAGGTCTTCTGCTGGCCTACCTGGGATTAGTTCTGCTCAAGTCATTTTAGGCCAGCCAAAGAACCGGGTGTGCAACTGTTACTGGATGTATTTCAAAATGTTTTCATGCTGACAGGTGCAATAGCTATTCTCTTTTTTTGGTCTGTTTTAGGACAGTGGCGCCAGCTTGGATCCTGAACAGCACTTTAATGCACTTGATATTGGTGCCTCAATCCTCAGCGCTAGTCGGACACCCTCAGTATCATCCAGGAGCTCACCAAAATCTTCCCACACACCCAAGTCAGACCCAGCATGTGAGTGGCATTCCTGGGTTACTGCATTATTTTTAATTTAGCCAAGTTACAGAATGTGTGCCTATATACCACAGCTGCTAATTTAAAAGTTATTTATGAGGTATTGATGATACGTGTTTGTCACTGTCAATGGAGTGCATAATCTGAAACAGTAACGTACAAAACGGAAGGTTCTAGTGCAACCATCCATACAGTGGAAAATGAGTAGCGGGATTAGCCATGAGTTCTGCTGTTTCAATCTGTTACAAAAATGAGGACTTCTGTCTTCAGATTTGAGGGCATCAGTATGAGCAATATGAGGCCCCTCTAGACTTATATGAGTAATAACAGCCTGTGGGTGATTCTCTTCTGGCCAAGATTCAGGATGCTCCAGCCAAGACTTGGGCACACCTTATATACTCCTTCTGCTCCCTGGTCTGGAAGAAAAGCCAATGAGCTAACCTAAATTTATAGTTATTCAGCCCATATGAAGGGAGTTCCAGCTGTGTTAGAACAGCTTTTGGGTCCTTCTGCTCCATTCACTGGAGCACAGAATGATAATCTGTCACATTTTCTTTTATCTTTGCCAAGGCCCTCCTTATCAGTTTAATTTTGCTGCCATTGAAGTCAACGAGAACCTTGACTCCCACTGGAATTTAGCCAGGCTGTAATCATTTCTAGCCAGGTCTCGTTGTAATTCCCACTTCAAATGGGGGCGATTTCCAGCGTGTGAGAACTCACCGGTACTTTTCTTGCAGCTACACCAACAAAGCTGATTGCAGAGTCTAACACACCTTTGCCAAGAACACCAAACGCGCAGCAGGATTTATCCGTGCATAGACTCAGTCAACCTACCGCTCTTCAGGTAACTTCACAGAGCCATCAAAATAGGCAGATGGTATAAAGCATGTACCGCATACGCAACTTAGCAAATAAAAACAGAAGCCATGGCTATAGAAGAAACCTAAAATTTAAAGGAGCCAAACTTATAAATAAAGTTTTGGTTTGTTTTTTTTTTTTTTTTGATTTGTTTTGTTTTTAACCCAGGTTTCTTTGCTCTCTCAGCCTTCGTGTGAGCTTCTCCCACAGCAGCTGCTGCCTCAAGCAACTCTGCAAAATCAGCCTGCACCTCTGGCACAGGTTAGTTGGGAATTTGGAAGTGGAATAGGTCACTTGCCTATCTCCTGGTATTTTCTCCTTTTGGGGCTTTTAGGGCTCCTTAGTAGCTAAAATCCCCAAATGCGCTAGCTCTCAAACACTTAAAATACTGTGGGAAAGTAATCTGAATTGTACAGTTGTGTGTTTAAACATATCTGTATACAGGCATTCAGAGCAGAAGCCCAGGTACATGTAGGTTCAGGTGCACACTCTCATCTATTTCACAGGAGGACAAAGAACAGATGGAAAAAGAGTTTTCAACTTTGCTTCTACAAAATCAGGTCCCATCAAAATCAAGGTCACAATGAGAATTCAACCCAAAAACTAACAAAGACACCCAGTCCTCCTAAAAACACCTGTTTGGCTGTGCTGATGCAGAAAAGGACACGCAAGTTCAACAAAGCCCATTTTGTGAGTGCGCCAGTAGCAGAGAGGATGCCACTAGAGACAAATTCCTCCAGTGAAATCTATTAATCCATATCTCAAAAGTGGGTGACGGCCAAAAAAGCCACCTCAGTGTTTCATTTGCAGTGGATTTTGAAGGAGAAGATTTGAGTACAATGTTCCCATCACACTGTTTCTCTCCTGTGGTCATGCTGTGATGATACACCCCATCATCCTCTGAATTTAGAAATGACAGAGTAGTCCTGGACCTAGGCTGCTTCTACCATTGGTATCCTGTACTTGCTCACAAGATCCCAGAGTTTCTTCCTGTAGCATATAACACATAGAAAGTCCTGAGGAACCCTGCTTTAAAATAACAAATTCTCATTTATCTTCTATGTTTAATATTCTTTTCATGACTCCACACCAGCACGCAGCAAAGAAACAGCATATGAATTATCTGCTGTGAGCATTCATTTTCTTTTACAGACATTTCTCTCCGTTATTCATTAATGCACTTCTAAACATCAATTAGTTTATTTATTATAAATCCACACGTTTTGTTTGACATTTTTCTACCTCACTTTCGTCTCCATTAAAGCTCTTTGTGAAGACTTGCTTTCCAGTCGTTTACCCAGAGCCTCACTGCCTTGCCCCTTCCCAGTAAAATGCTCTTACCGGCACGCCAGCTGCATTTCTTCTCTGCCAAACCAGAGTGCCGTCCAGTTGCACGGCCACTGGTTCAGCCTTTTTGGGTTGGCTAAATCTCAGTGAAAGGAAGAGGGCTGACTCGAGTCTGTCTACACAGGCAGCCCTCTTCTCGACTGGCAGCAAAGTCACAGCAATGCTCCCGGGGAAGCTCAAGATGGAGCTTCCCTTGATGTGGAGCCGGGAAATAGCACCAGGACATTGCAGCTCAGGTTGCCGAGGCTCACAATCCCATAGCGATACTCCTGGGAAAAGTAGCACATCTCCACAGACTTGGGTGATTTTCATAAACTATGATGAAAATTATGAAACTGTTCTGCACTTCCCACCTTAAAATAATAAACATGTCAGCCTACAGCAAGATAATCCATTATTTAAAAGACAAGGTGCCTGCAGCTCTAAGCGAGTGAGTGATGAAACCCAGGTACGCGTGCTTCCCACCAGGCACGTTTCCTCAGTTTCCCAGTTGACCGTTTCACAGCAGTTTAGCGGCAGAACACAAGCTCATGGCTTTTAGGAATAGCGTGGCCGGGTTCCCTGCTGCCAGCCCACGAGGAGGAGCTGCACAGGTTGCTCCCTGCTGCCGTTCTGCCGCTCGCCCTCAGCTGAAGGTGACCGATGGCAGAGGCTGGAAGGCAGAGTGCTGAGCCTGGCCACCCAGGGCCCCGGCGCTCTGAGGGGCGTCCTTGCGGCTAACATTCGGCTACGGGGCGGCAGTGAGGGGGGAGGACATTTTAAGCAGCTACAACCACATCTGCAGTGAGCAGCTAGCTCCCGCCTCAGGCGCCATCTGCTTGAACTTTGATTAGTTTTAGGTCGAGCAAAGGCTGCGATGGTTTTGCCTCCACCGAAATGTGGGTTTGGCTTCTGCCTTGCTTGTCTGAATGAACAGACAGCACAGTACTAGATGTCACCGGAATGTAAATGGTTTACTTTAAACCAAGTGCTCCCTATTAGAATATTTGTTTGTTTGCCTTCCTCATTGTAATAAATTAAAATCCCCTACAACACAGCGGATGCTGATGACTGAATAATAATTAGCACTAATAATCCGTTTGGGATTGTGCAGGTGTTATTCAGAAGACAGAAAGAAGGAACAAGTTGTTCAGTGAGCTGCAAAACTAATGAAACTCGGTTTCCCAGGGGCTGCGCCTTGCAAGGCTGGTGAGCGGACCCAGCCTTTGCTGCAGGAGGAAGGGACAAGTGGATCCCTCTCTCCTTTGCTCAGCTATAGCTTTCATGAAATCACAGCAACCTGGTATTTTTGAGACTCTTACAACTCTGTTGCATGTCTCTAGCATCGGCCAGAAGGATGGAAAGTGGGAAGGTAGGCAGAAATGAAAGGTTCAAAGGAAACCAAGCTACAAAATAAATAGGGTCCCTTCTCTTTACCCAGCTACCGATTGTCATAAAACTTGTAGGAAGAGAATGTTTTTGAGCTGTCCATCTTTTTGTTCATCCCATCAGAAATTGGGGACCATCCTGACAGACACAGGGGCCATAGATCCCCTCCCCTGGCTGCAGGCCCCCAGCACCTAGAGAGAAGGAGTAACCCTGGCACTCTGAGGTGGCACCTGGTGGAGAGGAACGCGCCTCCTCAGGCATGGTCCAGCTGGCCTCCTTAGATGTCCATGCCGGTGAGGAGGAGTCACAGCCCAGAAGAGCCAGTCCCTCTCCCCAGGCTGTACAGCCTGTCTGGACCATCAGCACCGGTGCACTGAGCCCATCCCTAGCTGAACACCTGCCAACATGATCCCAAAAGCATCACTCTTTTTTTTTCTTTTTTGAGAAACCTGACTAAAATTATTGCTGTGGGATTT
This sequence comes from Burhinus oedicnemus, assembly GCA_008921705.1. Taxonomy (NCBI): domain Eukaryota; kingdom Metazoa; phylum Chordata; class Aves; order Charadriiformes; family Burhinidae; genus Burhinus; species Burhinus oedicnemus. The sequence continues at coordinate 248,376 of VFFE01006637.1, read as the reverse complement.
TTGTCTGCGTTAACAAGCCTTGATTAAACTGGTGATCCTCTGCAATTATAGATATTTCATAGGTTTAGTCTTCCATGTTTGACTGTACCTGGAAAGCTGGCACAAGCATAACGCGCGCTTTCTGAGAAACCTACAGCAATTTGTAAATAACTAAGTAAGAGGAAGAGCAGCTTCATCTGATGCTAATGGCAGAGTTAAAGCTGTGCAGTGTTTTCTGTGGAACATTTTGAGTTAAGCTCTTTTAATTTGTTATACAATTACAGATTTCTCCCTTAATTAGTAGAGCGGTCAATGATCTTGGGATAAATACTGTCTGGTGCAGGTCAATTGCTGTTAGTGTCTCATTGTACAAAAACAATAGAAGCTTTGTAATCATAGGGGTCACTGCTGGAATTATCAACAAATTTGGGGGTTAGAGCAGGAAAGGGAAAAAAGCAAAAGAGAAAGTTGCTTGTCTTCTTCTGCAACAGCTTTTAATCTAGTAGACAGCTAATTGTTGTTGTTAAGTGTATTAACACAAAAAGCACATGAAAAAAAGAACAAAAAGACAATATTAGATGAATGTGCTAAATATAAGAAGGTGCTGAAAAAAAATTAAGGAATAATACTTTAAAATCAACAGCAATATATTTTTGCATGCAACTTTGCAAATCCAAATTCAAAATTACAACCTGGAAAAGGATTTTGTTTCTTATTGAAGTAAAAAATTATTATAAAATTATCTGTTATAAAATTCCTTACATTTACTAACTGAAGAAAATTGTGTTCCTTTTCCAAAGTGTCTTCAAGGAGTTCAGCAAGTCAGGCTGTTAAAATGAAGCTTTTGGCTAAAATTCTTTTTTAATTCCTTTCTGACAAGGACCCTTTTAAAGACTTGAGTATTCCTCACTAACAGAGTTCATATAGAGAGAATTAGGTTGCAAGACTCAGCTTTTTTAAAAATCCTGTTTAAAAATCCTGATAGAGGTAGAAGCAGGACTTAGCTGGCATCTCACCCGAGCAAGCCATAGCGTCATTTCACTCATAAAATGAGGGTACTGGGGACTCTTCAGAAATACAGAGTCGGGCTACAACCAGCAGCACCGGACACCCCTTTGAGGCACTTGTCCCTGTTCCCAAATGTCAGAGGTTTCCACTCGTCCATTCCTCAGGTTAATATTTTATACATGGAGTAGAAAAAGAGAGACACCTCGCTCTGACTTCTTGCCTTTAACACCAATTAGAAGTGACACAAACTTCCCTTCGGGAGGTTTGACACCATTTGCTGCTCTGGGGGAGGACCAGGTTGCAGATGACAGCACTGGTGTTTGAAGGCAAAAGCACCGTGGATCACAGAGCTGGAGGCCAAGTGCTCACCTGTTGGAGTGGGTCCAGAGGAGGGCCATGAAGATGATCAGAGGGTTAAAGCCCCTCTGCTATGCCGACAGGCTGAGAGAGTTGGGGTTGTTCAGCCTGAAGAAGAGAAGGCTCCGGGGAGACCTTATAGCAGCCTTCCAGTATCTGAAAGGGGCCTACAAGAAAGCTGGAGAGGGACCTTTTACAAGGGCATGTAGTGATAGGACAAGGGGTAATGGCTTCAAGCTGGAAGAGGGTAGATTTAGATCAGATCTCAGGAAGAAATTTTTCACTATGGGGGTGATGAGGCACTGGAACAGGTTGCCCAGAGAAGTTGTGGAGGCCCCATCCCTGGAAATGTTCAAGGCCACATCGGATGGGGCTTTGAGCAAGCAGGTCTAGTGCGAGGTGTCCCTGCCCACGGCAGGGGGGTTGGAACTAGATGATCTTTAAGGTCCTTTCCAACATAAACCATTCTACGATTCTATGATTATCTCCTTGGGCAGACAGTGCAAGCTGTGAGCACCTGCAGATACCTCTGCCACCAAAGTGGGCTCTGAGGGCCTCTGCCAGCAGCAACTGCACGGGCCACCTTAGCAACCCTCCTTCTCCCTAAGCAGGGCTGGCCATGAAAATCCCCTTCACTTTGCCACCACTCTTTTGAGCGGTGACCTCCCAGGTTGTGTGGGAAAGCCGCCCTCCACCTGGTAAATAGAAATAAACCCTCTGAAGTTCTCATCCTTTCTCATTTAAAGGCCATTTACTTGGAGATTTCAGCTTTGCTGGAGGGAACAGGTATTTCATGTATTTAGCTGATTTAAGGCAAAGCCGTTAGCTGATACAAATCCGACCTGTCACATTTAGATTTCTCTAAGTAGCTAGAAATTTCATTTAACTGTGCAGTGTTGCTAGCACCAGAGGTCTCCTTAATTCCTTTCTTGTTACCATTTTTTTTTCCCCTATTGAAAGGCCAAGTGCATCTCCATGGAGCAGGAAGGCTCCAGCAGCGTGCATCAGTTCACCCACTAGCACAGTGCCACTGGAAGAACTGCAGGAACAGTGCACCATTTTCAAGTCACAGCAAAATTATTATTTTTCTTCTGCCCAGACACTCACAGCACGGCATGTTTTCAGAGAGGTCTTGGAAGCCTTGAAAACAGAAAAGTTTACAGATTTTTTTAAATGTTTTTTATTTTCGGTATATGAGCTCATGCAAAGCAACTATTCCAAAGCCCATTAAAGTAATAATTAACTTTGGTGGACTTTGACTCATACCCCAAAATGCCAAATAAAACCAGGAATTTATTTCCGTGTTAGTCCCCTCCACACTTATTGAATGATTCCACTTATTGCCAGGTATTGCTCCTACTGGAGGCTGCACTTTCTCCTTGCCCGATTAGTGATCTCCATTTTATATTATTTTTTAGAATAGCCTTTCTCCCACTGAGCTGAGCTATTCATTTTATATCATGCACAAAAATATCTCAATGAGTATTTCTTGTAGCTTGACTACTACTCAGCTGTAGAAATCTAGAAAATGTTTATTGTGGTCAGCTGTCACGTGATGCTGTAGTAAGTCATCAGCAGAATAAACCATTGCAGCATTGCTATTTCTGTGTGGAAAAAGGAAAGCATTAGTAAAACACATCTGGAATATACAGTTATGCCACACTAAGGGCTCCCAACTACAGGCTAATAAAAATAATGGACTTGTTTGCCGTCCAATTAAGGTGCTCTTGATATTGTAAAGTAGCATACTCCCCAAAACAGTCCTTCTGATAATTCCCTAACAGAACGAGGTCAGTTGTAAGCAGATCACTCTAACTGAGGCAATTTCATGTATGCGAGTAAAATTGAAAATAGACAAGATTTATCTCTGCCTAGATGTTAGTATATTACAAACACATCTTTTATTCCTTTGGTTGTGCTTTACAATCAAGAAACCAATAACTTCTTACAGAACAATGTTCTATTGAGGCCTGTTTGTATTACAATGACTGATTTTTCCCTCTTTTTTTTCAGTTCTCAGCACAGTTCAGCATGTTCCAGACCATCAAGGACCAGCTAGAGCAGCGGACCCGGATCCTGCAGGCCAACATCCGGTGGCAGCAGGAGGAGCTCCAGAAGATACAGGAGCAGCTCTGCCTGGTCCAGGACTCCAGCGTACAGGTGCGTTACTGCTGGGAGGGGCAGAGCGAAACATCCTCTCTCACATGGCCGTTGATAGGGTTGGAAACTTAAAATTAGCTCCAGGGTCCAGGAAACCTGGACATGTGGAAACCAGGTCATCTGAATGAGGATGTTGCCCTCTGAAAGCCTCTTGAGTAACCTACATCAAAAAAGATTTAAGAGCTCTCTGGAAGAAGAAAAGGAAGAAATATCTCAGCCTTAGGAGGAGGAGAATTTGGGTCATTTACAGTAGCATTTTAATACTTTATCTACCGAGTCTTCAGGCTGAGCAGCTGTAATAGAAAAGTGTTCAAGTTCAGACTCGGCAATGATTATGTCTCTCCAGTTCATTACCTTCTATCCAGTCACTGCTCGCTTCATGTTGGCATCACTAGTGCTCAGTATGTCTGTCCAGCTCTTCCTTAGCCAACAGCCCGCCTTCAGGCAGTGCTCACCTCTTTCATTCGCTCCCTGTTTTCCTGACCCTATCCCAGCCCAGATACAGAGCACAAGAGATTAACTTCCTTGTCACGTTAAAAACCCTCACACCTCTGCTGATGTTCATTTGTTCATACCTGGGAGGTGTCTGAATTTGTTCTTCACTGGACCAGCTTAAGCCTTTAGGGTGAAGCTGACTGAGCCTGCTCTTACGCCTTTGATACCTCCTGCACAGAGCTAGAATTCACTAAGTACAGTATCTGCTTTTAATTCACTGAGTACAGGATCTGCTTTGTACTACCCCTTATGTCTACCACACCTCAGAAATAATAACAAGTGCAGTTCAGTACGTTGCGGGTTTCACTTAATGACAAATGGACAAATGATCCAGTTTTATGGAAGTTTTCTGAATGCAGGGTGATTACTGCTGTTTGTCATAATTTAACTACAAATGCCAGGTTAAATGACCCTTGCTAGAAGTGTTGCATTGGGGACCTACTGTAAGTATTGTACTAACAAGATTTTTTCAGAAGACAAGCTCTGTCACAGAAACGAATGTCTCAACATTTTAAGCACAGGATGAAAACCTGGGACCTGCTGAAGCCAGCGGGAATTTTGTTCCTGACTTCCACGGAAATAGACTCTCACCCATCATGAGTACCTGTGAAATACAGTTTCACATATTAAAACAAATTGGGATTGTATGTTTAGGCAATTAAGGGATCGGAGAAGCCAAATTAGAAACTTGTCACCTAAGTTGCTGCATGTGCCCTGCTGTAAGACAGCACAGCAATGGTGGGTCCAAAAACCAGGACTCTCTGTTCCTGGTGCTGTATAAGCATATAGGTAGATCAGGTCTAACTTCAGACTATTTCTTCTATTGGTTCTGTGCTGACTTTGATTAATGGGAAAGCAAAGTCTCTCTGCAATTAACTGGTCTTCAGTTCAAAATCATGTCGTGTCTGAAAGCTATTATTGTTATTATTAATATCAAGAGACGTGATATTCTCACTTCCTCTCTTTTTAATTGGGTGAAAACCATTAGTCTCTCCGGGTGAAGTCTTCAATAGTCACGTACACTTCTTTTTTTTTTTTCATAATTCAGGCAAAAGTAGACGACCAGAGCATATTCTTATATGCAGGAAATGGATTTTACTTTTACATAGCTGTCTCCCACATGCACAAGGGTGCATTTAATAACCCAAAGACCATGGGAAAGATTCTTGGATATGCTCATAGAGAGCTCAAGCAGAGAGAAGAGGAGGCCCAGTGGGTAAATGGTGGGTAGTTCTGTACCGCCCGCTTCATACCAGTTTGTAGTTCTGAGTTATACCATTTGGGTGATCCTCTCCCCCATGAAGACTGTACCAGGTTGGACCAAGTATTTTCAGACTCTGATGTCAGTAGTGACCATGTCCCAGCCTTCTACAGATGCAGAACTGAGAGGCGGCGGGAACGGAGGGCAGCTTGGAAATGCAGGGGCTGCACATCTGCCTGAAGGGGCAATGCTGGACGGGGAGGGTCGTCCTCTGTAGTTCCAGTGCCTTCCAGCCTCCTCAGAGCAATCAAACAAGGTGATGAGATGCAAGGGGTCACACTGACTCATGGCCAGGGCCTTTTCCTTCTCCCACTTTCTCTAGATTAAAAAAATAAAAAATAAAACAAACCCACAAAGAAATTATGGTGCTGTTGCAGGGATAGAGTGAGGCCAGGAATTAGATTTGTCTTATTTGGCTAGCGGCAACTTAAAAGAAAGCCTCACACTTTTGCATGTAGCACTTCTGTGACTTGCAAGCAGCTACAAGTAAACTGTTAAATCAGAAATCCAACCACGTGCTTTGCAGCACAGATTTCATCATTCAGGGAGCTGGATGTCTGCAGACATTGATCCGTGTCTATTATCAGAGCTACAAAGCATAGTAGCAAATAGGCAAGCATTACTATCAAGCACATTTCTGGTCTCTTTAATATTCTGCGTAGAAGAGCTGTAAGCATGGGGGAGTGCCGTAGGCTGTCTGAAAAGGGGGAAGTGTTCTCCGGTTTTCCCTCATTAGCTGATTTATTAGCATATCTTCCCCACTGGTTCAGTCCCTTCCACACAGAAAAGTACAGGTAGCTCTATGGAGAATTAAGCCAAATTTCCATTTTCTTCGGAGATCTTCAAAACTGCAGTACGGCAGTCCACCAAGAAACGCTTTCCCAACCAGACAGATGTTGAGCACGGTAGTCTGCGTTAGAAACTATTTCCAAGAGCCTTGTGCGATGAAAGATGAAACTAGCAGGAGGGTTGTGGGCCCTGAACAAAACTGTTCAAAACCCCATTAAATCCCCGTTACTGCTTTTCCTGACAAACTAAAGTATGAAGGACAGAAGCAGCAAGAGTAACCTCAGAAGTCTGAAGGATGCTGTGTCTGCTCCAGATTTGAACAGTCTAGCTAATGAATTGTGGATGGGGAGGAAGGCAGAAGGGCTGAGCCTGACCAGCCTGCAAGAACTACAAACGAGACCATGCACAGCCACCCATCATTTGCAAACCAGGCTCCCTTCGAAGTCAGTGAATCTCAGCTTCCCAGTGCTGTGTTTCTCATCTTTCCCTATTTTACATAAAGAAAGAGTCTTGATGTCTGTAATGATGAGCCCGAAGGCGATAATCCCCTGATTATCCAAAGGACAGGTAGAGTCAAAGAGCCGTTTTCCTCACGATGTCTTGCCAGTTGATTCATCCATTAGCTGTAGCGACCATCTATCTCGGAATGAGGGGGCAGCCGTGTCAGAGGGTCCCTCCCCTCCCTCGCTGCTTTGCTGGGTATGTTAACAAGCTGGCCAATTAAAAAATATTTGTAAGATGCTTCACTGACCTTGCAGTCCGTAAATCAGCCACGAGACACGTCATTAGCAGCTGTGCAGTTAGGGGGATGCTAATTTATCTACTTGGATTTGCTCAGACTGGGAAAGATTTCGTTCTTTATTAGGGGGTTTCTGTTGTTATTTAAAGCTGCTGTATTTCAGTGTTTCAGGGGAATTCAGGCAGGACTATAACAAAAGAGGCACATTATGAAAAAAATACCACTAAGTTTTGTACAAATGAAGCATGTTCTTGCTTTTAGGCTTAACTAGCAGGTAGAAATTCCATGCTTCGATCCTCTCTCAGGTTAACTCTTGCTTTGATGAGGCATCTTGAGTCTTCCAGTTCTGCGGGGACACAGGTTAAATGGCACCATCGTTTCCTGCCCTGAGCTTGTTTTTTCCAGGACATTTATGTTCAGACAGTAATAATGCTGCTTTGGCCATTATAATGCAGCAGAGGGTCCCTTGGTATGAAACACTCAGAGCCCTCTCAGCATATGAACACATGAATAAGCGAAATTGGTTTACCGCGATAAACTCGGTTGTAAATTTATAAAATATTAGCTGCCAACCGTTAACCGTGCACGTTGCTACCCAGTGGCGCACTCTGGTAATTGCAAAGCAGGTTACTCTGCTTTCTTTCAAGGATAAGCTCCTTCGTCTTCATCTGGAAGTGAGGCATGCACACAGGCAGGTCCCTGCAAAATAAGTAGTTCGCTGCAAGTTCACACCCTGCCTGGTATTTGCATCGATAGATGTTGACTTCGCATTGGATGAACTTAGTATTTCTCCAGCGCTGTGCACCACGTACAGGGAGGACACTTAACTTAATCCTCCTAAAGGTCTTAATTTGCAGTGATCTGACCAGTACCAGTGGGCTCACACTCCCCATCCCAGTTTTGAAACGCACCACTTGCTTTACCTGTTCTGAATTTTATATCAAATGTTTTATATTAAATTTTGTATCACTGGCGACCAGTTTCATTGCTAGAGCGAATCAAGTGAGTTCATTTACAAACATGTCCAAAGCTTAGCTTCTATATACAGAAAATAATCAAGAAAATGAATTTTCATAGTTTCTGTCTTTGATTTATTCATAATAAGACCTATTTACTTGGCAGAAGTTGCGAGACCATCTGTCTTTCTGATATGTAATGGCTCCAAACTCAGTGAGCAGTGTTTTTAAAAGAAAACACTCGGAGCTAGTTTCAGACCTGCTGTGAGCAGCCCCAACTCTGTTACTTGACCCATTTATTTCTATCACACATCTTTGAGATGTGGTTGGCCTACAGCACCTGAAACAAGCCGTTGCTTTACGTCCATTAACATTTTCCTTAATTGCCCCTCTCTCCCAGCTGATTAATGTAAGCTTTGTCTGTACCTTTTTTCTGACTAAAATCTTGGCACACAGAAATTCATTAAAAATTTATCGTATTTAAATAAAAACTGTGTTTTAAAAGCTAGATAAATAAGTACAAATACGATGGATCAACCCATACTTAACCAAAGAAAAGCAATGGATTGTGCTGGTCCTTTGGAGAAAGGTATGGGTTTTTTCTGAGAGAAATTAGAAGGGACGTGATAGTTTAGGGAATTGTTAATATAGCAATAAGCTGCAGAAAGGTGTACTAATTACTGGGTGTACCTCAGACCTACTACTAGGCATGAGACCGATGGATGAATAATGAACAGAATAATTGTGATTCTGATTTCTTTTAAAGCCTAAGTAGCTCCACTTAAATTAATGGAGTTCCACACATGTAGCAGTGGTGTGGAATCGGAATCAGATCCAAAAATGCCTTCAACTACCTGGGATGCGTACCTTCGTACAGTCCTGCATGGCAAGAGGCTAGCTTCAAAATACTGCAAAGATAGCTTGTAGCATTAATAATTCATAGTTTTAAAAGATGCCTTTTTCCTTTATATGGCTATAATAAAAGAAATAGCCTCTAGAAAAGCAAAAAATTCCCGAGCCCTACAACTTTTAAAGAAGAAAGTCTCATCTTGCAATGCAGGCATGGAGAATATATCATTTGCAGAAACTCTAACAGAGGAGCTGCTACCTCTTTTGCACAAGTCAAATGCATGGCACGGTTAGGAAGAACACCGGGTGACAGTTACCTGATGGGAAATCAGATAAATGACAGCAACTGTCTGTTTACACATCTTCTCAATGATAACGACACGGCCATTCAACACAGACAGCTCTGGCCTGACTGTGGCCTCATTAAAAACATTCGACAACCCAACTGTATGTAAGGTGTTGAATTTCCAGAGAGAAATTCAAAAGCAGCCCTGTCTGAAAGGCAGGCAGATTTTGTTGAAAGGAGAAATGAAAGGACTGAAAAGACATGGAGTTACTCTCTTCTCTCTGGTCAGGATGCCCCAGAACATGGTGAACGTACAGGGAACTGCTCTTACAAGTGCCATGCCCACCCCACGGAGAGAGGACTTGCACCTTCAGGACACATTTCACAAGTAATGAATGAACTTACAGAACAAGAAATCAAGAAACTAGATACAGTCAGAACTGTTAATGTAGGAAAGATAGGTGATTTCCAACCAACAGTATATGCATTGTGAATCCAGAAATGTGGTAACTTTATTTTAGAATATATCTTTGGATTTAATTCTGTCACTTTCATTATCCGAGGCAGCTGGGCTATGTAAATAAACCCTCCCCCCTTCTTTTCCAGATGTTCCTACAGCAGCCGACGGTGTCCCTGAGCTTTAGCAATACTCAGCAGCCAGAGCCGCAACAGCTACAGCAGAGGTCAGGGGCCATTTCGCAGCAGCAGCTTGTCCCCAGTCCTCAACTTCAAGGGCAAATTGCATCTTCGCAAACAGCAAACCAGCAAGCACTGAGAGAAGCAAGCGTGATATCGAGCCAGGTAATCATTTCTTTGAATAGAGAAGCATTTATACGGGAAGAAGATGTTGTTATTAAACAAGCAAGTAAAAACATGTCAGTCCTGTAAGTGTGCCTTTGCCTTGCCTTCCCTATTCTCCTATATAAGGGCAGCCTGTATAAAGGGTCTCCCTACAGCATTTACTTTACCTTAAATCCCTTTTTTTAAGACCTGAGCCAGCAGGGTTCCCTGAGCAGCCGTTTCAGCCTGAAAACTGAGTAGGGGGCGGCATACAAAAGGTGTGGATGACATTTTTCTTTAGCCGATCACGAAAGAAACCTGACGACCACACTGGAAACTAGCAATAGCAGTGTCAGCAGCGCGACGTCTCAAAGTAAGCTTTACCCCCGCTGGCTCCCTGAATCCAGCCGGACGCCGCTGACACAGCGAAGCCTGCTGCCTGCTGTGGTGGCACACAGCCGGAATACATGGAGATTTGTCTGAGACCCCCAGGTTGCGAGCGTAACAGATTCCCCTGCAGGGGGAAATAAAGTTCAGCCTCAGTTAGAAGTAACGGAGACCTGTCAAAGCTAGTAGGTTTGGCACAGGATTTTTTTTCCTTATTGCTGGTTTCTCGGCATTTCCAGTTTTTGTTCTTCCACCCACCTGTTGTACCTCCCTTTACAGAAAACTTAGCTCCTGTTTCTGTTACCTGAGTGTGCCGCAAATAGCTGCACCGTTATCTTCAGACCCCGCGGCTCTAGCTTTTAACCTCCTACATACCTGTATTATAATTACTCTATTAAAATAAAAAGTGTATTCGTGTTATAAATAGAAAAAAAAACCACACCAATTTTTTCTCTAATAAGGTTTATTCCCATCACCGGCCTTTTACAGCAGTGCTAATCAGGCCCAACTTTGCTCGTGACTTCACGGGGTGGTTGGCGTTCCCCTCCTCAACTGCTCGACGCCAGGCCCGGGGTGGCTTTGCCGTCCCAGGGGTTTCTCAGGCCGGGTACACAAAGCGCGGGGCAGCGGGGGCCGCGCAGGCGGCGGCAGGCTACCGGCACCACACCGTTCCTTCTGCCCGACAGCAGCCGGCCAGGCATTAACGCCCCCGCCGCGCTCCCACGGCCCCTGCCTCCGCGCTTTCCCCGCGCGGCGGTCACGGACGCGCTCGAGTTTCGCTCTCCAACACCCCCCTCCCCACGCCCCTTCTCTTTCAGGGCCCGAAGGCGGCCAGGAGCGCGGAGCTGCCGGCGGGCGGCGGCCGCCCCCCCCGCGGCGCACCCCCGCCTTTCGCCGCAGCCCCCGGCGGCGGCGGCGGCGGCACGGCGGCGCCCCCTGCCGGCCTGCCGCGGGGAGGCACCCCCGGCCCGCCCGCCGCCGGCTGCAGCCACGACCAGCAGCTCAGGTAGGGCCCGAGCCCGCGGCGGGGCGGTGGGGTGTCTCCGCTTTCTCTTCCGCTGCCTCGGGCGGGCGCTGGGGGAGGGCCGGGAGCTTGGCAGCCAACTAGACACGTCAACCGAAAAATCCTCGGAGAGCTCAGATAACAAGCCATTCCCACCAGCAGGAGGGAAAGAGATTTCACCCTCCTGAAATCCTAGCGCCCAGCCTCCCAGCGGGGCACCCGCATTACCAGAAAGGGCAGGCGCTGCCCCAAATCCCCACCTCGCAGCGCACAGGACGCGCCTGCCATGGCCGGGAGCTGAGGTTACATCTCCTAACGCTCAGCCTTGTGCCGTGCCTACGGCAGCGTCCCGCCTGTTTTCAAACTGTGCGAGTGAGAAGCTCAACGTGAGCCGGCGATGGGCACCTGCAGCCCAGAGGGCCAAACGCATCCTGGGCTGCATCAAAAGAAGCGTGGCCAGCAGGTCGATGGGAGGGGATTCTGCCCCTCTACTCCGCTCTCGTGAGACCCAACCTGGAGTACTGTGTCCAGCTCTAGGGCCCCCAACATAGGAAGGACATGGACCTGTTGGAGCAGGTCTATAAGAGGGCCACGAAGATGATCAGAGGGTTCGAGCACCTCTGCTATGAAGACTGGCTGAGAGAGTTGGGGTTGTTCAGCCTGGAGAAGAGAAGGCTCCGGGGACACCTTATAGCAGCCTTCCAGTATCTGAAAGGGGCCTACAAGAAAGCTGGAGAGGGACCTTTTACAAGGGCATGTAGTGATAGGGTGACGGGTAATGGCTTCAAGCTGGAAGAGGGTAGATTTAGATTAGATATCAGGAAGAAAGTTTTCACTGTGAGGGTGGTGAGGCAGTGGCCCAGGTTGCCCAGGGAAGTTGTGGAGGCCCCATCCCTGGAAGTGTTCAAGGCCAGGTTGGATGGGGCTTTGAGCAAGCAGGTCTAGTGGGAGGTGTCCCTGCCCATGGCAGGGGGGTTGGAACTAGATGATCTTTAAGGTCCCTTCCAACCTAAACCAGTCTATGATTCTATGATTTGTGTGGTCCTTCTGCTACAGCAATGTCACTTTTTCTCTTTTCCCTGTGCCAGGCTGCTGCTCAGCCAGCCCATTCAGCCCATGATGCCTGGGTCCTGTAACGCAAGACACCCTTCAGACCTCAGCATGGCGGGATCCCAGGCTAAGTATGTGACTTGTCAAAGATAAAATATCAAAGTTGCTTTTGAGGGGAAATAGCCTTCTTTAGTAAGATGACGAAGGAATTATAAATATTGGGAACGCGTTATTGTGCTAAGCCTGCCTTCCAGTGTCAGGGTCAGCCTTACCCTGCCTGCTGACATCAGGAAGGATGACAGAGAGAATCACAGCATGCCAGCAGCATTTTAACAAGCCAAGGTGGGGGGAATTTTTCTCCCTCACATGATGCTTGCTTCAGTGCTGGAACTTCTGACCCACCAAGGTAAATGTGCGAGAGAAAGTCAGCGCTGGCCTGGTTGAAATGACCGGCGCCGAGACAGCCCCTGCTCTCTGGGCAGTGAGACGCTGGTGCAACACCAGTGGAGCTATGCCTGATCTGCACCCACAGAACTGACAGAACCAACAGCCCCCCACGCCTGAGCACTCTCAGAAAAGCTGCTGAACAAACCACCTCAGTTGTCTCCTCAAAACTCAGATGAAGGAAGCAGAAAACACCAGTCAGAAAATGCCTTTTTTTTTTCCCTAGCTGTTTTTTGTTACTCTACTTAATTGTGAACTGCTAAAATAATAAGGCAGCTGTTTGCACATCATTACTTTAAAAGTAATTCTGTATGTCACCTCAGGAATGTAGGTATTCAGTACTTCCTTTTTTTAAACATCATTATTGCTGTTTAAGATTATCTTGAGTTAAACTTTTCAACTTTAAGTATACAGCATTTTAGATCTGCTTTTAAGCATCTAAATAAAAGAGATCTGATCTGCAAAGATACATCTCCCGGTTCATGTAGACGTCCTGACTCACGGGACCCTTTTTTCGGAGCTCACATCCTACTATAAGTACCCAAACCCTAGCATTTCTGACTAACCCCTAATGTTGAACAGCTGTTGAGCGAACACATGCCACAGTATGATCTCATCACCCAGTACAGGATAAACAGAATTAGGCTGGGTTGGCAATAGCTCCACTGTGGTTTTGCCCACAGCCTTCCACAAAACAACACATATTTAAGTTTAGCTATGCAAAAGCAGACTAGCAAGAAGACCAGAGTATTTTGTTTCTGGCCCATCCCTCACTCCGGACGACTTCTAGAGGCTTCTTGTGTTCCTACAGTGTGGCTCACAGCTATGGGAACTGCTGACCATACTTGGCAATACGTATATGAGCAGCTTAAGAAGTAATCAACCCTACCCTTCCTTCTGTAAGAGATTACCACCCCCACAGGCAGTCGCAGGGGAGCGCAGGCAGCAGAACGGGAGGTATATTTACTTCGCCACCACTGCAGTTCAGAGCTCAGCATATTAATACAGAATCAAAGGCCATTCGGTTTAATGAGCCTGGGATGTGAATGCTGTGGCTGAAGAGAAGACATGCATAAACCAGAATCTTTAATGAATCTAAAACGTGGTCTGGATTTTGAGGTGAGATGTATGCTGCCCTCCGAGTCCTGCTCATGCATAGAGTAAGGCAAAACAGTGCTGTTAACAGTGACATCATTCATATTAGCAGGTCCCGTGCACTGGAGTCCTTTATTAGCAATTATTTATGAAGACTAGGGACTTCCATCCCTATCCCAAGAGAAGACCTTTGCTTCCAACAGTTTGTTCTTGATTGTTTTAATTCCTTCTTTCACAGATACTCTCAAACCCAACAACTGTTTCAAAGTTTGGAAGTGCAGACTTCCAGCAGCAGCTCTCCAATCGTACTGATGGGACAAGCAGTGTTAAACCAAGGGTTCGCCACTACACCTCCTTCCCAGCCATCCTCTCTGCCACCTATGCAACTCCAGCACCAACAGCATCAGCAACAACGCTACCTGCAGGTAGGGCAGGACAAAGAGCACGATGTATAAAATGTACACACAGAGTAATAAGGCGAATGGGCTGTGCAAACGGGGGCCCAAGTTTCAGTGGGAGCCTGATCATGGCAGAAATGGCGATTTTAGAGATACTGAAATATGTGAGACACTGATACAGTGCCACGTACCCCTCCAGTATAGCAAGGGAGCAGTGAGAACAGTCAGAATATTTCAAAGGAAATTACTAATTCTGTACATTGGAAACATAATCAGATTATCCTGGCTATATTTAAAGTGTATTTCTAGATGGAGAAAATTGCTGCCTTAGGATTTATTCTGTACTCTTTATTCAGTATAAAACTTGCTTAGTTTACAAGTCAAAATATGATTTTTAATTACCAGCATTGACATAAAATGAGATCTAGATCAGATATCTGGAGCCCTTCAGTAAATTAACATATTTCTTCAACTCCACAAGGCAAAGAAGATAAACTGGAGCACATTGCCTGGAAGAACCAGGTGATTTGAAGATGTAAAAGTACTTATTTTTTGACCTAATTCAACACATACTAAAATAAAAGGGATGGAGGCAAACAAGGTGTCTCTGTATTAACTCAAAATGAGCTGAACTCAGTCTGTAAAACCTCACATATCCACCGGAATTGTTGAAAGAGCATCATCAACCTCAAATTATTAAACTCTTGTTATTGAAATGAAATCATTATCATAACTGAGAATTAATGAAAAAACTATGGCAGATACTGTTCCCAATAAAAGCATCTGCAAAATTCACATACTTCACCACTGCAAGGTTGCACCCTATTGTAAACTCGCAAAAAGGAAGGGCTAGAAGGCACAGAATGAGGTGCAGTAGGATCCCCCATTTTATTTCTGTTTCATTTCAATCATCCACCTGTGTCACTTCTGACACGTTCACCCACTCTGTTCCTAAACAGGCTTTTCAGGATAACCTGCAAATCCTAGGCAGTGCATTCTTATTAGAAAACCTTTCTCAATGCCTAATTGTAATGTTCTTTGTTGCAATTTATGTCCATTCCTTCTAGCATTAGGTAAGCTAACCCCATGCCAAACAGCCCCAGAAATAAAAGCCAGCAAACTAGTAGTATTTTTAAGCACCTTGTACATTGAGGATGAAGAGCTTTAACATGGGAAAGAATCGAATGCCACGGTGAATTTTATTTTATCTGTAGGTGCCAACACCAAGTTCTTTGCACAATGAGCAACCTGATTCTTTGCTCCTGCCATCTTACTCACCACAGCAAGGAAATATGGGGTATCATCAGACACAACAGCAGCAGCAGCAGCAACAACTAACATCAAGAAGAAGCAATAGCTTATCAGAATCATCAAATTTACCACAGCCACTGCGATAGAGTCCCACCAGCACAATCAATGCACGATTAGCTTTAACCAATGGGCACATGGGGCAGAAGAGAATGACTTTCTACTTACTGTTTTGGCTTTTGCACAAGCATTCCTTTCAAAGCTCTATGACAGAAGTACGCCACAGAGTGCAAGACTTCCACAGACAGTGCATTTATGGCATGCTGGATTCAGTTTGCGCTGTCTCGTGAACACAGTATGTACTGACAGAGCAAAATAAAAAGGAACACTATCCTGTGCAGCCTCCATCATCAATGGGTGCACGGGAGGAGGCATTCAGTCTTGGCGTGTCACTCTGAAAGCTGTCTGGCAATTCCAAAAGACTGTTGACAGACTCATGAGGTACTTGGCCTTCACTGTTTCAGTTCTTCTTTTGTGTATGAAAAGCACTGCGTCAAAGGTCTATTGAGGAGAGAACAAGAGATTATTTTTATTATGATTATTGTTATTATTTTGCACAACTGCACAGAGGACAAAACCTAGGCACTTTCTGTAAAGAGAAGTTTGTTTCCTTATTCTTGTGGCCAAATTAGCACATCCAATGGAGGAGAAAGCCCAGTCATTGGTGAAGATGGTCTACAGCTCATAACCCTTGATTTAGAATCTGAAAAGTATTATGCAGCTTACCCTAACTGTTCTTCATTACTAAAAAACAAACAAAAAAACCCCACAACCCACACTGGACTGTTTTCTATATGAATTGTGATTGCAAAGCAGAACTCAAATTGTAAGCACAATCATGCAACTCTCTAATAGTACAACACGGATCCTTCTTCAACCTGAATAACTCACCCACTGCAAGTCTCTGAGAAATATGCACTGTGTTTTGGCCCACTGACTCGGGATGCTGCAGACTATTACATATCTCTTTCATTATAACATTTAGGATTGAATTTTCCTTTTGGGGGGAAAAAAAGAAATGCACTTTTCGCTTTTTTTGTATGTTTTCTGTTGATATGTTTCTAAGAAAGATTTTATGTAATTATTAAATAAAAAGTAGTGTATTGTACAGCTGTTGTAATAATGACCTATTTCTATATAAAATAAAATTATATGGAATTATGTGGAAATTATTTTGTATATGAAATATCAACTCATTTCACAAGTATAAAGATTGTGCTTGTGCTTTTTTGTGAGTGGATATTTTGTAATAAACTAATGAATTAGAAATGTTTTTGTGAAAGGAACTACTGTTTCATGCTATATACAACTCAAACTATTATTTTTTTCCATTTAATGATGGACAGTTGTCTTTATTTGTAGAATAAAATAAAATAGCCAAAAGGCTTTATTGCAGGACTTGCACACATTTTCCTGTGGCTGTTCAACCATGTGATTCACTTTAGATTGTTAATATTAGCTGTAGCCTGGCAAAGTGTTTGGCACCGAGTTAGCAAAAACAAGTATTATCCTATGGGTTCTTTCTTATAGAATAGACAATGAGAGTGAAGCTCAGGAAGTTATATTAGCTGCTAGCCAAGACAGCTCGTTTTAAGCTCCTTTAAAACTTTAAAGACCTCAGGCAGCTCTGTACTTCCAACCAGTTTTACATTAGGACAAAACAGATGATTTAATGAATGGTTTGACCCAGCACATACCAGTGCTTAAACCCACGTCCATCTTCGGTGTTCTAAGACATCGCTGTCCTGAGTTTTGCGATACACCTCTGCTACAATTGCTACCATGCCCACACTGTGGAGTCTAGTTTCCAGTTTAGCATCCGTGTGCAGACACTCCTTCATGTTAAATGCAAACTGACTACAGGATGGAGCAGCCAAGGTATACGTCTGCTTTCCCTTTGCTGACTCTGCTGCAGGAGCAGCAACCTCCAACACAGAACGAGGTGGATAACTGAGCACAGCAATGTTTTCATTCACCGCAGCAAGACTGAAAGGGAAGGGCCCTCAGGGCAGCTTGCAGCCATCCTGAGCCAACATTAGCTTCAAGAGAGCGCAGACCATGCTGCCCTTCCCACCCTTCACTACAAAGGATCATGTCAGCAGGGCCCACATGTTCAGCTCTGGTTCCTATGCCAGAGGAACAGTGGAGATAATTGGGCTGGGAGCTGGAAATGGTAAAAGTAAACTTTCAGAGATATGAAAAAGGTTCATTTGCCCCGAGTTCCGAAAAAGCTAAAATCTCCTGGAGAAAACCCACTGGCAAAATGCCCCTGCTGCTTTGACAGCAAGACTGGCTGGTAACCCCGATTGGTGCACGTGTGTTTCAGTCCATACAATCCCTTTGTTTTACTGCATTAAAGGAAGATGGGGGAATCAAGTACCTGGTCTCTAAAAAGTGTTTAGAGACCAGATCTGGTCTCTAAGAAAGTGTTTTCACGGCTAACTTTAGGTACCCATCTGAGTTTGCCTGCTTACCTCCTTAAATTCTTGCATTCAGTAAAGCAAGAGTGACCCCACCAGATGAAGATTAAAGAACTAAGCCTTAAGGTGCTTTCACTTGATGTCTGAAGGAACCTCTCTCTTTCCATGAACTATAGACAAATCTTAGCAAAGGCTAGTCAGCTACGTTAGAGGCTAAGTCCATGGATGCCACCCACTCCTTTAAGAGCTTATTCTGGGAAAGGGGAGGGGACATTTGTCTTTTTCCAGGCCAAAAAGTTCACGCAGGAAAGAGGTAATGGAGGAACGTGAGCACCTCAGAGAAAATATCTGTGGAAGCAGCACTTAATGGATCTCAACACTACGATGGAAGTCACAGGAACAGAAAATTCCTTTAAGAATTTATTAGTTGTAATACCCCACATTTCTCCTGATTGCCAGTGGGTATGTCCAAACCAAGCTCTGCCTCGGAGCAAACACTTATATGAACCTGCAGTACTGTAACTTGTTAATAGGGTGAAGCTGTAAATAGGGTGGGGTTGCCTTCCAATAAAGTGGCTTATTGTATCATTTGCAAGGATACAGAGCACTTGCAAGAACAGATTTATGTCAACACCTAGTTTTTCATGCTCTGTCTCATCTCTTCCCTGTACATTCATTCTGGTTTTGGATTACTGCACCTGTTCCCTGTTGCACACACAAGCAATGCCAGTCCTCTTCATAGAGCTGAGCTGTTGTTGTAGTTCATTATAGCCAAGATCTGGCTTCTTCCAACATAATCGCTCAGCTTGGGTCACTTCCCTAGGCAGGGGCCAGACAGGGTGGTCACGGCAGACTACTACCCCATGCTGTAACACCCCGTTTCGGTCTCGGGAATAGCAGCTGCAGATCTGAGCAGGACAAGCTGCCTGCTAAAAGTACAACAAACCCCAAGCCGAGCTCCCCATACGATGCACCGCATAAAAGGATTCCTAAATAAGGGGGAAAAGTAGGTAGGCGGCTACTCAGAGCCACCAGGGCCAAACCCAGGGAGGCAGGGTGAGTTTCCTCAGCCGTGAGGGTGCACTCGTCTTTTCAGGTAACGGTGCTGTGAAACCTTCCCTCCAACTATCCCGAAGTAAAGAGCGAGCAGGCCAGGAGGGTTGGGAGCACCGGCCGTGAGCGGTCGCAGCACGCAGGTAAGGCCGGCTCCCGCCTGAGGGCCGGCCGGCCCCCCCTCACCCCGCCTCGGGGCTCCCGCCGCCGGAAGCCACTCGCCGACCGACCGGCGGCCGGGACGGAAGAGTTGGGGTTGCTCCCTCCAGGGTCAGCTGCACCCTCGAAGGGAAGGGGCCGCAGGGCCCCGCCTGCCCCCTCACCGCTCCCCGGTACCGGCAAACAGACACACAAACAACGCACCGACGTGCAGACCCCCATCCCTCGCCCCCAACCTCCGCGCATGCGCGCCGCCGCCTGGACGGAGCCCCTCCTTGCGCCTGCGCAGTCCGTTCCCACCGGCATCCCGGAAGGGCTCCTCGTTCCCACACTCCTTTGCGCGCTCCTTTCCGGCCTGTGCCCGGGCAGGGTGAGTAGCCGCCCGGGGGGCGGTCTGCCGAATCCGCCTCCATCCGCCTGGCAGACCCCGCGGCGGGGGGGGTCCGCGGCCTGGCCCGGCGCAGGGGGCGGCCTGGCGCGGGGGGCACCGGGTGGCTCCTCTCGGCGGGTCCGCGTTAGGCGGGGCTGGGACCCATCTCCCTGCTTCCCCCCCCCAGGCCTGCGCTGAGCTGGGCAGGGCGCAGGCCCGTGGCGGCCTACGGGGCACTTGTGGAGCACTTGTTGGGGGGTTACGGCCCGTGCTGGGCCATGGCGAGGGAGGAGGAAGCTGTAGGCCGCCGTCGGTCCCTGGAAGGAGTCCCTCCGGCACCATCATCTCCTTTCCAGGACGGGCCGAGCTGCCCGCCTTGGTCGCCTTGAGAAAGGAAGGGGCTTTGGGGCATACAGAAGCAGGACAGAGTGGTTTTAGGGGTGAAGGCAGAGCCCCGGTCGTCTTTGGAAGTGGCCGAAGAGCCTCAGATGTGTTTCACGGTCCTCTCAGGGAGATGAGAGTAAAGCATTTGCGATGCTGAAAAGTTGCTGGTTAAAATCTGCGACTGGTGCCACCCCGGGGATGAATTAATTTCCAATAAGTTTCTGAATGTGGGAATTGTGTGGCTTGTAAGGAGCCAGGGACGGTGGGAGGAGGGAAGGTGACGGG